>JAQMYG010000019.1:8728842-8743602 GCA_030014215.1 Clariallabes teugelsi | reverse complement strand
GCATTTTTGGACGCCTTCAGCATTCCTTTACAATGTAGAAAGAAATAAAAATCAGGAACCATCATGGAGTTAGAAAGACCTCAAACTTTTGAACGGTAGTGTATGCAGTACATTATAATGGCACCTGGAAGTGGGTGTAATATATTAGGCAGCAAGCGCACATTTTGTCCCATTTTGATGTGTTGGAAGCAGAAAAAGTTTTCTTTTTTTTAAATCAATTTTGACAAAAGCCAAATTGTGATGGCTAGATGACTGGGTCAGAGCAACTCCAAAGCTGCAGCTCTTGTGAGATATTTCAGGTCTGCATGACTGAGACCTACCAGAAGTGGTCCAAGGAAGGAACACTGGTGAGCCATGACAGGATGAACACGCCGTTCATGACTGTTTTGGTTGCAGAAGGGGGTGGCCATAATGTTATGGCTGGTTGTGTATAGAAAAGTACTGTAGTTTTTACTCTCATAACTGTGTTCTGTTATTCAGCACAATGAAAAGTACTGGATTGATTTGAACACCCCTCAGAGGTTCTGGAATATAGATTTCCCTCCTGACTGTATTCACAAACAATGGATCCAAACCAGCAAATAATCAAAGACAGAGTTATTTTATTTATATATTTTTTTATTTATATCCAGCTCTGATTTAGGTTGCATAGCCTACTGCTCTCAAGACTACCATGTGAAACATAATACTGTACATAGAGTTAAATGCCAAGTTTCTCTAAATCATTAACACAACAAAAATATCTTATTAGTGCAGTGCAATGAAAAGGGCAGCCAGAGGGTTTTATTTATGAATAATGAAACTCTTGCCTTAATGTTTTAATAATTAGGTAGTGCAGATCGGTTTCGATAATTCAATAAATTTTATAACATATCAAATCATAAAAGTATGCCTCCCTTAATCAGGTTGGCTTCATAAGGCACATTAAAAATAAATTCAGTCATCAGTTAAATTTTTAACATTTCGGAAACAGAGGAACAATGTAAATAAATTTATTTACAGGATGGAAGAGTAAAGGAAGGGTATGGGGAATGAATGAAAAAAGATTAAAAAGCAAAAAAAGATGGTGACAAAGAGAAGATGGGAATAAATAGAAGATGGAAAGAGAAGAAGAAGAAGAAAAAAAGGCTGCTGGGTTGGTAATAAGATTAATAACAAAATAATTTACAGTGCTGTGAAAAAGTCTTGGGTCACCCTGTCATTTCTTCATTTTAAATTAAATTAAATGATGCAGATTAAATTAAAGAAATGGAACCAAATGGTTTACTGTGACAGAGAGCAAAGTGCTTAAAAATGGGTTGTTTATGTAACAACCTCAGCAGCAACCTCATTTCCCCTCTTGTCTGTTCCAACCACTCAGCATTCAGCATCACCAGTATACTAATCATCTGGCATCATATGCACCTGTTCCTCACTGGTTCATGCCTGATGTTTTTTATGCTTGAATTATTCACAGGTTTTCCTCCAGGTGCTCCAGTTTCCTCCTGCAGTCCAAAGACATGCTTTTTGTAAGTCGCTCTGGATAAGAGCGTCTGCCAAATGCCTAAATGACATGCAGATTAGGCTAACTGGCATTCCCAAATTGACCCTTGTGTGTGTGTGTGTGTGTGTGTGCGTGCCTTGCGATGGATTGGCACCCCATCCAGGGTGTACCCTGCCTTATGCCCAAAGTCTCCTGGGATAGGCTTCAGGCCCCCGTGACCCTGTATATGGGATAAAGCGGTATAGTCGATGAGTATGATTCATAAATCACGGTGTGGCTTAACAAGCAAAAAAAAAAAAAACATCCTCTGAAAACTGGTCAGGTACAGGGACTAGACTGAAAATTAGAGCCAAAAACTTGCCAAAAATGAGAAGCCTGAAAAAGTATTCAAGAATACATTAAAAATATATAAGAATGTGTGGCTCTTTAGAAGCAAAACATGAAGAAATGAAGGAGGCTCAAGACTTTTCACAGTATTCTGTGATAATAAATTCACCAGAAAAAAAGAAAATAAAATACAAATAAACAACCTTGCTAAATTGCATAATTGCAATGATAACAGCTTCAACCATATTTAAGACTCTGTAGTATCATTCTACAATTTATTTTTTTTACCCACTTCCCCTTCTTTCTGTGATTTTTCTTGTCATTATCACTCTACACAAGTTAAAGGTGCTCTGATCGATCAGCCACCGATCGGGATCAATTGATAATCAGTAAATGTCTCTCAAATTGACGATCAAATAAATCGATACTATTGTGATGATGCAAAATACAAGAGTCTAACTCTGGTTTATGCTCATACATACCTAATACTTTTGCTCTGGGGTGTAATGATATACAAAATATAAATACAATATGACAGAGTGGTCTCTTGATGAGACACATGGTTAATAGAGTGGATATTTTCAAGCACTTTATATTGATACTTTATATATACTTTATACTTTATTGTGTGTGCAAACTTTTTTTTCTGCTTTTGATATTTTCTCCAATATACTACTTCATTTAATTGTAGACAATTCCTACCCATATTCAGGACACTCCCCTATTAATGGGACAGTTTGGGTTTTTTAAAGTCTCTCTTAAATCAAAACTATAGAGCATAGAAATACATTACACTAGGTCTTGGCTAATAACATTTTCCTCCTCTGCAGTGACCATGAAGCAGAAAGATTTATAAGGACCTAATCATATGGTAATGTACTTATAGGTGCCTCAATTTTGATTTAAGACAGACTTGAAAAAACTTGAACTATCCCTTTAAAAGACAGCTCCCAACAATGTGCTATCACATGTTTCCTCTCAGACACAAGATGCCAGCTGAACACGTTTTTGAACTGATGCTCACCATTGCTAGGGGGCAACGTAAGACACTTTGTAGAGAGTGCTATTCGCCATCACCCCCTCTCTGCCCACGTGAGCTCTGAGACACCCATGACTCACAGTGCTATGATTGATGTGGGAGTACATGTATGCCATCTCTCCACCCTGAGAACACAGCCAATTCGCTCCCAGCAATGGAAGTAGCATCAGCTGGGATTCAAAGAGCCAAAGTGAGCAGACTCTAAGCAGCACATAACATAACACAAGCTGTGCACTCGAACATAACTGAATTTAACACGTCTAATTAAACAGTAGTGCTCTGATCAAGAGAGAAACCGCCTCTCCATCTCTGTGATACTTGCACAGATGCAATCGTAGGCATTTGTTAAAAAATGCAAACGTATCAAATTAAAAGCCACGTATTGAATAATACGGTATGTCATACTGCATCATTACACCCCCATGCATATTAGTGCTACTTATGGATGGTGACTTTGGCAGGCTGGATTGCCATAGGAGTATTGTGGAGCCCAGGGCCAAAGAGAGGGAAGAGCTTCTCAGAAAATTTGTCGTTGTAGGTGATGAGGTGTGCCCCGGTGACTGCATCCCAGAAGGACACCTCGCTTTTGTCCATGTTGAGTTTCACCCTGATTATCTCTGGCCTTTTTTCAACAGATAGGACGGTGCGAGGGGAAGTCAGACCGCTGTACACCCCTTTACTTAAGCCGATGCTCCAAACGCCTCCAGATGTAGTCACTGTGAACTTTCTCTTGCGGGCCACAGACTCCTTGCACACTCCTAGGACCCACTTTGGATTGTCCCCTACGTTGACCTCCCAGCGATGACGCCCAGACCCAAAACCTTCCGAGCCCAGGACGAAGACGCAGGGGTCAAAGCGTTCAGGGTTGTCTGGGACCGATTGCCTCTCTGTGTTCTCTTTTACACTTGCGTAGTCGGGAGACAAGAAGAGCCATGGTGAAATTGTGTTGGGATCCATCAGCACTGGAACTACAGAGAAGACAACGATTTTGACATTTAGTTTAGAATCAAATGAAACATCTTCTAAAATCAGTGCATATATTTATTCTTAGATCTGAGAATACCTTTTAGGCAATGGTAAGTACATTTCCACACTCGTTAATCATCCCATTCCAAATTTATTTATTCTCCCCGTGCTATTGTAATAACTACTACTCTTCTTCCACTAGATTCTGGAGCACTGCTGTGGGGATTTGCTCATTCACACACAAGAGCATTAGTGAGGTGAGGCACTAATGATGTGTCAAATTCGTTCCAAAGATGTCCGGATGTCCACATCTTCTTCATGGTGCTTGATTTGCACACAGGGGAACTGTCATTTTGGATCATGTTTGAATCTCTTGTGTTTTTAGGCTCCCATGGAAACCATACATTTACAGCATGCATTCAATCATGCTTTGTGGCACCAGTTTTTGGAAAAAACACATATGACTGAGATGGTCGGCTGTCCACATACTTTTGGGCTTAGTGACCCTGGTGTTAATTTGCTGGCTGGTTGCTGTATTTTAATTTGATTACCGATTCCGCCATGTTATTAATTAAAATATTTAAAAGTTAAAATACATATAGTAGAAATAGTGGAAACAGCACATACAGGAATCAAAGTTCTTCGTATGCAATTCAGCATCACCAGGTACTTGACTAGTTAGCAATCGATGAGATGGCAGTCACCAAATTGGAGCTTGGGAACCTTATTTATTTGGGCAGAGTATACTGTAAACGACTATAGTACTGCTGCATCACTCTTAAGTTAGGGTAAAAAATTCAGGCTATATACCATTTGCACCACTATCAACAAATATTGTAGGTAATGTAAGAAACCCTTAAGTAAATGCACCAACATGTCCTTGAAAAACATTATTATTTAAAAAATCTAACTTTAGTTTTAAGGCATACTTTGTGATACAAAAATCCACACTTACGACATTTAACCTTAGACAGCATGCTCTCCCAAACTTTGTAATCTAGTGCTCCAACATGAAAGGCCACATTGATGAGAACTCCAGAAGGAAACCTATGGGACTCTTCATCAGTCCACTGGGCCCTGGACGACATCAAAACAACATATCAGAATGACTGTGTTGCATGGTCAAATTATCTTTTGAAGCAGGATGGATAAAAGCAACACTCACCTTTGTTTAAGATTCTGGTATTTCTAAAGGTAAAAAGATATTTTTAAAATTAATACTCAGCAACAAAGGCATGAACTTCCTTTACTACTTTAAAAAGTCATTTCAGATGGCATGCACTGTTCTGAACGAATGTTAATTTCCATTTCAAGAGAAATTTCTTACTTGTAGGACAACCAAATCGTCTGCATCCATCTCTTTGGTCACTGACTGAATCAGTGCAGAGAGAGAGGTGATATCGCGTTCGATGCTTTCAATCTTCTCGTTCAGCATCTTTTTCTTCTGCTCCTCTTCTTTCTTCAGGTCTACAATTCTGGAAGTTTCTTCTTCTTTTAGAATCTGATGGAGCCTCTCGAACTCCTGTTTGATTTGCCGCTCTGCTTCCTCTGACTGTCTCTGTAAAGTAACCAGTTTCGTGTTCTCAAAGGTCTCGTCATTAAACCACGGACAGCATTAGGACTGAGAGTAAAAGTTGACAGCGAATATCAATTACCTGAATATGATTGACTGCATCGGCACATCGTTTCTTCACCCTTTTAAAAGACTCCACTTTATCACCAAGTATCTTGATTTTAAGGTTGAGCATGTCCTGGAAAATACACATGTTGGTTCCTATGTTAAATATTATTTGGTTCATTATAAGTCTGGTTATATTACACTTCAAAACTCTATTAGGATTGTTTGTAAATAGGGAGGTGGTGTGATGAATGTAGTACACAAGTATGTCGGGGTTTTTAGTCCTCCTTACACAAGCAATACCTTCAACAACAAAAGAGCTAGCATTAAAGTTTGTGTGCTTGTGTAGAAGGCCATAGCATATGAATTATCTAACATTTATATTGATAAAATAATTTAGTGCCTCACTCTATGCTGTGGATCTGGCCATTTTCATCAGGATTTAAATGTTGTATGCTGGCGGGTGACACACTAGCCAATCATGGGAGTCTGTGAGCTCACACAAATGGAAGGGATTGGATAGTGTTTTTCTCCAAGTGTGTAACACCGCTCCCTAACGCTGATTAAGTTACAGTTTGAAAACGTGTGGTCAGTGGCTTTATGTGCGTCGGAGAAACCAACTTTTGCTGATGTGGGAACGCCCTAACAGGACAGGTGGGAATTGGATACAAAACAATTAGAGAAAGATTCTGAAAAAAATATATAATAATAATAATAATAATAATAATAATAATAATAATAACAACCTTAAGCCTTACACTATATGGCCAAAAGTATGTGGACACCATCACACCTTAGAACAGGTGAGATCAGGTGTCCAAAAACTTTTGGCCAGATATTGTATTTAGTGACATTTTGAGCAGATGTTAACTGTCCTGCACAGCCGTCCAGCTCCCAAACCAGCGGTTGGTTGTTGTGAGATAACATGTCAAGTCTTACTGAGATGCTCTTTTCACCAATCATCATTGCTGCAATAACTAATTGATATAAAATACAATATTTTATAAATAGTTGGTGTAACCCCATGTTTTGTATGTATGTTAATCATTCGTTTTTGGTGCCATTACTAAAGACAACTTTTTAAATAAAATAAGTTCTCATTTATTTTATTTCTCGCCTTCAGTCTGCGTGTGCGTGGAGTTTGCAAATTCTTTGTGGGTTTCCTCCAAGGACAAAATAAATGTGTAATAGGAGGATGTGGGTTTCCAAACTGTCTGAAGATTACGATTGGGGTGTGCAGTCCAGCGTGGCCCCGGCCTTGTGCCCTTAGCTCACCAGGATAGGCACCCTGACCCTACACAGGCTATGCGGCAGGGAGAATAATTAAATGAATGATTTAATGAATGATTTGCAATAATTTGCCACTTTGAAGGGCAAATTGATAACCAAACCTTATCAGGAAAATGGGGACAACATTTGTCCTTTACTCACTCACTCATCACCTATATCACGCTATATGTACAGTATATTGCGTCACAGTATACTATCCCAAGGGCATGAGGCAGGGTACACCTTGGACAGGTTGCCAATCCATCGCAGGGCGCACACACACACACACACACACACACACCAATTAGCCTAATCTGTATGTCTTTGGTCTGTGGGAGGAAACCAGAGTACCCGGAGGAAACCCATCGTGCACGGGTAGAATATGCAAACTTCACGAACACAGACCGCAAGCCGGGAATCAAACCCAGACCCTGGAGGTACAAGGTTCCTTTAATTCCTCGAAATTATATCGTAATACCTAGAGACACATTCAAATTACACAATGTAGGACATAAACAATTGGAATCAGCAGGTTAGTGTAAATAAAAAGCAGTTGGTGAACCTGGCAGTACTTGACTCCATGGTCTACAGCTCTGACGTCATGGCCTGAGTGCAGGGCGACGCACTCCGCACATATGGGCTCCTCATCATGGACGCAGTAGAGCTGGAGGTCGCGCTGGTGTAAGCCGCAGATCACAGGTGGAGCGCTTGTGGTGCGCCATCCTCTCTCCTTCTGAAAAGACTCGGTCGTGCTCTTCAGGGCGCGATTCAGGATCGGCGTCTCCCCCTCGCAGTTCTTCCGACACACGGGACACGTCTTCCCGCGCCTTTGCTTCCAGCTGGACTCAAGACATTCTGTACAAAAGCTGTGACCGCATGAGAGTAGCAAAGGGTCTCGGAAAAGATCCTGACACACCGGGCAGGTGAGATCAGACTCGAGAAGAGAAGGCCTGTCGGTAATATCCTCGTCCATCGCAGACGCCATGATGATAAGCGTTTACTTTCACTTTCTGTTGACCTGAAAAACTCTGAGCCGATTACGGGGTTATTTCCCTCAACAAACCACTACTCTCACAGTCTTCACTTGAATCTAAAAATGCGAAAGATTACTCGGTCCTTTCTTTAGTAACTTTACTTTAGCGTAATTGTTGGCGCCTTTCTACTTAAGGTACAAATGTGCGTTTCGAAGTTCCGTCTTCCCCAGCTTCCGTCTTCTCTGCTTATGTTGTTGCCAATCAGCGTCGTCTGTTCGAGCATGCGCACATGTTATTTTTAGATGTGTACTGCGCATGTGTGGCGTTTCACGACATTACAGAGCATTTTAGAAATTACTAGAAATTACTCATACAATGTATGAACAAGTGTATGTATTTTACTTTCAGCACCAGTTACCCCAGGATAATTGTGGAGAAAATTTGTCTCAGTCTTTTTTTACAAAGTTCATTAATGTCTGAAATGTTTGAAAATGTCAAAGGTCAAAGTCTGGACTGGAATTTGACTTGGCTGTTCCAACACCCTGAGATACAGTATATGCACACACCATATATAAATATATAATTCTCTTTCCTGATTTATATTTCTTTAATCTTGAAAATATGCAATAATCTCCCTTGAACAGTTGATACTGAGATGTAAAAAGCATTCATAATGGCTCTAATCTGAGGTGCTGTAAATTGGTAATTTTTGAGGTAACTCTAAATAAACTTCTCTGCATTTCCTGGAATGGTCTTCACGAGAGCCAGTTTCATCGTGGTGTTTGATGGGTTTTCCAAACGCACTTGATAATACTATTCTTGCAAGAACAATTCCAGAACAGCTTATCTTAGTGTTTTAACATAACAACTGACTTGACTGATTTGTTATTATTACTTAATGACCTAATGCCATATGTTTTATTTCATAACACATATCATAACACATATAAATCCAATAAATGTGGAAATGTATAAATTAAATTCTAGAATGTGTAAAACAAATTTAAATCAAAACTTGTGTTCAAACTTTTGACTGGTGCTGTGTTGTATGTTCATCTTCTATACCGCTTATCCTATGTACAGGGTGCTGATTCATTGCAGGGCACACACTACAGGCAATTTGGAAATGCCAATTAACCTTATTCGAATGTACGTGGAGGAAACCCACCGAGCATGGGGAGAACATGCAAATTCCACGCACACTGACCCGAGCCAGGAATTGACCTCTTGACCCTGGAGGTGCTAACCACTACGTCACTTCTTGGAAGATTGTCTACTGTCTTGAAGGCTCTTCATTAGAAAACAAGTTGCTAAAGGGACAGCGACATCGGTACAAACACCTAGAGAAGCTAAAGGTTTTTTGTTTCTTCAGCACAATTTAGTAAGCCATGCATAGTTTTTGATTAATATGGCTACTAAATATCTGTGAAATCATAATGATTGAACAAGTATTTTAATAATAAGTATTTAATTATCAATTTGTATTTTATCCTTTTTCCAGATGTCTGTAGTCAGATGTCTGTGTGGAGGTTAACATTTGTCTCCAAGTCCATTTGGAATTTCTCCAGGGTGTCCATTTTTCTTGCCGCTTCCCAAAAAATCATGCGGATAGATGAATTGGTTATGCTCAACCAACCCTTGGTGTTAATATCTATGGACTGTTGTCTGATACAGGGTAAATTCCTACTTCAGACTTAGTGTTGCTATGGATCCATCAAAACATAAGGATAAAAAAAATGAATGAATGTGTAAATGGCCATTTCCAATCATTCTTTATGTCTCCGAATTAAACAGGTAAATGTCTCACTGTACAATATGTAAGCTATATGTATTTATAGTCTGTTTAGCAAATATATCAGTTCAAATTCAACCTTATATGCTTAATCCAAAACTATTAGCAAGCTTGACCTCAAGACAAAAGCTAGCAACCCTAGCTATATAATAGCTACAGTATATAATTAGCTAGTAATGCCATCCCCCTTTTTTTGTGGAAACCTTTGAGCTTTCCAGCTTTGTTGAGTCTGCAAAAACTTTATTTGATCACACAACTTGAGTGGAATGTGAACTAGTAGAAATTGTAATACTCAATTTTCAAACTTCATTCCTTGTGCAATCTGAATTCTTCAATACATTCTCGCCCTTCCATGTGAAATCTTCCCCATATGTTTCTATGTTTTATGTTGTCCTTGTTTATTAGTTGCATGCACTTATGTGTAGAATTTTTTGAGGGAGCGTCTGTAATTCTAAGTATCTGCCTTCGAGAAGATTAAAATGCACAAATAATGCTCACATCATGCTGTGTCACATGAGCCTGTTGTTAATTATTTTTCTAGTATAGCATGCACTATTGTGTTGTAGTCCTTACCTAATACAGCCTACAGTAGTGGCCAACATGCAGGGTAAATAAAAAAAATGTGTTTGCTTCAGGATAATAAGAAAACATACTATAATAAATGAAAGTCTATAATAAAATAGGTCAACACACTTGATTTGCAATGTATACATATTTAACATAACTACAGACAATGAAACTGGTAAATGTTCTTTACAAACTTCCCATCATGTCCTCCTCCTCCTTGTCCTTGTCATCATCATCATCTTCTCAATGGTCCTGGGTTCAACAGCAGTCATCTTCCCCTTTCAAATCACAGGCTCTCACAAATATAAATCATTGTATTACTAATTTTCAGTTTTTTACTAAATAACACCCTATATGTTTTACAAATCTTAGTGAACTGAAATGGATTTATGAAAATGGGATTATATTTTTATGAATATGCACAAAATAGCCCAAAATATTGAGATATGGAAAAAGTTTTCCTATAAAATACCTAAAATTTATTGCATAAGCATTTACTTTTGTTGGTGTGAAATGTCATGCAATCTCAAAATAAATAAATCTGTAATTCCTACCAGGTTGACCTAGAAAAAAACTTGTACTAGTCTAGGGTGGAGGTTCACCTTCCATCCAGTACAACAACCCTAAGTATACTGCTCATTTTCACCAGAGTGGGTAAAAATCAAGAACTTGATTGTGTTAGAAATGCCCAGACAAGTGCAGACCACACTAAAACTTGAAATGTTAAACATGTCATGTAATTGTGGTGAAAATACCAATTAATTCCTTAATTGTGTCCTTTAAATTCCAGGAATCTGCTTAAATTGTGGAAAAGTTCAAGTTAAGGACAATTGAATGCAGTGTATAATTTATATTCTAGTATAAACTTTATTATTGCTGTTCATTGAAATTTAATGGAATTTAAATGGAACTTTAATAAATAATTTAAATTCCATTTTCCCTTTCCAAGAAGTTACAATGAGATTCCAAGCGTGGACTTGATCATATACAGTTTTGATTGTGGTTAATGGAGGTTTGGTGAAATGTATTGCATAGTACTCTACTGTATGTGCTCCAGAAACTTTTTGGATTAAGAGGTCTTCCATGGTCTTCCGTGCTTTAAAAAGATCTGCCTGTAATCTAAATTGAACTGAAGTAAATAAAGGTCAATTCATGTAAATTCTTTTGATTAAAAATGGTAGCAACTAACATGAGTGAATGGTGACACCAGTTACCCTATTGCTTATCATTCATGATTAGTTCATTGCTATGTATTTGATTTATTTTTCTTTCAAACCAGTGCTCCATGTTATCATTTTTGACTAATGACGTGAAGATGTGACTGGTATATAAAAATCCCACTGAAGACTGTTCTCTCAGAAAGTGTGGTCCATTATAGCCTGTAATGTTTTTTGACAAACCTGGTTGGTTCTAGTTCCCATAATTTGTAATAGTAATGATTAGATTACAGGATTAAATAAATGCTAAGACATGCACAAGCACAGCCTTACATACTTTATCCCACAAGCTTTATATCAAACCACCTGTATTAAAGTATGTTTTTGTAGAGATACAAACTTGCCTGGTCTGATGAGTTGAATAAGTGCTGAATAAGTTACAAGAAATAATCTGTTATAGAAGCTAAGCCAGGTCATTTTCAGAAAACCAGAATCAAAGAATTACAGCCAATGTTGTTTTCATATATGCTGTTGTTTTCATATACAGTATGTTGTTTTCATATATGCAGCAATGGCCCAGGACTGAATAACAGAACACTACTTTTATTTCTCTCTATAATCCCCTGCTATACTAATGCATTTATCCCAGCATTTCACTAGTGCTTGGATACCATTAAGGTAGAAAGCTTTCTCAGCATGCTGGAGCCATGATCGAACTGCCTCCTTCATGTCTGAAACGCTGGCCTCTCAGGAACTCCACTAAAGTCCCAAACGTGTGGAAATGGCTTGAGGTCAATGGCAATTACTTTCAACTGAGTTCCTGTAATATAAAAGTGGTGTTTGTGAATGATTTCAAATGTTTGCACCATTCAAATGTTTTTCTGAGTCTCACCACCGTATTGTGCTTGAAATCTTCTTTAAATGTCAATCAGTTTTACATCTTTGTTTTACATCTTTGTTTACAAGATTTTTTTTTTTTTAGTCTTGGTTTGACTTGAATGTCCCTTGTACAAGTACTTACAGTATGTTAGATCATTTCCAAATATTTACTCTCAAAGTAAATAAAATAATCTCAAAAGTAAATAAAGCAATTCATTATTCTCCCTTTAACAGTTATGAAAAATATTATGTTAACATTTAATCTTAGTATGTTAATATGTTTAAATGTATTTTGAAACATATTTATTGAACAAGGGACTTTTTTGATCTGTGATGAAAATTACAGATTTTCAAATTGTGCTTGAATGAATCTAATCATTTTTTCCCCCCAATTCGGATGAATTTCTTTCTTTCTTTCTTATTTCAATCTTTTTGTTACTGATGTTCTTAAGTAGAAGTGGTGCAGGGACTCTTTTTAT
Source organism: Clariallabes teugelsi (assembly GCA_030014215.1). Taxonomy (NCBI): domain Eukaryota; kingdom Metazoa; phylum Chordata; class Actinopteri; order Siluriformes; family Clariidae; genus Clariallabes; species Clariallabes teugelsi. The sequence continues at coordinate 8,731,052 of JAQMYG010000019.1, read as the reverse complement.
GCCCCTTGTTACAGTATTATGTACCCGGTGATGCTCTAGTTGCGGGTATCTGGTAACGCACACAAAGCTAATGTTGCTAATGTCGCTTTAGCGCCTGAACGCTTTGCGTTTTTGCGCCGTTTGCGATATTTTGCACAGTCTTCGACAACGATTGGTCTTGTGAATACTAAATATTGGGGGGAAATGGAGAAACTGTCCGGCTGCTAGCTAAGATAAACAGCAAGTGGAGTTTTTTATTTTATTTTTTTAATTAAAGTAAAGGCCGTCGTCCTGGAGCTACACACGACTACAACAACAACAACACTAGCTCGGCTTTTGGAGGAATTCTGTGGATGTGTAGTAATAATGCTTTTCAGAATGTAACCATCATCATTTGTGTACTTATGAAAGATGGAGATAAAGCCCCGGGCTCGGGTAAGTTAACGGGCATAGCACTGCTGATAATGTTAGGCTGATGTGGCTAGCTGGCTAAATAATAATAATAATAGGCAACCATAGCGCATTGTGTTGCTTAGGTAATGATATGCGGAGAAGATATTTAATTTTTAGTAATCGAAAGGTTTTAATTAAAAGATTGGATTAATGCAACACTAAAATATGAGGACGAGGTTTTTATTTTTGTCTCGAATGTTAGCAAGCTAGCTAGCAACCGTAATTTCAACCAGCCTTCCTAAACAACCCTGAACTCTTTGTGCTAACTCGTAGAATTCATCACATTCATTAAAATAAACAGTAACTTATTCAGTTTACTGACAAAATCCACAAACATTGGTCTCATTTTTAAGTAAGTTAAAATTTGTTTAGTCTGTAGATGGTGGTTGACAACCAAACATCTGTAATAAACATCTGCACACACAACTGACACTGTTTATGTAATTTTTTGCAGTATCTGCGTATACACACACACACACACACACACACAACAATGCATAGAAATGCGAAATCCGCCCACACAACAATGTATGTAATGCAACATTTGTACACTGCTAATTTTACAGTATAAATCCAACATCTGCATGTATACACACACAACAGTGCATAGAAATGCAAAGTCTGCACACTGCTAATCTACACAGTATTAATGCAAACACTCTACACATAGTGCTGCATATAAATGCAACATCTGGCTGCACAACCATGTACTGTATATACATGCAACATCTACACACAACAAATTTTTACAGTACAAGTGCTCCATCTGCGCACATTCCAGTTTATTTGTAAATGCACTATCTGCAGCTGGTTGATGTATACAATGTAAATGCAACATCTGCATGCAGCTGACTTACACAGAAACAACTGTCTATATAATTGCATCATTAGCACCCATCTGATTTATAAAGCATAAACGTATCATCCATGTGGAACAGATTTATACATCTGCACAAAATTTATACAACATGAATGTAACATCTCTGCACACATCCGATTTTTATGGTATAAATCCAACATCTACACACAACAGTTTATTTAAATGCAACATCCTCACCTGGTTGAATTATACTGTGTAAGTACAAAATTTATATTTATTTATTTATTTATTTATTATGAAAAAAGTATTATAGTGTTGTTTGCAAAATAAAATCAGGATAATACAGTAGGAAACAGAATGTAGAGGTCTTTTTTTTACATGTTAGGTGGCAGTGTAAAAGTGAGACTATGTTCAGTACAACACAACTTGGGTAGAAATAATGTGGCTAAATCTCAAAAATTGGGAGTGGAAATGCCTTGATATAATTTAGTTTGTCAAGTGTATTATTATTATATCGATTTTTAGCCTTCACAAACCTTTAGCCTTCAATTCAGCCTTCTATATAAATCTTTTCTCGCTCTTACAGATTTCCATAATTTTCTAGACCATTTTAAAGACCATTGTTAAAAGCGATATATAAATAAAATTGAATTGAACAAATTCTTTTTCCCAGTTCTAATGAAATGAACGCATTATCATTGCATGTTGAGATACTGGGTTCTCAAGAACTGTTTTAATTGCAGAAATGAGTGACCTTTTGCAGAAATAAGTGACCTTTTGCAGTTTTTTTGCATATATTTAATTGTGTAAATGTGGTTATACTGTTGAACTCCGCATGGTGTTAACTAGGGCTGCTCGATTATGGAAAAAATCATAATTGTGATTATTTTGGTCATGATTGAAATCACGATTATTTTACACGATTACTCATTGACTTTGGAAATATGTTGCATTTATT
>JAQMYG010000019.1:8659418-8694984 GCA_030014215.1 Clariallabes teugelsi | reverse complement strand
GTTGAGGTATACCTATGATGAAAATTACAGGCCTCTCTAATCTTTTTAAGTGGGAGAACTTGCACAATTGGTGGCTGACTAAATACTTTTTTGCCCCACTGTATTTTTACAGTCCCTCTTTCTAGCAAAAACACCGACAGAATGATGCTACCACCCCATGCTTCACAGTTAATATGGTGTTCTTAGATTTAAATCATTTCCTTTTTTCCGCTCACACAGTGCTGATAAACTGAGATGTTTGGCCATAATTGTGTTTAATCTGTCCAGAGAACACTTCTCCAAAAGCCTGTGAATCAAACTTCAGTCTGTTTTTTCGCATGGCATACTGAAGAAGGATGAATGGTGGATTTAAATATTTGTTACCTGATTTCTCAAGCATCAGTTCCTCTGTTGTTTTATTAGAAGTCTAGTGAAGCTTTCAGAACAAAATTCATCCATCACTGGGAGTTATTTTTTGCCCTGTTCCTGAACAATGTATTGTATTTGTGGTCCCAATAAATTTTCCCCTGATACTTGTGGAAACTTCAGTTGTTTGAAAATTGAGGAATGAGGAAGCAGACCTGTGGAGGTCCATATTTTTATTTATTTTTTTTCTTTTTCTCTTCTGGCGGTTTCAGCCGAGTTTCTTGCTGTATTTATGCACGACGTGTGTTAATCAGTTTTTTAAAAAAAATTTTTATGATCTTCAGTCTGGGTAATGTAGATGCATGCATTAGAAGATTAGCTTAATTTATTAATTTTTATTGCAATCATTTTGCTTCCCTCCCTTTTCTGTGTTAGTGTATGAGCCCTTCGTTTGTTCCATTGCGCTGTGAAGCTGGTCAGTGTGGTCGCCTGCTCTCAGGTGGAGACTCCTGCTCTCCTCAGTGCTCCCAGCTTACCCAGTGCTCCCAGTGTATTGCCCGGCCACAGTGTGGATGGTGTGCCACCCGTGGCGATAATGGTGCAGGACACTGCTTGCAAGGAGGGTTGGATGGTATGTATTATTCGTTACAATACTCATGTTATTTTTTTATGCTGGCACTAAAGTTTTTCTTTCTGACATCTTACTGCATGTCTCAAAGTGCTAAATAAAGGATTACAATTTAGTATACACATTTTCTGCACATTTTAGTTTTTTATATTATTATAAATCTCTTTGATTTATGTAAATCTTTTTTTTTGGTATGAAATATGTTCCTGGAAAGAAAGTCATTTCAGTATGGAAAGGAATAGAAGACACTACACAGTATTCCACTACCTAATTTTTCACCATCAAGGCTCCTTTTGTACCTCTCTTGTAGGTGTCAGTGAATCTCTCTGTCCCAACTGGAACAGCAGCTGGTCGTTCCTACACTGTCCTGAAGAGGATGAATGTGCCAATGGGCATCATCGTTGCAATGTTACCCAGGACTGCCATAACCTACCTGATGGCTACCACTGCACCTGCAGAAAGGGCTACATACTCAGCAGGTAAACGCAAAGGCTTAGGTTACTGAATTTATGTATTTGTGTGTTTTGTTAATATTACTGTACAGGGGAACCTCGGATTGTGAGTAACGCGGTTTGCAAGTGTTCCGCAAGACGAGCAAAAATGTTTAATACATTTTGAAAGGAAAAAAAAATGAGCAAGTCTTGGTTTACGAGTACAGAGTATCATGTAACACACATGCGTTTCTTGTTTTGACGCCGAGCGTCACGTGATCACAACTGAGCCAACGGGTTTTCTCTCTCTTGCGCTGCGGAATTGTGGGTAATCATCTCCTCTGCTGGGTCTCTCACTGGTATAATCAACATCCGTGATATCCTGTTTACTATAACACTGTGAGCATTGGTGTTCACATAAAGCATCTTTTATGTTGTGTCTGTATGCGTGTGTGTACAGCACACATGTAAAGCAAAAGCAAGTCTCATTAGAGAGGTTAAAAATTCTTTTTCTCCCTCTCTGTATCATTGTGCCGTTATGTGTGCGCACATGTCATTGGACACCGTGCCCCTACACACACACTCTTCCTCTCGCCTTCTCACACACACACACACACACACACACACTCTCTCTCTGCTCTACACAGAAACACTGCTCTGTTGTGATTCTTTTCAAAGGTAAAGTGCAGGTTAATTTGTTTCATTTTTACTTAACAGCAGTGATTCCGTTCTCACGAGTGTTATTAGCGATGTTCCTTGCTAATTTTTTCTTTCGGTTAATTTGTGTGTGTGTGTGTGTGTGTGTGTGAGAAACTCAAATAAGAGAGGAGGAAGTTTTACTGTGCAAGATGAGAAGATAGAGAGGGGTGTCTGATTTGACACACACACACACACACACACACACACACACACACACACACACAGTGCCTGGGATTTATTTTTACTTAAAGTGCAGGTTAATTTTTTATGTATTAATTTTTTTGGGCTGTGGAATGAATAATTTGAGTTTATCCATTATTTATTACCATTATTTCTTATGGGAAAATTCGCTTTGGTTTAGGAGTGTTTTGAATTACGAGCCCGCTTTCAGAACGAATTATGCTCGTAATCCAAGGTTGCACTGTACATTATACTTTTTCTTTTTAGTATAACACAGAATACATTTTAGATGGAACAGTGATGCTTCATCTTAAAACTATGGCTTCATGATTTGATTTGAAAAACATCGCATTGTGATAATTATTATGCAGTTTAAACTACGATATGCAAAAGTTTAATGTGCCATTGAGTATTGAATCCAAGCTAACAGCAAATAATGGCACAAATTATCACATTAACAGAATGTTTGCCACTATTGGTTGAGCACCTCGACTATTTTAATTATTGACTGCTACTACATAAATTCCTGACTATGCGTACACTTGTAATAAATTGCGATTAGATAATTGCACAGGTCCAGATCACGATTTAGATTTTTTTTTTATTTATTGTGCAGCACTACTCAAAGCTATGCTCATCAATGAACAGTGCAGAAGTATATGAGACATACACTGCCTCTCCAAAAAAGTCACCACCTGAATTTAACTAAGCAAGTAGTAAAGAGCTTATAATTATTCATTGGATAATTACTGCAGTAATTAATATGCTTCTGTTGCCTGAAAGTTATTTAAACCTAAATGATACAGTGAGGAGCTTTTAATTTCTTAAACAACAATATCAGAGGACATATCCTTTGGTCATGGCAAAGATATTACTCTCCTTCAGAAAGGTCAAATTACTGGCTTGCATCAAGCAAAGAAAACAACTAAGGAGATACTGAAGCTACCAAAGTTAAAATCTGTCCAATGCATAATTAAAACCTGGAAGGATAGTGGTGAACCATCATCTTTGAGGAAGAAAAGTGATCAGAAAAACATTTTGAATGATGGCGATCAGAAGTTAGTGAACTGTATAAAAAAAAAAAAAAAAAAAAAAACATTGAACCCATGGCTGTGTTTAATAGTGAAAGTAAGAGCATTTGCACACACAATGCGAAGAGACCTGAAGGGATTGGGATTTAAGTGGTTTTCTTAAAGCTACACTGCTGTAACCACTGAGGCTAATCAGACAAAAAAATGTTTCATTTTGCTAGGGAGCATAAAGAATGAACTGTGGAGCAATGAAAAAAGGTCATGTGATCTCATGAGTCTAGATTTACTCTGTTACAGGGTGATGGCGCATCAGGGTAAGAAGAAAGACAAATGAAGTGATGCAAACATCAAGTCTAGTGCCTCCCATACAAGCCTGTGGGGAATATGAGGTTGCTTCAGTTGGTCAGTTCTAGGTTCAGAAACGCTATGTGCCCAGAATGAGGTTAGCTGACGACCTGAATATACTGAACCAGGTTTTTTCATCAATGGAGTTTGTTCATCAGTAGGTATAATTCAAGATGACAACGCCAGGATTCATTGGGCTACATTTGTGGAAGAGTGTTTCAGGGAGCATGAGACGAGCCAGCGCAGACTCCAGACCTCAACCCCATCAAGAATTTTTGGGATGTGCTGGAAATGACTTCACGCAGCAGTCCTACTCTCCCATCGTCAATGCGAGATCTTAATTAATGTGACTCTGGATGGAAATGAATATTTAGATGCATAAGCTTTTCGAAATGTTGCCATGGTGAAGGTTGTCTAAAGAAATATTATATTGAGTAATTTTTTATATTTATTATTATTATTATTATTATTATTTTTTTTTTTTAGGTGGGCAGTGTATGATCACACACATGCAATTTGATATGTCTGTACTTGTTGTTTATGATGTTTAATAAGTAGCAGGGCTGAGACAATTGTCAAAAGAACCGAAGCATGTTTATTCATTTGTGTATGGATCATTATAAATAAGTTCTCTCTTTCGCTCTCACTTTCTTTTTCAGTGCATCTGGGCAGTGTGAGCCGGTATGTTTGCAGGGCTGCGTTAATGGCACGTGTGTGTCCCCGGGAGAATGCCAGTGTCACTTTGGATTTGTCGGCGAGAACTGCTCATCTCAGTGCCGCTGTAACAAGCACAGCAACTGTAAGGGTGTCACTCAACTAGATATGTGTCTGGAGTGTCATAACCACACTAAGGTATCACAAGTCTGTTTTTAACTGTTGCCAGTTTCTTAGTTGGTTAGAAATTGGTTTCTTTGATAGAGCCTTTGTTAAACATTGATGTTTTTTTTTCCAAGTGTAAGTCAATAATTTGATCAATACTTTATCATTTTCCCTCAGGGTCAGCACTGTGAGAAGTGTAAGCCGTTGTATGTAGGCTCTGCAGTAGGTGGGGGAATGTGTCGTCCCTGTCGGGAATTTTGTCGAGGAAATAGCGATGTGTGTTTGTCCAAAGATGAACTCAAGTTGGCACTTGATTTCCCAAAAGACCGTCCACTAGATCCTGAGAGTGTAGGTCTGCTGTGGGCTTTTTCCATTTTTTAATCCTATCTCTCTTTTTCAAAGGTGCTGTAATTGTAATAAATATCTCTTTCAGATCATTCACTGGGTGACGGAGGGTCCTACTGAGGATACTGCCGTGTGTGTGAACTGTCAGAACAACAGCGTTGGGGATAAGTGTGAGAGCTGCCTCAGCGGATACTTTCTCCTGCAGAGCAAGTGCGAAAAGTAAGTGACAAATGCTAAAACACACAAATGACAAGTTAGTGTTGGTAACATTTTGTGTGAATACTGGGAGATGAGAAGCACAGAGGAGGTATTTTGTGGCAAAAAATATGTGGCAAATTTGTTTTTTTTTGCATCCCAGACATCATTTTATCATTTTCATTTCATGTCAGAATTTTTTGAGCATAGTTACAATTGAAACATTAACAAGGAATAATGTTTGGAAAGTAAAATCTAAATCAGTTGCAGTGGGCTAGTGTGCTACTGGCAAAATGAAAAGGGAACTTCAAATGATCATTGGAGCAAATTCTGGTCATTTATTTTTCATTAAACACTTTCATATTCAGGTCGACTCAATATATTGAATAGCTACAGTCTTGTTTAAAAATGAATACCTCCATTCTAATTCTCTGTTTTGTTATCTGGTTGTAGCGGATTGTTATTAGGTCAATACAACCTCAGACATACTACATCTTTTTTCACCATGCCATTATTTAGTTAACAGAAACAAAGCCAAAATGAGAGAAGGTAACCAAAACTAAGTAATCATTTGTTGTATGACTTTATCAGTCTCTCATATTGTTGTTGCAAAAACAAGGTGTGTGACTGAAAAAAGAGCCCAAATCTTAATCTCTCTACTATTACTATGATCAAATCTAAGGCTTTGGAAACTGTTTTGTTGCAGTGAAAATTCTTATGTGTCTTTAGGTGTCAGTGTAATGGCCATGCAGACACTTGTAATGAGCATGATGGAACAGGCTGCCCCTGCCAAAACAACACAGAAACATCATCATGTCTCAGCAGCTCACAGACTGATCGCAAGGAGTGTTACAGACAACAGGTATTATTAGTTTGTTTTACACTACAGTGGAACCTTGGATTACGAGTAACGCGGTTTACGAGTGTTCCGCAAGAAGAGCAAAGATTTTTAATAAATTTTGACTTGAAAAACAAGCAAGTCTTGGTTTATGAGTACCGAGTATCATGTATCACGCATGCGCTTCTTGTTTTGACGCCGAGCGTCACGTGATCACAACTGAGCCAACGGTTTTTCGTTGTGCGTGTATAAAGCAAAAGAAAGTCTCATTAGAGAGGTTAAAGAGCCATTTTCTCCTTCTCTGTATCAGCCTGTCGTTATGTGTGTGTGTTCGTGTAATTTGACACCGTGGCCCTTCACACACACATTCTTGCCTTTACACCCTCCCACCCTCTCCTCCTCTTGGCTTCACACACACACACTATGCTCTACACAGCATAGAGGTGTTTTGGAATACGAGTCCACTTCCGGAACGAATTATGCTCGTAATCCAAGGTTCCACTGTATTTAAAATGTTAATAACGTTAGTTACCATTTAGTTTTAATCAAAACCTAGAGCAGGAATCTCACATGGTTTGGTGTAATTTCCTAGATTCACTTAGTAGCATTTATAAAGAAATATAGTCGAACTGGAAGAATTTCAAACCATTTTTTTCAGCAATGCTTTTGTTTTCTCAGTGTGCCAAGTGCAAAGACGCCTTCAATGGCACACCAATTAATGGCCGTCAGTGCTACCGGCAGTTCAATGTGGACAACGAGTGCTGCTTTGATCCGACATCACAGGTCAACTGCTTCCATGAGCCAAATATCCGCAACCTGCCTATGGGACGCACAGTGTTTTTTGCAGCTCAGCCCAAGTTCACTAACGTGGACATCAGAGTCACTATCGACGTTACTTTCGGTGAGGTGGAGGTGTACGTGTCTAATTCCCATGACACTTTCATCGTGAATGTTGACCGCCATTCGGGTATACACACCATTAAAATCGCAGACGATGTCGCCTCGGTTCCCATGACTCGAGATAAAGAGGTCCCATTAGCGCTGTCACCGTTAAAAGTGAATGCGAATTCATCCTCCTCTGCCATTCTTGGTCTGCACACTAAACCACACAGCGCTGACCGGGAAGTGCGTGAAGAGCGAGCAGAGGGCCTAATCACGTACATCACAGTGTGGAAGCCACAGACGGTGCTGATCGTGCGTGGTGTGCGTGATCGCGTCGTCATCACCTTCCCACATGAAGTGCACTCGCTCAAATCCAGCCGCTTCTTCATCGCGCTGCGTGGTGTTGGTACAGACAGCCATGGTGGAGAGTCGCAAGGCCTGCTATTCCTGCGCCAAGATCAGGCGCACATAGACCTGTTTGTTTTCTTCTCCGTCTTCTTTTCCTGCTTCTTCCTCTTCCTGTCTGTGTGCGTGCTCCTCTGGAAGGTCAAACAGTTCCTGGATTTCAGGCGTGAACAGCGGCGTCACATTCAAGAGATGACAAAGATGGCATCCCGACCCTTTGCCAAGCTCACTGTCTACTTGGAGCCTGATGAGCCACAGCTTATCTATTTGCCTTCAGCTGGAGGAGGAAGTGCCGTCGCGCTTGCGCATGTTAGGACGGGCAAAATAGGCGGCATGGTCAGTCGAGGAAGACCTGGAGCTCCGTCCTACAAGCACGATCCTGGGTTGACTCGACACCATCACCACCACCCTGCCCTCAGTGGAGGCAACAGTGGACAGCACCTTTCCTTGCACTACCTGAATACGCATCAGTATGTTTCCAGCTCTGTTACCAATCCAGTAACACACCACCATCACCACCATCCAGCTTCGCATGGCAGCTACCAGCAGTTTTGTCGCTCTGACCCCTTCCTCTCACAACTTTTGGGCTTCTCCTACTCCTCCTTCAAGGTTGGACCCATCACCCTAGAGCCCACTGACGATGGCATGGCAGGAGTTGCAACTGTCCTTTTCCAGCTGCCTGGGGGAATCCTGGCACCTAACCGAGCATGTCTGGGCTCTGCCCTGGTCACACTGAGACAGAACCTGCAGGAGTACTGTGGGCACGGTGGAGCAGGTACACACCCGGGGGTTGGCGTTGGCCGAAAGGGCATCCTGGGCCACCAAAACCTTACCACAATGGCCATGTGAGGAGCAGGTGGAAAGGTGGAAAGGTTTCATGTATAAGATCATTAAAGAAATACTGTGTATTAGAGAAAATAATGGAACATGATGGACAGTTTCCAAAAACCTGAGAAGTAAATGTTTTTTGAAAGGGTCAAGTTACTTGAAGAATGTGTGTGGGGGTTTTATAAGGGATGTATTTATTGAAACAGCGGAACAGATTGTGTGGGATTAGATGTAATTATTCTTGTACATATATACTATTACGTATTAAGCATCTTTCACTGATTTGTCTTCTGCCCTTTGTGGAAAGCTTTCTGTGAGCTTGCAGCAGCATTCAGAAAATGCACTACATGTCTTGTTGCTGCAGCCTTCCTTTGTCCTAAATATGCACCACTGAAGTTAAAGTGACCTATGCTATCACAGAGACTTTGGATTGATTTTTACAGTGCATTATTGCCCACTGAAAATGATGACAGAAACCAAAACATGCTTTAAAACTCTAATGACAATCTGAGCTGCCATTTACAAGATCATGTCAGCTGAATAATAAAAAAAAAATCATCTGTCTACTAAGAAGGGCAATTACAACTGAAAATATTTGTAATGTGTACTTTAAAAGACAATGTATATTAACCATTCTAAAATGAACAGAAACAGTGCTGTAACTCAGTTAAATGATGAACCATGTGGGTGGATTTTACACACATTTATTCTGGCAAAAATGCAATTTAGTGGTTTTGCAGTTTCCCCCCCGCTTACAGTATTTAAATGGTTTGTAACTGTAGTCATTTTGCTTCTTCAGCAGATTGTGACTTTTGCAATGAGATTCATGTTGACTGGTGTGCTATAATGTTACGTCATGGCCCACAGATGAAGGACTCAAATGCTATCTGGTCAGTGTTAGAGTGTACAGTAATGGAGATGCTTTAATATTTAATACTATTTAAGAAATGAGTAATGCATTAATGCATTTTTAATCCAGCCTTTGTTGACTGAACAGTATTTATTTCCAATGGTTTAATAAGTTTGTCGAAAAAAGGATTTCTTGCTGGAAAGTATCCTTGGTGGAAAAAATTCTAATTTTCCACCTTAATGGAATTACCGATGCAGTGAAAATAGCAAAAGTGGAAAAAAATTTTTATATTTATATATATAGTGGAACCTCGGATTATGAGCATAATTTGTTCCGGAAGTTCCAAAACACTCATAAACCAAATCGAAATTTCCCATAAGAAATAATGGAAACTCAAATTATTCGTTCCACAGCCCCAAAAAATAAATACATAAATATAAGTATAAATTAATACAAAATATAAAGTAAAAATAAATCAAATTAACCTGAACTTTATCTTTAAAAAAAGTTTTTAAAAATTCCTGTGTTTACGTTTGTGCGCTCAGACGCTGTGTGTGTGTGTGTGTGTGTGTGTGTGTGTGTGTGTGTGTGTGTGTGTGTGTGTGTGTGTGGCTAGAGTAAGAGGAGACTCTTGCTTTCAGCCCCTCCTGTCTCCCCCTTCTCATCTTACACAGTAAACCTTTCTCCTCTCGTTTAAATTTCACACACACACACACATATTAACGGAAAGACTGTTTTGTCTGAAAAATTAGCAATGAACATCGCTAATGACACATATTTTATTTTGTGTTTGAAAGCGCGTGTGTACAGCGCACATGTAATGTTTCTTATAACACACGTGTGCACGCGGGTATAAAGCAAAAGCAAGTCTTGTTAGAGGTTAAAAATCCATGTTCTCCCTCTCTGATTCAGCCTGTCGTTATGTGTGTGCGTTATGTGTGCACGCGCGTAATTTAACACCATTTACAGAAGTGACTTTACAGAAGTGATTCTGTAAAGGAATGTCTCTTAGAGTCACTCGTGTGAGCGCATACTAACGGAATCACTTCTGTAAAGTAAAACAAACAAACACATCAACCTGCACTTTACCTTTGAAAAGAATCGCAACAGAGCAGTGTTTGTGTAGACCAGACCAGAGTGTGTGTGTGTGTGAAGCAGAGAGACACACAAACACACACATACACACACTAAAGGCGAGAGAGAGTTTGTGAACCGGCATGGTGTTAAATTACGCGCGTGCACACATAACGCACACACATAACGACAGGCTGAATCAGAGAGGGAGAACATGGATTTTTAACCTCTAACAAGACTTGCTTTTGCTTTATACCCGCGCGCACACGTGTGTTATAAGAAACATTACATGTGCGCTGTACACACGCGCTTTCAAACACAAAATAAAATATGTTTTACAAACACACACACACAAACGTGGTCACAGTGTTATAGTAAACAGTACACGGGTGCACGGATGTTGATTATACCAGTGAGAGACGCGCACTAAGACCCAGCAGGGGAGATGATTACCCACAATTCCGAAGCGCAAGAGAGAGAAAAAACGTTGGCTCAGTTGTGATCACGTGCCGCTCGGCGTCAAAACAAGCAGCACGTGCGTGATACATGATACTCGGTACTCGTAAACCAAGACTTGCTCGTTAAATTTTTAAGTCAAAATTTATTAAAAATCTTTGCTCGTCTTGCGGAACACTCGCAAACCGCGTTACTCGCAATCGAAGGTTTCACTGTAAGTAAGAGTTTAGTAAATTTGTTATGGAGAAAAACAAGACCATGACACAGTTTGTCAGTATTTCCTTTGGTTGAAGGTCAGAAGAGGATATTTTGAGTCTAACGGTTTATTAAGTAGTACAGCATTATCGAGCTGTAGCGTGTAGCGTTCTCTCCTCACACTTTCACAGTCCTGGGTTCAAACCTTAGCTGAAACCCATGGGTTCCCTATCACATAGTGACACTAAATTTGCCCTAGCTTGTGATTTTTTTTTTTTCTTCTATTTTTTGCTTGGCAAGCTGACCTGTGATAGACACACTCCGAAATCACACTACCCCTGACTTGGATAGTGCAGTTACTTTAAATGAATGAATGTTAAGTGATAAAATAAAAAAAAATCACTATTATAACTGTATTGCACCTTGTAAAAAATTACAAGAACCTCAAGCAGTAACATCCTAGGTTGACAATTCAATTCCAACATCATGATGCAACTGTTCTGGATTTATTTTGGTGCTGGTATAAAAGTTTAAAAAAAAAAGTATTTAAGAGTTAAAGTCCAAAACGTGTACAGATGTCTTGAAATATGTGGGTGCTATGTATTCTGTTCAGTTGTCCACACATGCTTTTATATAATGTGATTCATGCTCATGCTTTCTGTGTATATACCCTATTAAACCTCATCTAATAGTGGTTAATACTGTGATGTTGTGTTTGATTTCTTGATGTTGTGTTTGAAATTTCGCATGAATCTGCATGTTCATGTGGTGTTCTGGAATCAGTCAACAACTGGGACAGGCATTTCAGTAATCCATCTTTAATTCTCAGAACCCAAAAGCAAACACAACTTAGGCGTATCTTGTTTGGATAATTTCAGTAAGTTGTCGTAATAACATTTCACATAATATTGTGGTCCATGTGTAAATGATTGAATCACACCATTCCTGCAAATTTTTCATGCTGCGAATCTCCTATCTTGATGGTTGATGTTAACATTACCAAAAGCTCATTAAAATTGTCTGCTTTGCACTGTTGCTACATGATTGTCTGGTCAGAAAATTGTTCAGGTTTTCCTGATAATTTCTTGGTAAGTGTGTACTCTGGTAATGTCCTGCTTTGGCTGAATTCTAGGAATGCACCCAGCACCATAACAGCTGCCTTCACAATACAATGTGTTCATTTCATTTTCAAAATAAAAGTTTAATACCAGCTGCAAAAAAGGTAATATATGCTGCAGTCCTACATATGAATCCCCTGGCTATTTGGCATTCTGTGCTTTTTTTTGTGGAAATTTTGCACTTCAAGGTTTTTTTTTAGGTAAGCTCTTCTGGGTCAACAACCGAACAAAAAAATAAAACACTTAAGTCTGATTTTTTATAAAAATTCTCATCATACTGTAGCTATGTCGGGTAATGAATGTTAATACATGCTTAGCCAAAAAAAATAATAAGTCACACTAATATTTCGTTGGACCACCTTCTGCATCGATTACGCCATGCATTTGCCATGGCATAGTTTTGATAAGCTTATGCAAGGTCATAGCATTTATTTCCATCCAGAGTCGCATTAATTTCCCCTGTAAGATTTTGTATTGATGATTGGATAGTTGGACCGCTGCGTAGTCTTCCCCAGCACATCCCAAGTAGGGGTAAGGCCTTGACTCTATGCGGGCTAATCCGGGTGTGAAAATGGTCTCATGCTCCCTGAATTTTGGTATTGTCATCTTGTAATATGCCCATGCCATCAGTGAAGAAAAAAATCCATTGATGAAAAAGCCGGTCATTCAGTATATTCAGGTAGTCATCTAACCTTATTTTTGGGAACATAATATTGCAGTACCTGGACCTGACCAATAGAAGTAACCCCAAATCACAACACTGCCTCCACAGACTTGTATTAGAAGTACTAGACACACGCACATGACCTTTCTCCAATGCTCCACAGTACATTCTTTATGTTCCCTAGCAAACTGAAGCCTTTTTTTTATTAGCCTCACGGACAAGTGGTTTTCTTGGGGTTACTCGGCAGGATCCGGTGGCTGGTCATCGTGCCCTAGGTCCAGTACAGCCAACTCTCTAATCAAACGTGAATTATACCTATTGGGATAGGGCAAGACGTACACAAGACCAGCTCTCAGAAAAATCCTTGGAAGAGGTAAACGCGGCCTGGGGACTAGAATAAGCAGGGAAGGAAGTGGTTGATTTAGGATGTAAGAGAAGAGCTCATCACCCCCCAAAAAAAACGAGAGATAACTAGCTTAACTTCTGGGTCAGGGTCGAGAAAAACAACAACAACAAAAAATCTTGAGTTAATAAAATCCCAAGTTAAGAAAATTAAACAAAACTTGGTATTAGAAAGTAGAAAAGTATTACAAACTACTTACTAACACTTAAAGGCTAAATATATACTATTATATATTGGCAAATATAATATGTTCATTACTACTGCCACAATAAGATTGATTAAATAATGTTTTTTTTAATCTATGTTCAATCAAAAAAATCCTGATCCAAATAATTTATTTATGAATTACAAGTATATACAGCTCAATAGTATACATTTTGTAATGCTATCGTTTTTTTGTTTCAATACATATTCAATATTTAATTTACACATGAAGTGCTTATGTTACCAGGGTAACGAATGGAGGAAGTGACATCTGCTCTGGTGACTTCACGGGATGTCCCGATTGGAGGGATTTTGTTGAGGGAAGTTCCCTTAACCAACATTCCCTGCACATGGAGTAGGATATACAGTAGGGAGCACCTGTTAAAGTATGCTGTGAAATAGAACAAAGTTTTATAGGCAATGACTTGCATAAAAGGTTTCCTGCTGAAACATGTTCGGGACCCTTAGTTCCTGTGAAAGAATTTTTACAGTATGCAAGAACATCCTACATAGCTGTGTCCTTCCAATTTTCAAATCCATATATAAGGTATACAGGGATATTTTGGCCCACTATTCTATGCAGAATTGTTTTAATTGAGACACATTAAACAAGTCCACTTTCATAACCTTAATTGTTTATTTGTTTGAGTCATTCAGACGTGGACTGAAATCATAATTTAAAAATTGCATTTTGTATTTACGCAGGAAATTTTGTACATTTACTCTGGTATACTTTGCTTAATATTCAAATTTGTTTAATGATCTCAATATATTAAGTTTGACAAATATGCAAATAAATAAATAAATCAGAAAAATACTTTCCACAGCACTGTAGTCCACGACTCAAATTGTAAAAAAAAAAAAAAAAAAAAAAAAAAAAAAAGTGGTTCTGGTAGCATGAGGAATTCACATATGAACTGAATCAAATAAATGCTCTGTTTTTATTTCTATTTATGGCCAGGCAGTGTGTAAGGACTATCAGTTTGACGTGTTCAACCAGTGCAGTATGCTATTAAACAATTCGTACGATTTTGGTGATGGTTAATATTATGTATTATGTATTAAATATACATTTTTATGGTGTAATATTTGTTATTATGCCGTTTTACGGCCACACTGACAAGGATTTTAGGCTTTAAAAAGCTGCTTTACGTGCAGTCGGTGAAGCTTGAAGCTAACGCGGACGTGCTGCGGTTTTATTTTGAAAAGCAGTCGTGTGTCGGCCATGTTCTCTCAGGCTGCTTGATTCCGACTTCACGACAAGTTAAGTTGTTTCTGCGGTTTTATATTGTGCATAAACAAGCCGGTTTATCATTATCTATAACCGCTGGGTTATAGAAACACTGAAACTAATGACTGGTTGACTGTTCTCGTTTAACGTTAGTTGTGTTATAGTATAGTATAATGGCTAATAGTTAATTGAGTGACAGGCTTCTTTGTACAAATCGCTTGTAGCTGATTAGCATGTTTTTGGTGGTGAGCTTTAAACAGGTTCACCCCTCACGTGTTTATTTATAATGGAAGAAGTTATCTAATGTGAAGAAGGAGGAACAATTATATAATATATATTTATTTCCCAACTTAGCAGCATAATGCTCGAGGCTGTTTAGTGATAGATGCACTTCTACCGTTGCTGTAGCTACTGACGACGCCGCATTAGCTTTGCGATTTAAATCCTTCCGTTATTTATAAGTAACCTTAACGGAAATGTAGCGCGTGCAGTCGGTGCAGACTGACGTCATGGTGAAAATCAGCGCCCTTTGTGCAAGCTCATCATCCCTCCACACGGACACGCGCATCAAAACAGAGCCCATAGAAGGGGCTTTACATTACATGGAAGCAGACAGACACCACCCACCACTGTACGCCTGTAATGGAGCTGAAGACGTTTCTTCTGACTACACCTCTTCAAAGCTTCACCAGATAAAACAAGAACCAGAGCACTCTGAAGCAGACTTCATGCAAACAGGGAACAGAAATGTACAGCTTCAACCCATAGACTCCAAAGTATGTACAAAGACAGAGCCGGAAAGTGTCCCAATACATTTGGGTTTTGGTCTAAAACCTGAGCCCGAAGTTCATGATGCGGTGAAAGTAGAGATGCAGTTCGCCCTGAAGGAGGAGGACGGGGAGGTGACGAGGGTCAAGCTAGAGACAGCTGAAGAAGAAAATGATCTCGGACAGGATGATGAAACGGGTACACCTTTATATAATTTTTATAGTTCACTGGGGCATGGTAGTGTAGTGGTTAACACTGTCGCCTTGCACCACCAGGGTCCGGGTTCGATTCCCGTCTCTGTGTGCATGGAGTTTGCATGTTCTCCCCGTGCTTGGTGGGTTTCCTCCGGGTACTCCGGTTTCCTCCCACAGTCCAAAGACATGTACAATTGGCCTTCCCAAATTGCCCGCAGTGTGTGAATGAGTGTGTGAGTGTAAGTGTGTGTGCCCTGCGATGGATTGGCACCCTGTCCAGGATGTATCCCACCTTGTGCCCTAAGCCTCCTGGGATAGGCTCCAGGTCCCTGTGACCCTGAATACAGGATAAAGTGGTATAGAAGATGAGTGAGTGAGTTCACTGGAACAAAATGTTGAGAAAGTACATTGGATGCTTTCTGCTTGAATAATCTTTTTAACTGTAGAACGTTAAACTCCAAATTGTTTGGAAATGTTTTTTATACAGTAACACTTTGCAGGATAATGTGCAGCAGCAATTGCTTCTCTAAGACCATTGCTTATGTCTTTCCCTCTTTGCATTGTATTAACACACAACTGAATGCTCCAGACCAGCAAACTGATAAAACCTCTGTTAATTCAATTAAATCAAATTTTCAGACATTGTGATTATTAGTACAATTTGATTTATTTAAAGCAGCTATATTTCTTTGAGGTTTTGAAGTATTAAAAACCCTGTAAGACAGGGACTGTCTGAGTCCCTAACATTAATTGGAAGACTATTCTATAACTTTGAGGCTTTGTAAAAAAAAAAAAAAAAGAAGAAGCAGCTCTGTCCCCCTGCTGTAGTTTTCATAATACTGGCCGCCCGCATCCTTTAAACGAAGTAGGTGTGGTGGATCATCAAACGAAATAGGTGTGGCGGATCATAAAATACTAGCAGTTCACTCGGGTATTGTGGCGCAAGACTATTTAGTGCTCTATACTGTAGGTCAAAAGTTTTATTTTATAATCACTGTGAAATTTCACTGGAAGTCAATATATTGAAGATAAGACAGGGCTGATGTGCTCATATCTTCCGGATCTAGTGAGGACTCTGGCTGCTGCATTCTGGACTAACTGGAGCTTGTTTATGCACCTAGTTGCACATCCTGACAGTAAGGTGCTATAATGATCCAATCTAGAGGTGGCAAAACCGTAAACTACATTTTCTGCATCATGTAGTGACAGTATATTACTTATCTTGGCAATACAGTGTTTCCCACACAGTATACGTGGACAGGCAAGTATATTGACAGCAGCCCAAGTATATTTGTTCACCCTTTTTAAAAAATCTGTTTGGGAAATCATCCTTCTACCTGTTTATTATGCTACTGTGAGAGCGGCGTACTGAGGGGCAGTAAATATAACAGATGCTGTAAAAATAAGAAGTGCATATGGACGATTGCACATGCTCACAAAACACAGGGGTGCACAGTGAACAACCCTAGGTGGTTTAACCCTGAAAACTCAATAATTATTATTATTATTATTATTATTATTATTATTATTAACTTTTTTTTTTGTCACTCAAACAACCTAAACACATGATCTTATAAATCTGTGCTATCTCTTTGACCATCTCTTTGTCATGTTTGTATAGTTGGTTAAAATTAAATAAAATTCAATTCATTGTATTTTCTAGGTTGTATTGAAAAGAAATGTCACTCTATATCACACAATCCTGACCTCATACATATTTATTAAAACAGTAATGGAATAAATTGCTGAAAATTGCACCACACTTCACTTTCGTACATGTAGAATAAACATCACTTACGTCTAAAAACTGATAGCAATCAGTCCAATAAGACTTGAGGCAGAAGAGGGTGGTTCCCTTAACCCCTACAATATTTTCTAATCTATCAAGGAGAGATTAGTTTGATCAGTGGTGTCAAAGGCTGCACTAAGGTCAAGTAACACAATGAAGAAAACACAACCCTGATCAGAGGCCAGTAGAAGGTTATTTTCCACTTTAACCAGCGTTATCTCTGCTATCTGTGGTGAGGTCTAAATCTTTGCTGATACATTTCATGAATGTTATTCCTACGTATGTAGACATGAACATAGCTGCTGTGCTACAACCTTTTCTAGGATCTTTGATATAAAGGCGAGGTTTAATATCTGTCTATAGTTGGACAGCTGACCGGATATCATGTACAGTCTTATACAAGTTGTACAAGTATTTTCCGTACATGAAAATTCAAAATAAAAAGCGCAAGTAAATACAGTAGGCAGAATGTTATTATATACCTTTTAAGATCTACGTTTCTCATGAATTGAATTGAATTGAATAGTTTTAAGTTAAATAGGTTCAGGCTAAGGGGAAGCTTTTAACCAAAGGCTGTAGCTATTTTCAGATTATTAACTTAAAGCTAGAAAAGAGCTTTTCTAAGAATGATTTGCTAAAATATATTTCTTCCTATATGCTTTCTTATACATAGTACATTTTGTTTTAGAATAGATTAATGCTGTTAAAATTACTTTTTAATGACAACCTACATTTGATTTTATTTCTGCATTGAAAACTAGTTTGTTTTTCACTGCAAGTATGGGATTTTTATCTGGTAGCCTGTAAATTTTTAAAAGTCATCTTTAATATAAATGTTTGATGTTTAATTGACCCGCAGTATTTGGAAGCAGTTGAAGTCTTGCATCCTGTCTCATGCCTACTTCTAAAATATTATCCCTTTGTGTTTCATTTGTCTCCATCCCCAGGCCGAGGGGGTTTCTTTCCCTGCCCCTATTGCGCCGTGTCCTTCACCGAGTCTTCTTACCTCGAGAAGCACCTCAAATGGACCCATCGGAGTAATTACCTTGTTTGGCTTAAAAATCAGAAGTCACCACAGTGCATCAAAATATCCTCCCAGATGCTCAGCTGCACTACTTGCAACCACCACTTCTTCACTCAGGAGCAGCTGAAGGTGCATATGCGGCGCACCCACCTTCCAACGCCTACACCGGCAAGAAAACGCTACACGTGTCCCCAGTGCGACCGCAGCTTCGACTACATCGGGAATCTGCAGAACCACTGCCGGCGGTGTCACAATTTGTCCACGGTGTGTACCGATGGAGAGCTGAGCTGTGCTTCATGTGGAGAAAAGTTCGCAGGAATGTGGGGCCTAGGACCACATCAGTGCCACAAGGAAGAAAAAGAAGAGAAACCACAAATAGATGGAAACGAACCGCTTTGTACAGACCGTGGTTATCTGTGTCAGCACTGTGGGAAGAACTGTGCTACGCTGCAATGTTTAACCATACACACTCGCACGCATACGGGCGAGAAGCCGTATATATGCCCTGACTGTGGGAGTGGTTTCAAAGAGAGGGGCAGCTTGCGCAAGCACATGGTTATCCACACCGGGGTCAAGCCGTACTCGTGCCCCGAGTGCGACAAGTGCTTTGCCCGAATGAGCCACCTGAGCACACACCTGCGCACACACACAGGCGAGAGGCCGTACCCTTGTCCGGATTGCGGCATGAAGTTCAGTCACAGGTCAACGCTGCGTCTACATCGACGCGTCCATTCCGGAGAAAAGCCCTTCTCTTGTGTGGATTGTGGGAAAACATTCGCGACGTTAAGCAACCTGAAAGTGCACTTTCTGACGCACAACCAGGAGAAGATCCACAAGTGCAATGAGTGCAGGAAGACATTCTCCAGACCCGACGTGCTGAAGAAGCACCTCCGAATTCACAACGGCGAGCGGCCGTACGTGTGCAAAGTCTGCAGCAAGAGATTCAATCGCGTCCAGCACCTCACCAACCACCAGCGCACACACACGGGCGAGAGGCCGTACCGCTGTGAAGAGTGCGGCGCAAGCTTCGCACAGTCGGGCGATTTGACCAAACATGTGCGTGGACACACTGGGGAAAAACCCTACGTGTGTCCTGAGTGCAATCGGTGCTACAGTAATTCTGGGGACCTGGGCAAGCACAGGCGCACTCACAGCGGCCAGAGGCCTTACAGGTGTCAGCAGTGCGACAAGGCATTCCTCATGCCACAGCATTTAAAAACACACATTCTTACACACACTGGAGAGAGGCCACACGTCTGCCCAAAGTGTGATCGCACCTTTATACGATCGCACCACCTCACCCAGCACCTGAATACACACCACGTTTAACGTCTGTCTTTATATTCTATAATTACGTTCTTCCCCCTCCAAGAGTACTCATTGCTTGTAGTTCTGATTATTCCTTCTTTTGAAACGGCTTTCCCTATAAAATGAAAGTACTTAGTAGTGAAAGGTATTTTTATATAATTATTATTGGATCACTGACCCATATCATTCATAGCATCCTTAAAGCTGACTATTCTGTCCCCAGCCAGTTCCTAGCTCATTTTAATCAAATAATCTAAATACAGGCTTGTATATCCAGTCTGATTTATAGGCAAAATTACCCATACGTTATATTTTGATGGGTTATTTGCTGCCAAAATGATCAACTTCTTGGCCTAAAGCTTGTGTTGAAATGTCGCGAAGTAATTACAACTGAAGTTTTGGGAAAAGAATGACCCTTTCATTGACTGAGTTACAGATGATTTTAGGTTGGATCGTATTAGCTAAGTATGTAATATTAGCAGAGCACTTGACGTAAAAAATAATAATAATAATAATTCTTTGGAAGTGGTAAATTGGTTCATTAGATGAATTTTTTAAATGATTATTTATTATTAAAAAAAAATATTTAAATGCAAAATGCACCAGATGCTAAACAACATTTGTAGCAAGAACAAAGACTGTACTGTAGTAGACTAAGGCAGTAAAGCAATTTAAGGCCTAATAATTCCAAATGCATAACATCAATTATTTACATGAAAAACTGTGTAGAGTATGAAGAATAATATTTCTTATGCCTTTTTGCTTGCTAATAGTTGTCATGTTTATATAAGCCCTAATAAAACTTACTACTTTCAAACAGTTAATAAATTATTTACTTTAAAATTCTTAATCCACCCTCAATTACTTGCTTATTAATCTTTATAATTAGCATGTGATTTCCATGATGTACAATAGATCTGGTGATTGTTAACCGAGTTATCAGCGTGATCGTAAAAGCTATATACCACCGGTTAAAAAGTTCATCACTCTTTTTAAAAAAACTTTTTTATGCAAATCATAGCAGGACACTAGTATTCCCACATATAATCAATATAATAAGATGTTTAAACATGTTTGACGATGTGATATACTATGTTGTTATCACGCTTACTGTATTTGACCTCACAAAGATGTTTAGCATGAGGTCCGGCAACGTGATATCATTCCGAATGATGCGCTTTTCCAAAAGGCCTCCAGTGGTCTTACGTAGTCTAGAATATGTGAGCATAAAAGAGTTCAAAGATACCTGAACAGTAATGTGCAGAGCAATCTGCAAGTGTAGTCATTAAAATGAGCCTGAGGTGCCATGAATTGTGCGCGCACACTAAGGTTTCTACTGTATGAGCGTGGGGCAGGGATTAAGCAAACAGGCAAGCTAAGCAGTTCAATTCTGCGACACTGAGTACTAAGGCGTGTGCCCTTCCTCTCCCGTCACTCTCCAGTTAACACTGTTTGCAAGTTAATCGGAAAGAAACTGTCCTTAGCAGGCTTTATTTTGTTAGTGTTCTGAAAAGTTGAAATAAAGTTGAAATTGAAAATGAGTGTTCTTGTAAGTTTTTGTTTTTAACATGACATTCAATAAACTATTAGTCTAATTGTTATTTTCGTTTATGAAACAGACATAGAATTTCATGCTAGTCTCGCCATCAACATCATTGTGGTTGTCATCCCATAAAGTGCTGATCCATAACTCAGCTGTGACAGCATGAATACGCTACAGTATTTCAGTCTCAATTATTCTTTATATAGTTCAGATCAAATCACTAAAATGAGGAGTGGCTCAAGACCTTTGTACAGTACTGTACGTTTCTCAAAAAATTTACTAGAAATGTATAGGAACCATGTTGTATTGAGAATGTGCATCTAATTTTATCAGTTTATGAATTTTTATATAAATTCAAACATAGTGCATATGATTGCTAACTCTAATTGAAAATCCGTAGTAGTGGTTACAAATAAAATCAGTCAATGAATTGCAACACAACAGGTTGTATTAAAATAATTAAAAAAAACATTAATGCAATGTTTGCATTATGAAACATCAAATTTGTATGTAAATCATTATTTATTGGTATTTTCTCAGACATGTCTGTCTTTAATAAAAAACCTTTTAAGTGTCTGTGTTTAACCAAATTTACACAGAATTATTGTTTCCCTAATAAAGATTCATGTCAAGTCTACAAATATACTTATTGCAGTTTGCTTCATATTTGGCATGAAATGATCCATTTAACTAGAATAAAACGTTGCTTTATGTCTGAGAATTTGTTACTGATTTCTGTAGACGTGCTTCATCAGTGTAAAAAGCGACAGCTTTTTCTGAAATTTAAAGTCAATCCAAATTAGGTTGGACCAGGAAAGGCTCTCTATAAACAGACGACACACTGCAATAAAAAAAAAAAAAAACATCTAAAGCTTTTGATGATTTGCAGCTGTGTGTCAGGACAAAAGTGCTTCTTCATATTGTGTCTCATTTATCATTAATGAGGTTCAATATCTCAAGCAGAATGTGTTTTTCTGCAAAAGTTGTGGGAAAGTTTCTTGGATAGCACGTTTGAAGTTTAAGCAGCCATCTTATTTAAATACCACCTCCAGTTTTTAAAATCATTCAACAGTGATGGTAAGAAAGTATGTATTGCTTTTTTGCTGTCACTCAAAATAATGTATTAGATTTTATCTAAAAACATACTCCTAGAAAAACAAGTGCTGGTAACAGAATTCGGGTGTTTGTTACGACTGAGACTGAAGCGCCATTTCTATATTGTTTTTACTGTGTAGTGTGGAATTAATAAGGCAATATAATTTAAGAGTTATAGATGCATAGCTTTAAGTGAGAGTCCTTCTGTCCACTATCAAAGTAAAAAAAAAATTAAAAAAATACATTAGGTAAGTCGGACTCTTATACTCCAGTTGTTAGGAGAGTCAGTGAGAGTGAAACCAAAATGAAATTGAATAATTCCAGCATAAGAGTCTCAGAAAACATTGATCTGAGGCCCTTCAAATTATATCACTGAGTTTGATTATGCACATGCTCAACAAACACCATGGCCTTTTTCTTCTTTTTTTTTTTTATAAGCAAAACAGCTTCTACAAAGCACTACAGTAATTTGCCGTGCCATGAGGTAAGCTTATTTTTTCAGTAGTTTACTACGAGTTATGTTCAAGACAAAAAGGGAGGTATAAAACTGATTGACATTTAGTGTCAATTAGTGTCCTAAGTACAATAGGTTTATTAAAATTTTTGTTGAAATTTTAAGATTTGGTTCAGGATGACTCTATGCTGGTTCAAATTGTGAAAATCCTGCATTTGTATTGTTTTTTCCCATGCTTGCATTTGTTTTCCAATTAAAATATTGAAGGAAATACGATGACTGCTTTATCTCAATTTATCTCATAAATAATAATAAATGCCTGCTTTCATTTAATCTATGTTATCTTTATAGATTTTGAATTTCTTGCTGTTTTAGGACACCACATGTACTTGCACCAAGGTGTACTTACAAGCATTAAGATTAAACCGATACTTAAGAGACGGTTGGAACAGATGTATCATTCGGTTGGTCAAGGCCCGAAGAACAGGTCTGCTTCAGTCAGTGTTGGGGGAATTGCTCTATTATTTTTATGTCTACAATTACTAGGACAGCAGTGTAACTGGTGCAGCAACACAGATAACAAAGATGTATTTAGGGCTAAATAATATTGAGTGTACCTCTGTTTAAAGCTGGAATCAATACTTCTTTAAGCATGTCCATTTTTCATTTAGCAAGTGGGTCTGTCTGTTAGAGGAGGGGCATGGAGACGAATGGATGCGGTGAGTCATTCTTGCTGTTGCCATAGCAATAATAACCGCAAAGGACAAACTTTAGGATTAAAAGAATAGTTTTGGCCAGAAACGACATTTCATAAGCTGAGACAGGTTTTGTATCTGACGGTTACTTCTTTAATTTGTGTCGGAGCTACAATGTTGATAGCAACCAAGGGAAGTTTATGGATACCAGGTAAGTCTTGTGCAACATTGTGCATGTCAAAAGTTTCATAAAATAGAAGAAATTCACATAATTACACACATGGTTGTTAAATGCTTAATTATGATTTGTTAGAAGGAGTCGATTAATTTTCTATAAAGTCAGCTCTAAATGAATGTCAGCTTTTTAATATGTTTAACAGCATTTTTATGTCAACAAGGGACAGGGACTTGACTGCTAACTACAGTACTTCATATAAATTTATTTTTTATTGTGTAGCTTTTGTAATTAATTAATTGATTGATTTCAATTTTAATTTAACTAGTAAGTAAAATGAATATATACATTCAGTATTTTAGGACAGGTGCACTCCATTGTCAGTGCTCAGAAACCAGCAAAAACTGAACTGTGTCTTTGTTTTCTCCATCTTCAGGATAAAAAGGCTTTCCAGTTTTTTTCGTAACAGGTCAAGCTGTAACATTTTTTGTCTGATTAAGTTAAAAAGAGAAAACAAGAGGCTGGTGAAACGATGGCAACAATTGTTTCATGGATGGTCAACAACGCTACAAATGGATAATAAATTCTTCTGCAATAATAGGAATAAAACACTTCAGGACATGGTGTTTTTGAAAAATGATCAGCTTCATGATGATCCCACCTCATCACATCACATCACATCACCCCATTGCTGATTCTATTCCTATAAGATCACTTAGCAAAGGATTTTATTCCTTTAAAACCACAATTTCAACATATACCTTCAATAAAACGTAAAAAAGTAACAGAGTTGTGGTGAAATCCCTCGAGAATGAAGCCAGCACAGTACTTGTCACCAATTTGAGGAAAAGACAAATCTGTCTGTGGGAACTGTACACACAATCATTCATGAACACCACTTGAACATTACAGGAACTCGGCTGGGAGTTATTGCCACATCCCTCATACAGTCCAGATCACGCTCAGAGCCATTAAAGCCATGTTTGAGTTCTGGCAGGCCAGTGTTTCAGATGTTAAGCAGGTGGTCTAAGCATGGCCCTGGTGTCCTGAGAAAACTTTATACCTTGATGGTCTCCAAGCACTAGTGAAATGATGGAATGAGTGCTTTAGTGTAGCAGGGGATTATATAGAAAAAGAAATATTTTGAATCTTATCATTGTGTTCTGTTACTCTGCACAATCAAAAGTCCCAGTATGACTTGAACGTCCCTTGTATGGTATTTGATTCACTGTGGCTCCAGATATATCTATCGATATCTATTGTATAATCTTCCATACATGATGTTTTGTGTATTTCTTAACCAGGTATATGATAAGTTAACTCCTTAGCAACATTAGCCTCTTAGCTCCAATGCAAAAGTTCTGCAAATTTTTTTGAGTTCAGCTCAGGTCTATTCCGAGTAAAGTGGTTATTTTATTTTTGGCTGTCATTTCAGTTGGAAAAGATGACTACAGGGGGGAAAAAAAGAGAAACAAACCTGATAAGTGAAGTGCATGTTCATGCATTTTTTCAAAATGGCTGTTACCCAAAATGTTTATCAAACATGTACCAGAGGCCTTACTAATGCTGAGGTTGCAGCAGTTCCTCTTTTAAAGCACCAGGGGGAAACAGATAGCTGTCCATAGGTGCTTTGGGAATTCTAGTGTAGAACCATGTGTGTGCATAATGCCTCTCATTATTCCCTTTCTTTAAGTATTAGCCTCAGTGTCATTCTCTCAATCTTGGAGCTGTGGATCAGCTTTGAATGTGTTTAAATTAAAATGCAATAATTCAATACAGACAGTTTACCAGAGTCGGCAGAACCGATTTAAACTGGAGTAGAGATAATATTGCCACCTAATACAGACTAAATCTGATTATTATTTTTATTATTATCCCATACAAATGGATACATTCCTTGGTTAGTTGGTGCTTTAATGCAGTGATCATAATATAGAAATTATGACCTCTGGTTAAGATGCTAAAGAAGCAATAATCGATGTCCCTTGATTAAAGAAATAATATAAATGTTGGGGAAAAAACAACATGACCGTAGCGGAAATTAAAAGGCCGTCAGACATGCACCTGTCAGAAGAGTAGTCATGAAATATATTGGAAAATAACATGTTTATTAAACCATCTCTGTAGGGCTTTGACTATTTGTTAAGTAAGGGAACGTCTTATAGGGATAAATCCAGTGTCAAAGGTACCAGCTGGTGAAATCTACAACGTTTCCCATCTCTGGTTCTGGAGGACGCTATGCCATGCACATTTTAGTGGTTGCTCTGCTTCCAGAACACATTATTTAACTAATCAGGTAATTACAAGCCTTTTCTGAATAGACATTTGAGTGGCAGAGGGAGTAAAACAATGAAATGTGTAGGACAGGGGTCCCTCCAGGACCAGGGGTTGGGAGCCAGCGCTGTAGACTACGTATCGGTGAAAATTTAATTTGTACCCATCTTCTTTACATTTTCCAAACAATTGTTTTTATTTATTTATTTTTATGTGACAATTTTTTCATTGCATGCTTGCAGAATAATTGTAAAAAGTCCACCCCAACCTACACCGGTAATATTTCCAGACTTAAATTCTATCGCCATTTTTAAAATCATTTTCTGTTCTGCCACCCCTAGACCTTTGTCTATTGTCTAAAAATTCAATTATGCCAGTGATGGATCCAGTAACTGTCCACTGTGTACTTTTTTTTCTACCTTGGGTTTTCTCCCCAGGTTATTCGAGCAGCTCAATTTGGACCATATTTACTGTCTATATGTTTGTCAATTTAATGGAGGAACACATTGTTGGTTTTGGTGTTTTGGTGTCATGGTGTCGTCACACTGCAGTGGTTTTGCTGCTCATTGGCCCTGGAGGTCAGTGTGTGGGAAGAGCTGCCGGCTCTCAGGGTCTTTACAGGGCTTTGGGGCGTCTTCACCCGTGTCCCTTTGGGCTCAGCCAAGCCTGGATCCACTTCTCTCATTCATGAAGGGGTCAGAACGTGGGTCAAATCACCACTTTTCTGCTCCCCCGAATAACCCACACCGTGTGTGTGAGGGAGGGTTTGTGTGGGCGTAGATGAAACTGTGTATTTTTAGATGGACGTGTTTTTGGGCTTGTCATAGTGATTTCTTGGCATGTATGGCTTTCCAAAAATGCCTTAAACCACAGACGGGCACAAAGAAATGTGGTGTGTTTTGTTGAGTAGAGCTTCAGGGATGCTGCTTAGTGCTGTTAGTGAATGGGGTTGGTGCTGTCAAAAGTAAAAATGAGGAGCTTCTCATATTCCATTAACTTCACTGCATCTGCAATTGTTGTCAGCTTGAGTTCATCAACAATAGAACTCTTTGCACGCAGCCTTGCTGCTGGAATGCCTCTGCTCTCACTTTCTTCTGTAGCCACTGACCAGCTGCAGCTAGTGCTTTCACTCTGGTGACAGTCCCCACATCTCGTCTCTCTCCTTTTTTCCTCTTCTCCCTTTCCTTCCTCTGCTGGCCCGTGGCCTAACCTTTGCCTTTGAATGTCTGTTTAGTGTGGGGATAGAGATATCAAGGGAGAGCGAGACTGACACTCAGCGCTCCCCTGCTCAGTAAATATGAACTGCACCCAAACGGACAGCCTCATTTATCACAGGAGGAAGAGAGCCAGAGGGAGGGAGTGAGGGAATGAGTAACTGTGAAGAACAACATGGCTTTAGGATGCTGGAAAGGCAGTAAACTGGGTAAGAACATCAGTGTCCAGGTTAACGTCCAAGACAATAGCTGGACTATAGAAAAGAGTAGGTTCCGTTCAACTGGTATTATGAGGAGGGTTCACTTAATCTCGAGTCAAATTGTGGTGGATGTAGATCAAAACAGGTAATCTGCTCCTGATTGTGCTCCTGTAGCGGATAAGCCTAATCCTCACTACTGAACACAGCCGCTAAGACCCCACGTAACTGAGCTCTAAAAGGGTGAAATCATTAAAGCCAGCGTTCTGTAAGGCTCTGACTGGATACAGGGGTGCTAGATGCATTAAATCATTACAAATAAATAAATATCAACTTGTGTAAGCTGTGCAATAGACAATACCTGGAATATTCTGCATGTCAGAAGACGGTGCACAGGACGAAATCATTAAATTATAGCTGAAACAGAAAGTTAAAGTGATAATGGCTGATAGGATTACAGGCTTATTTGGATCCTGTGCAAAAAAAAAAACCTTTTAACAGAGATTTAGGGATTAAATGAAAAAAGATTGATCACAGGTCTTGAGAACTTACTGACTTAAAGAGTTTGGAGTACATCCTTCACCATCACACCAGGTTCGGCTCATTAGCTAATTCTGAGTTGAATCATATACAGTATTTTGCTTCAGGAATATTCAAAACCTCTGCAGAGTAGTGATCCACTATTCGAATATACGAATGTAAGTGGTGACACTTACATTCGTATGTACAAGCGTTGCTGTATAACCCCTCCAGGGCCCCCTTTCAATCCTAAGCTTGTATGACTGTTTGTGTGGAGTTTCAGATGTTTTCCGCTGTTTCTCTGGTTTCCTCACACCCCTGCAGATCGTGCCAAATGGTGGATTAGCTCCTATAAAATGCCCCTAGGTGTGAATATGTGTGTGCATGTGTGCATGGAACATACGTCTATTAAAACCCCCTATGGTGAAGATATTGTGAAAAACTCACATTTCACATTTTGGATTCTTTGCTTTGACTTTTGATTGTAGGACGCAACTGTAACTGAAATCTTTAGGTAACTGTTATTGTGTGTATAGACTAATAATCATGCAGTAACGTTTCTATCTCTTGTATTTACATTTTTGTGTGCTTTGAAATGTCATTGGATGACAGATGATAATTGTGTCTTCAGATGCTGCCATTTTACACAGTGCTAGTTGGATGGCACTACATGAGTTTAATTCACAGTAATTTTCCCATGTGATGAGATTGCATAATAGTCATTTTACCGTCCAACGTATTTTTCAAAGAGAATTAAAGGTAATGTAAAGGATTTTTTCCATAGGCCTATGACAATTTTTTTATAAACCTCGGTCAAACACTACTAATTACATTGACTGTTAAAAAGGCTTATAATTATGGATCCTTGTAGCTTCCAGCCCCTTATGGTCTAATATTCTATAATTAACACTAATAACTACAACATCAGTGCTAATTGTCTGTCAATAGGCACTAAATACAGTCTCTTTAATCCTCAGTCTTGCCCACGTGTCCTCGACGATTCCCTGAGGACCAATTGGCAGATTTATGATACATGGATTAACATCCTCTGAGGTGTTTCCAGAGCATAAATACAGCCTTGTAGAGACTTCAGCACTGCAAAGTGCTTTGTTTGCCTTGTGTTTTCAATGCTGTCACTTTCAGTGTTAATTATGCCACTGAAAAGGCATTTTATATCCTAAAAACATTTTGTTTTTACACACATTCATTTATCTCTATGCAGAACTGAGATTAAGGTATATTACAGAGAAATGATTTCTTAGTGACCATGGAACATCTATTTATATTTGCAGGAGCATTTGTTTTTCCGAGTCGGTTTATGTGGCCTGTGTCTGCCATGGATGGCCATATTACAATAAGAGCTAAGATACTTTAAGCAGGTTTATAAATTAAATAAAAGCAACTATAGGTTCCTGACTGAAAGCTCATAAAGTGTATGCTCATAAAATCATCTCTGCTGGATCCTCCATATCTATTTCCCTGCACGACGTTCGATTGCTCTTCTTTTTTCCTCAACCCCTTACCTTTTCGCTCATAGTCGCTCTTCCTTATTAACTTTTCTTCAGATATTTTTCCATTTGCAAATGAAGCCCATTTCCACATTGTCCATATTTGACCTAGGCCTCTCTCTTTGCTTCTCTCTGCTTCTCCTTCTCCTCCTATATTTCCCAATTTCAGAAAGAGACAACTGAGAGGGAAGATGATGTGTGACAGTTGCCATATTTCGATCTTCTGTCAGTAAGATTAATATTGACACAATGAGTATTTTACCAGGAGCTATTTGAGTGTGTGTGATGTGTATTTATTTCATTACTTGGGGTTGGGGCAGTTTTTCTTAAGAATCAGATGGTAACTGATGTGTAGCCTGAAATTGATAGAGTGGATTGTGGCCTGGGACAAAATAGTCAATATAGTCACACCAAAAGATGTATTTACCATGGCCTTTTTTTATTTTGTCCAGACAGCAATGAAGCTCAATTTACTTTATTTTTAGTTTTCATGTAATAAAAGAGAGCAAAGATGGATGGTATAAAAAAGATTTTTTAAAATATTGTAGGGTAAATTGGACATTCATGTTTGCTTTAATTAAATCTAAACGCAAAACTTTTTTTTTTCCATTTTACTTCACTTTTCAACATGCACCAAACAAAAAAACGTTTTACAAAATTAGATGTGTCCAACTCCAGTATGGGAGAGCTAACCTTTTTTATTGAAGGCTTAAAGTAGATAGCCCAAGGGAATCCTCAACAATGATTTGACACAATGGTGCCGATGAGTATCATTGTGTTATCAGGGGCCTCAAGTAGATACCCTTGCTGTTAATTAATTATTGTGTTGCAGATGTTTTTGAGCACATAAATGCAACATTTGCAAATCTCACTACACTTGACTTTGACACATAAAGTAAATGCATCCCACAGGAGGGTCATGCAGAAACTTTCCCTAGTAATAGCATAAAACACTCATATTTCATGCACAGAATTTCTTAGTTCTTGGATACCATCAAGGTAAAAAGTTTTCTCAGTACACCAGAGCCATGATTGGACTGGCTGTCCAATATGCTGGCCTCCCAGGAACTCCTTTAATGGCCCAAATGTGTGGGAATAGCTTGGAGTGAGGTCAGCACTGTACAGGGGATGTGGTAATAACTCCCAGCCAAGTTCCTGTAATGTACAAGTTGTGTTCGTGATTGCGTGTATAGTTCCTGTTGCATCTCTTTCGCAAGTTGGTGTCTGTCAATCTGTCAGTTTTTCTGTCAGATCCGGTGTTCCT
This sequence comes from Clariallabes teugelsi, assembly GCA_030014215.1. NCBI lineage: Eukaryota > Metazoa > Chordata > Actinopteri > Siluriformes > Clariidae > Clariallabes > Clariallabes teugelsi. Next base: position 8,664,797 of record JAQMYG010000019.1, on the reverse strand, counting down.
CACTGAATGTTCATGGGAACAACTGCAGTGGACTCCAAGCCATCTTCTCAGGGATCATTATTCATGGACACACAGCCATTTTATGTTTGCACCATTCATATGTTTTACTGCAGCTAAGAGTCTCATCAAGTCTTCCGTAAATATTAATCTATTTCACACTTTCAATCACAAGATTTATACTTTTTTTAATATATATAAAAAATCACTTTTCTGGAAATTTTTTTTTTTTTTTGTATTTCAAAACCATTCGTATCTATTAGTCACCAGTTCACCTACTGGAAAGTTTTTGGGAAGTGTGAGGAAACCAAAGAACTTGGAGGAAGCACATGGTGACAGTGGGAAAATGGTAAACTCTGCACAGTCAGTAGCACAAGCTCAGCATGGAAACATGGGACTGTGGAGCAACAATGATACCAGCTTTAACACCAAATTAAATAATTGTAGGCATGTTGCAATTTTTCTGATAAATACCTATTTAACCGATTGCCTAAATGACATGATTAGATTAGAAAAAGCAATGAAAATGACAGAATACAGCCACTAAACAGAAGAAGACAATGTATTTCAAAGCTTTTTCAATAGAGAGTCTTGATGACTGGACTTGATAGCCCGTCATGATGATTCCTCCAGTTATAGGAACATTTGACAGCAAAATGTAGTAATGTCCATTTTCAGGTATTCTCCAATTTATATAAAAAAATATTTGCAATTATATTTAAAATATGCCAAATTATATTTCTCTCATCCTCCTAAATTATTTACCTCTGGCACAGAAATGCATCTATAACAAAACTTTTAATTACAAAAAAAAAAAACTGTAAGTACTTATTAGGAAACTTTGTTTAGAAGCTTTGAACTTTCATGTTTTCGGCAAACCACAGCATGGAACAGCCCTATTACACAACAAAACATGATTTGTCTAGAAAAGCCAACTGCGGTGCTTCATTTTGTCACATGATGTAATTAATGTAATTAGTTACTTTAAAAAGTAACGTCCTCCAACACTGATAATAGGGAGTTGTCATCAACTACTAAGGTGAAACTGAAACTAGAAGAAGGCAGGTGATCCTCTAAACTAAAATTTTGATATTGTTTTAAATGCTTCTCATGATCTTCAACTATTAAAAATAATTTCAATTGTTTTGTTTTACACCAAAACTCAACATTCTTTCTTTGTTGCAGTTTGCTGCCAGTGACAATCAAAGCATGTGTTTTTATTAAAACACTACCAACATATTGTTTATACTATACTGCACACTTAAATGACCACAAACACATCTGCAGGCTGAATTATCCATCACTCACAATTCTCATTGATATAACAAAAACTATTTTGACATAATTTTTTTTTTAATTTGTGCTATTTATCGGTGTTGTGATGCAATGAAAGAATGCACAAAAATATCTTCTATCAGTTTGCATTACTTCTTCCTTTATTAAAAAAAACAATGAATAGTGAATTTGCTGAGCAATTAATGCCATTTATATACACTACAAGACCAGTACATCTTACACTGGAGTTAGTTAACTAATTCATAAGTGCATTAAATGTACTGAACCATGAACAGCTTTAACAGTTCAGTGCCAAGGAAGGAGACAAGATACCAGATATCCAAGTCATCCTCTTTACAGTGTCTTTGCTTTAGCACTCCGAACTTATGCTTGTTTTTTAAAAGGATTTTGAGACTTTTTCTGTTGCATTGTTAGAAACAAATGACTTTAAATAATCAAGGTAATGTAACTGGACTGAACGCTAGAGACTTCTAGTCCTCTGATAAAATTAGACATATTATTCAGGATATTTTCTACAAAACTGGAAAAGCATGGGTTAACATAAAATTAGTACATAATACAATATTTCATGAAGCAAAAGTCTTAGTTGAATGTACTGTAAAATTGTAATGCATTATGACAAGAAAGAACAACCAGAACAACCAGAAAGTCTGTTTGTTTGTTTGTTTGTTTGTTTGTTTGTTTGTTTTGCTCATTGTCTAACTCTAAAATGTTGACCGAGGATACTAATGCTATTTAATGGAGCAATTAACGTTGACTTGGCTTTGCAGTTCAGATGAGGCATTCGTCCATTCATTGATGTCAGCCCCAGTGCCCACTTGGGTTGTGGGCCCCAATGCTAAAGCACCCATTGCACTCTAGTTGGAATTCTGCCCATGTCTAAGTATAACAGAATATTTTTCATCAAGAAAAGAATTCTGTGATAATCCATTTTGGTTGTCTTCAATGGTCTTCCAGGTCCTTTGGCGTTGCTGAGCTTTGTGCATTCCCTCTTTTCAACAATTTACCAAATTGTTGATTTGGCCACTCAATGTTCCTCTTTTTATAGGTTTGTTCTATGATTTCAGCCTAATGATGCATCTTTTGGGACTTGAGAGTTCTCATGAACAGCTGCGTAAACTTGCAATCTCTTTATTTGGATTCAATACTTCAAACTGCTTATCAGTCAGTTGTCCAGTTATGATGGAGATGGAGTTAATGCATTTTGTTAAACCCCTTGAATTAAAAAAGTCTGAGCTTCAATCTCATCTTTATTGTTACATTTCAAAACAAATGCCGTATGTGTGTTTGTAGGTTTGTACACACACACACACACACACACACACACACACACACTGTATGACTATACATATATAAAATAGTCTTGAAAATCTGCAATAATCTTTGAATAGGTAATATTAACTACTACTTATGCTCTATAAAGACTTCATAATGGCTTTAATTAATTGTTAATTGGTGATTGTAGTGGCTGGAAGCTCTAAAAGAACTTCTCCTTTGCAGGCTGGTTACTCTAAATCAACTTCTCTGTGTGTGTGTGTGAGTGTGTGTGTGACCTGCAGCATTGAGTTTTGTTTTATGCAATCATGCAGCAAACCTACTAGGTAGCTAGAAATAAAAAGAAATATACAGGGTGGCCCAAAAGTCTGGATCCATAGGCAAAAATAAATATAAACTACAGCAAATGCTCCTATTGACAACCTCTGACTTCATGACACTTGTGTATATGCTAAATACAAGAATGTTGAATATTTTTTAACATATAAGGACTGATGTAACATGCAGAGATAATTTCCTCCTTTAGTGCAGTAACTGTTCTGGGCTGATACTGAGAATACTGACTTCAGATGACCCCAGAGAAAAAGGTTTAGGTCTGGTTCTATTAGGGCAAGAAAAATAAAAATGTAAGAAAATTACATATAGATCCAGACTTTGGGGCCACACTGTATATTTGAATGCCATGTTTTTGTTACTATGATTAAAAAGCTCCCCTTTAAACCTTGTGGTATACAGAAAGTCAAGTACAAAATAGTTGCTTTATTTTAACACAAACTGTATGTGAGTTAATGATGACTGCAGTTTCTTCTTTGTCTTTCGGCTGTTCCCTTTCAGGGGTCGCCACAGCGAATCATCTGCCTCCATCTAACCCTAGATGGACGGTTACAAAAGCTGCAGGTACGATAAATGTGTGCTATAATGAATGCTAATGTATACTACCTGTATAGAAGGCTTAGTGTACTTTAGTTAACTTTTTACATTGGGGATCTCTCGAGATTTTACCAAGTGTTCACCTGGTGAGATATAGCAGCACAGATAATAAAAACACTACAAACTGCAAAGTGAACAATAATGCCAAGGGGTGTAGTTTGGCAAAACAAAAACTCCAGGTTCCTGTTCCAATCCTGAGCAGTCGTGTTGGGAAATGACTTCATTACAGCTTGCAAATTACCACTTACTTACAAGCCACCACAAGCACAGCAAAATGCTAGTTACATCTATTCAGGTTATCCTTCTTCACAGCTTGTGTATGTTAAATAGGCTTTATGGGATAAAGAGATTTTTGAATCAGTACAAGTACCATACATATCACGAGCATAGCACTTATGATGTATGTCATGCAGGACTGCTTTGAAAAAAATGTCTTAAAATGCATCATTTACATTCACAGCATTTGGCAGACTCCCTTATCCAGAGAGACTTACATTTTGTCTCATTATACATCTGGGAAGCTGAGGGTTAAGGCCCTTGCTCAAGGGCCCAACAGTAGTAGCTTGGTGGTGGTGGGGTTTGACCCTTGGACCTTCTGGTCAGCAGTCTAATGCCTTAAACACTGAGCTACCTCTGGATGTCAAGGGCAAAAGGAGGAAAAAAACAGTCCTGTCCTGGTCTTGGAGGACCCCATATCCCACATATTTTAGTGTTTTCCCTGCTCTAACACATTATTCAAGGCGGCACAGGGGCTCAGTGGTTAGCACTGTCGTCTTGCACCTCAGGATCGATTCCATCCTTGGGATCTATTTTTACTATAGAGTTTGCATGTTTTCCCTGTGTTTAGTGGGTTTTCTCTGGGTACCCTGGTTTTCTCCCACAATCCAAAGATATGAAGATTCCTAAATTGAATGCGTGTATGAATGTTGACCGGTGGTCCTACCACTGTCATAAAATGGGAATAAATACAATGGTCAAAACCAGTGGCCTCTATGCTCGCTAGTTGGACTACAGAGGGTCCTAGATGGATGGATGGATAAATGGATAGATGGAACACATACTGCTGAATTACTTGCTAGAGAAGGGAAAGACTGATATGTGCATGACAGGAGATATTCCAGGACCATGGTTGGCTACATGTCTCCTAGAGCATCATATTGATTTAAACGTTTGACATTCCCCACTTTAGCAGGTTTCTGTTGGAAATGTGGGGCCTAACACTCTAAGGAAGGGAATGCATTCGAGAGAAAAGCACACAGAAACAGAAAGAAAAACAAAGTCCAATGGGGGAAACAGTTATCTCTGGAGACTTTTATTGTCTTTCCACTTTGAATCACGTGACTGCCGCTCGCGCTCCGGGGCCGACAGATAAATTCACACACAGAGGGAGCGCGTGCGCGCGACAGAGGGAGAGAGAGAGAGAGAGATGAGAAAATAAATTACTCTGGAAAGATATGACGGTGGGCTACATGCGGCTTTAAATCTAAAAGGGAATTCGCGACACACTCGACCAATTTGTCACTGCGCTTTTTACGGTTGTAGCCAGTTTCTTTCTTTCTTTCTTACCCTCCTGATACTTTCCCCTTAACGCACGCGCTCTTGTGTCCACCTGCGGAAAATGTCCTGCTGATAAACTGAGAACTGTACTTATTAAGCAACGCCGTCTACAACCAATTAGAAACGCACAGTCATGATGTCTTCTTTGCGCATGTCCGTAAATGACCCATGAACTTGTCGGTCCGTTCAATTAGTCAGTGTGGAGCTGTGACTCCTCTCAGAGTCTAACATCATAACAAACCAAAAGAAGGAGGGAACCTGGATCCAGTGAAGAAAGAGAAAATGAAGAGGGGGGGGGGGGGCGGGGTGAAAACCAAAGTGGAA
>JAQMYG010000019.1:8621599-8644041 GCA_030014215.1 Clariallabes teugelsi | reverse complement strand
TTTTAAAAAATAAAATTATATATATATATATATATATATATATAAACCCTGGAAAAATAAATTATACCATATCAGGTTTATAAGCAAACAAACAACTTAATGTGATATTAAAGCTTATAAGGTGATATTAAGTTTCTTAGTGGGTTGATTTTTTTTCCCTTTTTGTCTCTGCTGGACAAATAGCTTCACATTCTGACTGCAGGTTTCCCAGGTCCTGTGGTTGCAGAACAAGTTTACATCATCAACCCTCCAATACTATGCTTGACAGGTGCCATGAAGTGTTTGTGGTGATGCAATGTTTTGCACCAAACATGGCTCTATGGTGTATGATGGACAAATATCTCTACCTTTCATATAGTTCCCAAACCTTTGTGGTTTAGTTAGATGCAATTTTGCAAACTCAAGTTGTTCTGCCATATTCTTTTTTGGTCAGAAGGGTTATTTCCACCTTTGAGAGGCATATTCCTTTGGTCTTTTTCTGATTATGCTGTCATGAACATAAACAATTAATGTGCATACAGAGGCCTGTTGGTCACATGATGTAGCTCTTGGGTGTTTCTTTAAATCTCAGAGCATTAAATGGTCTGACCTTAGAATGAATTTCTGGGGCCGCCCACCCCTGGGAAGATTGCCAACTGTCTTGAAGGCTCTCTGTCTCCAACATATCTTCTTACTGTAGAAGGGTGCATTTCAAATTGTTTGGAAATGGCCTTATAACCCTTCACAGATTGATGAGCAGCAACAATTGCTCATCTGAGGTCATGGCTGATGTCCTTTCTTCTTGGCAAGATGTAGAGCCATGTGAGTGCTCCAGAACACCAAACTACCAAAAGTCCACTTTTATAGAGGTAGCCACACTTACCAATAATTAACTAATCTTGACCATTTCACTTGTTGCACCGGCTGCTAATTTAATGATTGTGGAAGAAGAAAGGGTGTACTTATTTTTTTTGTCACCTGGTTTCTGTTGGTTATTTTGGTTTTGTTTTTGAGAGAAAAATGACTACATATTGAAACATTTTTATATAATCCAAATATAAAAATATAATTTCTTTTTAGTTTGAACTGACAAAATCTTTTCACCTGACTGGTCTTTGGCGACTTTTGCCTCTCCTACGGACATTTCATATTTAACTACAGGTTAAAGAAATGAGGAAGAAGTAAACATGTAATGATCAATGTGTTGTATTAGAAACATGAATTTGTTAACACATATGAAAGCATAGACTTTTTTGCGCTCAAATAGTGCATTGTGTCTCCAATGCCCACAATGCAGAAGGTTTCAGTTTGATATTGAGACGCCTAATTCCAGGCCTAATTCCAGGCCCAAGCTTGAATAATTAAGGGATGGTTGTGTTAGGAATGGTGTTGGTGTAAAACCTCTGCCAAAACCTAAATGTGCGGATCTGATCCCCTGTGGCAACTCTTAATAGAACAACAACATTTCTTTTTGCTCAAGTATTATTTGAAGTTGTTGACTGATCATCTATCAAACCTTAGCCAGCACACACACCCAATCATACACTAAGGCAATTTGGACACAGCAATCAACCTACAGTGCATGTCTTTGCAAAACCCTTGCAAAACCCACCGAGTTCAAGGAGAACATGCAAATTCCATGCACACAGACCAAAGTTCCAACCCATGATATGCAAAGAAGGAATAGAAACAATGTACATGGAGAAATGCATCGTTCTGGGAAAATGAGGAATGGTTTAAGCATGTGAATTGGCCACCACAAACTGTAATCAAAGCTAAAGGTGGTCAAATGAAATATTAAAGCTTGCATTTTTAGCAACATTGTTATCTCGTCACAATGTCAGTAGGTGGGCTAAGGCTACACAAAGCCTGTTTACCTGGCAAACAGTATGATGTAAATTGATAATGAATCAGTTCCAAGATAAACACTGCTTAATCTCATAACCCCCTTCTTGGCATTGAATTCTGTCCCCCTTTTTCCTTATCTGAGCATCCACTGCTGGGTTGAGAGTCATTTGAGCTAACTGTCAATACTTACCTGGTTTAGACACCCTTAGAGCAATGGTCATCCAGACACTGGAAGAGTTGGTTGGAAATTTGATGGATAAGATGGGAAGAGAGAGCAAGAGAGTACTACACAATGAAAAACAGTGTCTAAATATAAATGCATGTATATTAACATTACAGTACTGTGCATGTTCAGAAGATCAATATAAATTGTACATTATACACTACTTCTTGGCAACCTTGTAAACCAATGTTATAACAAACACTAGTTTGAGAGAGAATCAGTTTGAGGCAATCATTTCTAAGATCATTTATAAAATCATTACTGCGTGCGTGACTTCATAGCTGTATTGTATTGACATTGAAACTTCTTGTAAGCACCCCGTAAAGAATGTGTCTCTATCGGCTCCTATTTTACAGTCCATTCCACCTCCTCCACGCTCCACCTCTCATTCTCATTCTTCGCCTTTCCTTTTTACTCTTTTCATTTCCTCTAATCTCTCACTCCCGATTCTTTCTACTTCCCTGTCACTTTGATTTCCCTATCCACAGCCATGTGTTGTTGCATGTGTGTGTGTGTGTGTGTGTGTGTGTGTGTGTGTGAGTGTGTGTAAGAAAGATACACACATTGATATTTGTTATGCTCTCTTGTATGAACAGAAAGGATGAGAGAGAGAAAAGGAGAGAGAGAGGGAGAGTGATAGAGAATGTAGAATGGTTGATAATTTTGGCAGACAAACTGATTTTGAACGCATGAAGAAGTGTGAAGGTGGTTCTTGTGTATATCAGGAAACTATGAGACAGCTGTATATGGTTATGCTGTGTCATTGTTCTGTCTGGTACTCGGCTGAATGAGGTTTATAGGTGTGTGCTGCCACTAAGAGCATATGTGTGCGTGTGTGTGTGTGTGTGTGTAGAGAGAGAGAGAGAGACAGAGAGAGAGAGAGAGTTGGGGGTGAGGTGAAAGGGCCCCCTCTTGTAGACAGTTTGACTGATGACATGCATTAAACAGTTAATCTGTCTGATTGAATGTTTGCTTCCTCCAAATTGAAACATTAAACAACAAGGCGAGAAGAGTGAGGGGGTGCAGAAGCAGAGGAGGAGAGAGGGATATGGCTTCATCTACTCCCCAAATCATGCAAAGCATTGGACTGGAATATATAATGTTGTCCTGCAAGCCCAGAAAGGGGGAGCAAAGGCAAGAGTGAGATTGGAACGGACAGAATGTGTGTTTGTGTGCAGGGGGATGAATGAGAGAGACAGAAAACTGGTGGAAAGGAATGAGAAAAGAAAATAGAGAGGAAGATCATGAAAGATGAGAGGAGAAAGAAAGAGAGAAAGAGAGAAAGAAGGAAAGTCATTGAATGAGTATGAAAATTCAGTAATCATTTACTTAGCCATGACATTTACCAGATCATCATGTAATGTAAAAGAAACTGATAACAGCTATACATGATTTGTTTTATTCATCACTACCACCACCAGAACTCATTGTCACCTTTCTGTAGCTGTAAAACTGCACTTGACTCATTTGATTATAAAGTCTAAGGAAACATTGAAAGACCATTAGACCATTAAAGACCTAAAAAGACCATTAGACAGCTACAGCTTATTCAGGTGGAATTATCACATGACTAGGATGTTTTATATAACACAAATTGGTTAAGCAGTGAGCTTCAGTATAGCTTTTCATAAATGTATAGTACAGTGAAAACATCTTGAGCCACCCCTCATTTCTTTGTATTAGTATAAATGAAATTATTTAGATTGAAGGAAAGAAATAAGAACAAATGTTTTGCTGAGGTAGGCTGCAAAGTGCCTAAAGATACAATTTACAAATTGGTTGTTTATGTAACAACCTCAGCAGCAACCTCATTTCCCCTCTCATCTGTTCCAACCACTCAGCATTCAGCATTACGAGTATACTAATCACTGGCCTGATCATCTGTCATCATCTGTATCTGTTTCTCACTGGCTCGTACCTTAAGTTTTTTTTTTTATAGGTTATTGTGTGGCTTAGCAAACAAAGAAAGCATTCCTATGAAACTGGTCAGGGGTTAGACTGAAAAACTTGCCAAAAATTAGAGCCCAAAGTCCTTCAGGAGAATTATTTTTTAAGACTACATTAAAATACACAGAAGTCTGGCTCATTGTAAGCAAAAAACGAGACAAGAATGTTTGCTTTTTAATGTTTAATAGTGTATGTAAGAGCATTTCCACATGCATAATGTGATGACAACATAAGAAAACCACTTGTTAGTGAGACTTATTAGGAAAAACTAACACTTAAATTTCCTAGAGATCATAAAGATTGGACGTGGAGCAATAGAAAAGTTAATGTCTGAGGAGTCCAGATTGACCCTGTATCAGAGTGATGGAATTACGGTAAAAAGGGAAGCACATAAAGTATTATACCCATCATGCATAGTGTCCACTGTACAAGCCTCTGGAGGCAGTGTTATGATCTGGGGTTGTTTTATTCGGTTAGGTCCAGACTCAGCAATCTTATGTGGCAATAAAATGAAGTCAATTAATGACCTGAATGTACTGAATGTCCAGATTATCACATCTATGGAGTTTTTTCTTGCCTGATGGCACAGGCGTATTCCAGGATACAAATTGTGAAAGTGTGGTTCTGGGAGCTTGAGGAATGATTTTCACACATGACTTCACAACCACATTGTGCACCGTAATCAAAGCTAAAGGGTGTCAATGAAATCTTGGAGTGTGTTTTTCTTTCTTTTTTAATTTTTAAAAATCTTTTTTGCCTGACATTATACATACATATGCATATGCAGTATAATATAATACATGTATATGGACAGCTATACTGTATATATTAATCCTAATGGGACATCCTGTGGGATGAACAGTATACACCTTATAAGGTATATACAAAGATGTATACTCATTTCTACAGTTCTTATCCATGGCAGTTTTTAAAACTTGAATTCAATTATGGCAGCAATGTATACTATTATGTTTCCTCTAAAGATGTCTTACCATTGTTGATGTGATCATGTGACTATCAGAAGAGAAGCATATATTTTCAATGCTGATGTGTGTATATGTTTTTGGGCCCCTCTGTATTATTAGGTTTTTACAGATGTATTTGATCAAGGAGTCCAAAAGAATCCAAATAATTCAAAGGAAATTGTTTGTAGAGAAAAAATGTTGAGCAAATTCTTAAAATAAAAGCTTTTGTATTGCGGTTGTTCTGTTTCTCCTATTGATTTTTAGGACACCCTATATATTTGAAAATAAACGAATCAGCACTGTTCAATGGATACCAATAAACTTTTTGTCATATTAAAATAAGGGACTATTGACAAAATTCAGTTTATCTTGTAATTATGTTAACTGATTATTTAATATATTAGTGTTTATTTTTTATAAAAACACACTTGATAAATTGATCAATTAAATGTAAATTCCATTGATAATTTCCAACATGTCACTCCAAAATGTATGTTTTACATTGATACATATTATGTATGCTTTAAATTGGGCTCGGTTTATTTGAGGGCCATAGGATATATTGTAACTCATATGCTTTTATTAAATACCTGTTACCCAGGAGTAACAGTTGCGGTATAATTCTTTAGATTTAGTAAACTTTTAGTGTAGTACGAAAAAGTATTTCCAGAGAAATAGGTTATATTTGCAATAAATCTCCCATTAGCTGTGGGGTGTGGTTTCTTTTGGACCTCTGAGATTTTCACATCTTGCCTCATCTAGTGACTGCAGACCTGTGAATCTATGCTGCTTGGATGGCCAGAGTTGTTCTCTCTCACCCTCGATTTCCCCTTGTATTTCCGTTAAATGTTTAGTCCGCTGGGACCTGCTGCTCACTGTTGAGACTGTTACTTTTGCCAGGTTACTAATGCACAACAGTGGGCCTGCACTGGGGTTGTCGTTTGCACACCATCTCCCCTGCTGTGTTAGACCCACCGTCACCATTTTCACTCTGACTTCGCCACATGCCCTGACATCTATGTGACAAGAAGGCATGTGGCTAAGCGCCAATAGTGTGTTAAGGCATGTTCATAACTGGTTAACTGTGTTAGCCTGATTGCTAACACAACTTACCATGGCTGGAGTCAGATTGCCTCAATTAACCCCTGATTCTGTCTGGTGGCTCTCTCTCTCTCTCTCTCTCTCTCTCTCTCTCTCTCTGAGGTTCTTTCCCCAGCTTCTACATACCCTATCAAGTTTAGATCCTGATTCAATGATCTCTGACCTAATTGCTGCAACAAACAGTCTGGTCATAAATTTCTATGTCCAAAGACTACTGATAAGCAAAATACAAAAGCTGGGAAAGCTATCTGAGTCTCCATCTAGGTGGACAAATGACCCGAAATTGTTGGCCTTGAGCTGGAACTCCTTTCTTTGATTTGTTTTCAAGTAGCTAAAACATTTGTACTCTTTACAGTGAATTTTGCCAATTAAAGTGATAAGGATTATGAACCTATAAAATATCCCAACCTGAAATATGTGTGTTTGGAGTGAAATGGTGCTAAAGATCACTTCAGCAAGGGTAAAAAAATAAAAAATAAAAGGTTTGGGTAATAAGCTTTTCTTTGATGAATTGGGGAATAGTTGGACCTGTGGTGATCTTCTGGGTAAATGTAGGGTTACTGCCCAAGGGCACAAAACTTACAATCACAGACCACTTTGTCAGGTACACCTGTTCAACTGCTTGTTAAAGCAAATATAATGCATTGCAGCAACTCAATGCATTTAGGCATGTAGACCAGGATGAGCATCAGAAAGGGGTAAAAAGGTGATTTAAGTGACTTTGAACATAGCATGGTTTTTGGTGCCAGATGGCTGGTCTGGGTATTTACAGAGCTCCTGATCTACTGGGATTTTCACACAAACCATTTCTAGGTTTACAGAGAATAGTCTGAAAAAGAGCGGCAAATGTCCAAGGAGTGGTAGTTCCCTGGTCAAAATGCTTTGTTGATGCCAGAGGGGAGAGGAGAATGGTGAGGCTGGTTCGAGTCTTATTACAAGTGGGGTATGCCAGTAATGCATTGCTACTACCTGGTTGTCAACAGACACCATCTGTATTTGTGCAAGGTCACTGGTAAATACTGTTCCAATATGTCCTCATGGTATTGTGATGAACATTTTGATTGATGATTATCTAAATCATGATCATAACGAGAATCTTCCTTCCACTAGATCGGCCATCTAGTGGAAGGACCTTGACCTTTCAGCAGGTTTTGATGCAGTCGCTCACAAGTCTCTCTTATCCTTCTCCATGAGTCATGGAATTTGTGGAAAAGCATGGCAGTGGTTCTTACCTGATGGGGTAATCATACAGTATCAGGTGACATAGAGGGAGGTCCTAATCTACTCCATGCATACTTTCCACTGGTGTTCTAGTTTTCTAGTTTACCTCTCCCGGAATGAATTACATGGGTTTACATACCTCTGTTATGTTGAACTCACTGTTTATTCCTCCCCTTAGACACTCATCTCTCAGCAAGAATGACCTGCTGTACAACTCTACATACTGTACACTGACAATTGCCTAAAAAACAAACACGGACCAAAACCCATCATGAAGTCACTTCATCATTATCCTGCACCATACTCTTTCTGAGCCTCTAGCATGGCTTGACTGGATCCACATAAGTTATAGCCATTGCCAAAAGTCAGTGGGCTTGTTAAGTGTAATGTGTGATGGAACAGTCCACTTCTATCGCCAAACTGCCCTCAGACCCAAATGTTCTCCATTTACTTCTCTTGATTTGACCTGAATGTCTGTATATTAAAATAAATTAAAAAAGCCATCAGACCCAAATTTAATATATCCAGACAATTGCATCATTATAGTGAGGTATGACTGTGAGTAATAAATAAATGAATAAATAATTTCGAGTAGTCAGTCTGCCTGCTGGTAAAATTATGGGCAGCATCCAAGAATCTATAAAAAGAACTTATTTACAAAGTTTAGGTGAGATTTGGGAAAAAATGCCCTCTACAATTGGTAGTTAAATTGCAGTGGTATTATCACTATTATTGTGATAACTATATAATATTTATAACTATTAATAATATAACTATTATAACTATTGTCAGCCCACTCTCTTGCAATATGTTCTTATTGCCAGAATCACATTGCCCATGCAGCAAACATGTTCTTTTTTTATTTTTTTTTATTTTTTTAGCGGTTTCAGATTTTATTGCACCTTTCTATGGCTGCTGCAGCAATGCAGCAATGTTGCTTTTTCTTTTTAGGGAACTGAGCAGTCATGCTCTTAATAGATGGTTATTGTAGAGCTTCACACATCATTATTAGCACTTACTTACTATACAGGGTCATGGGGGACAGCTGTCTCCTGGGACGAGGCGGGGTACACCCTGGACAGGGGTGCCAATCCATCGCAGATACATTTTGCCACAATTAAACAATCAAGCAATCTGCTCTGAACGTGATCAAGTCTCAAAGATACACAAGAGACACACAAAAATGCTTTTCATGTCTGTCATTTAAAGTTATCAGGGCTTGATATATTTTAGAGATGTCTTTTTTATGAGGTTTATGGCTTGAGGAAGGAAGCTGTGCTGGCATCAGCTGGTTGTTGTCAGAGCTCTTATTCTTGGTTTCCGCTGTGAAGAGAAATGGTAGACTAGATGGTGGCTGGTGTGTGACGCTTTAACCATGATTTTCGCCACCCTCTTTCTCATTGTAGATGAATACAGGTCTGTGCATTGGAAAGCTGATAGTCAACAATTTTCACTGCACTTGTGAAACACAATAAGATGTAGTAGGATTTTAAGTGTGAAGTTACACAGGTGAACTAGATGGAGATGGAAGGCATGATGATCGATGCAAGAGTGGTAAGTGGACAAAGATCAGAAACTTCTTTGGCAGCTTAAATTTTTTTTTTTATAGTGTAGAAAAATACAGTGTGAGGCCTTCTAAATAATTGTGTTGATATTTCTGTTGTGTTAATTGGTCCCTGACATTTTGGCATATAATGAAGCCATTGACATTAAACAATTGATGGTTAAAATTGAGCTTTTTTGTGGAAAAATAAAAAATGTAGGTAAATTAATATTAAACAAACAAATAATAATCATAATGGTCTGAAGATTGTATTTCCCATGTAAAATATATACTGTACTTAAATAACACATGTTGTATACAGTAGACCAGAGAGGTTCCTTATATTCAAAGTACTGTAGACATATTAAAAACAGAACATACATAAAACTCAAACTTGAAAAACCAGTGAAGTAAGAATTTTCTTTTAAAACTTTATATAAAATGCACTTACAATTTAATGCATGTAATGTTACTTGTTGTGGTTTTGTTTTTGATTTTGATTTTGGAATTGCTATATTTGTTACTTGAATGTGCTTTCTGTGGTGACTGTCACTGTTTTAAAAGTAGCATCTTGCTTCAAGTTTCTTGTAATTGCAATAAGTAATTAACTAGTAGTGCAAAATGAGGAATTTTATAAGTGTTAAGCATAATTCTTACAATTTGTCCCAGTCACCATGTGATCAAATACACAAAAGTGTTCGGTTCAATACACTAACCAAATATTAGGTTACAAGACAAGACACACACACTGCTTGCTTTAACTAAGTTTGTATTTCAGATAAGCTCATTTTGCCAAACACCACACACAGATCATAATGCCCAGTAGTCATTGTGGGACCACCATTTCTCCTAATACATGAATCTTGACAAAGCTCAAAGTGATAATGAGCTACAGGAGTGTTCACCTAAACAAACAAAGTCAGTCAATTTTTTTCACTCAGTTCTCCAATACAGAAGGTCACAAAAGTGTTCGACAGAGAAAAATGGCTGCAACAAAAAGTACATACGGTAAGAGATAAGGAAAGAAATAAAGGAAGAAGAAGAAGAAAACATCTTTCAAACAAAATAAGACCAAACTGGTCGATAATGTAATCAGCCATGGAATGATTATGAGCAAACAGGACAACGAGAGAAACCCAATCTGTACCAGGAATTATCACCTTTAGGACTGAGTGCATGAAATGTAAAACTTTCAGGACATTTATCACTCACAACAGCAAGACGACTGAACACGTATACATTTCTGAGCACAAGCATTACTTATGGAGGCAGTGGTGGTTCAAACAGTCAAGGCCCAGGGTTTCTGATTGGGAGGTTGAGGATTCAATTCCTTTTTTTATACATAGCTCTTTTAACAGTGGTCATTATCACGAAGCAACTTTAGGGAAATGATTTTGAAATGTGTGAGGAAATATGTATTATCAGATTGTCCCTGATGAGCAAGCCGAGGGCGATGGTGGCAAGAAAAAACTCGCTGAGATGGTAATAGGAAGAAATCTTGAGAGGCACCAGACTCAACAGGGAACCCATTCTTATTTGGTTGATATCAGATAGCAGGAATTGATCTGCAGATATATTGTATATTACAAGGCTGGAAGTTCAATACAAGTATTACAGGAGAAGTGTTCAAGTTAATATGGAGTCCATTTTCATTATTGGAGGCTCTGTTTGTGGGAATTTCAGGCCTGTCATCAGAGAACAGCTGTCCTCATCAGTCAAGTCCAAGACCATCTTCATGATCAAGTGGAACTGTCCCCAGTCACCACATGCATTCCTAGCAGACCATATGGTCCAGCATCAGCAGATAAGAACTCTACCCAGAAGTGGGGTTAGACCAGGATGTTCCAAACAGGTCCAAAGGGAAAAGGGGGTCTGGATCACTGGCAACTCAGGAGCACCATGTGATATGAGGCGGATGAACGAACAAAACCCCACAAATTCAGAGAAAATCCAATCATTGATAATGCAAGAATGAACGGACTGCCATCATTCAGGATGTGGCCCAGGAGTTGGCAGACACACACAATTCTTAAAAATATGAAAAAAGTGCCAGAAATGGGGAAAGTAAAAAAGAAACTAATAAAATTAAATAAAATTATTGAAGTAATCATGGAATAATGGTATAGTGTACAGACGGGGCCAAATGTTTTGAGAATGACACAAATATTCATTTTCATCTGATGAATGATGATCATTCCACCATAAATGCTGTAAATGCAAAGTTTATACTTGCATACATACTTTCATGTACATGTAGATGGAGCATGCACTTGCAAAAGACCATTTTGTTTATCCATTTGCAAGCATGCCAGTATGTATGGATGCATGGTCAGCTGTGCCAGCAGCATGGTCTGCTGCGTTACATTGCCATCCCTTACAAGACCCGGGGTTGGAAGCCATACAAATGTAGATTTCCCAACTGTGTGACACAAATATCCTGGCCCAAAGCCAATGTGTAACGCTACATTAGACAGTAAAAAATTTTTTTTGCCTATTTGCAACCATAGTGGCTTATGTCTTTAGCTTCATGCTTGGCTTAAAATTACTTGCACCACCTCAAAGGTTTGGTGAGAGACAGTGCTTTGCTATCTGGTTGTATAAGCACAGTAGGAAGGAAGCTCACAAAGATATGTGGAATTGCTCACTTCTATATCTTGTTTGCCAATCACAATGTGACATGTGGTTTTGAGTATTTATGGTGGTTGATGTAAAATACCACCAAGGAAGCTCCAAACTCATTTTTGAAGCTTCCTTTTCATTTTCACATTTTGTCACATGCCTTTCCACTATTAGTGCTTTTTTATGATCTCCATAAATGATTGCATTCTCAGCTGTACCACCATGCTTCAAGAATACGGGCATGTTAATGCCACAATAGGCTTCAGATCCATTAACACCCTGATCAAGATAAACCACTAACTAAAAATTAATGAAGTAATATTACAGCAACTGACATGTCTAAATGGATGATGCTTGCTTAACAATGGCTGAAGCATCTCAGCACAATTAATTACTGAAAGACCTGCAGATATTTTCATCTTACATCCTTGATTATGGGGGAAACTACAATTTGACACAGAGTATTGACACAGGAAATCCACCACTCACCCAACTGTAACTAGCAAAATTGCAGCATGAGCTGCTGAAGCTCCTGAAAGATGGTATTATTGAGGAGCCCCATAGCCTGTAGCCAGCTCCTGTGGTTCTTATACAAAAGTGGGACAGGACACATGAATACAATCACATCAGTGCAGTCACAATTAAAAATTTACACCCACTTCCTTGGACTGTTGATCGTATTGCTGGCTATTGGAGTCCCCATTATCCCAGTAAATAATACCATTTACTCGCGATTGGAGACAGTAACACAATACAATGCATTTTGCACTTGTTGCATTTTCTGTAAAAACAATCCCTCCACCATTCACTATCACTACATCCATAGTAAATTACACTCGCATACATCAGCTAGGATTACTCGCATAAGTGCCATTTTGCCATTAATTGCCATTTTGCATATACCTTGTGACATGTTGAGAATTTCCTTATTTGGTGGTTTATTTGTATAATTTTTCCTAAAATCAAAGTATGGCGACATCTGCATCTGGGAGTGACCTTTTTCCCCAATAAAATTGTATAACAGGTCACTTTGAGATGCATCATCTGCCATTTTACACAACCATGTTGTGAGCATGCTCGGTTTATGAATACTGTATGTGTTCCTCTGACATAATGTGTGTTTCCGTTAAACATCAATTTAGTAAATAAATGAAAGCAGATTAGTGCTAACCATAGAGTGTTGGAATGCATTTATTTTATTTTCATGTTAATACAGTATGCTTGTGCAGTAAATAACTTATAGAAAAAAATTATATAGCCAGATCTGGATGACTGAGAATATCAGTGTAAGCCAATACTGAGTCAGCATTTCAGCAAGAGCAGTTACAGTACATAGAGTGGATTATTAGAGTATATACTGTATACCCAACATTACACAGAGGAATTCACACTTGAGAATTCACTGGTGCCATAGTCATTGCTATGCAAAGTGTTGGACAGAAAAGTAACATGGTCAGGTGCGTGCACATACAGTAAGCGATGCTCCAGCAGAGTGGTACGAGCCTGAATGCTTGAACCCTGTCCTGAGATGGGAAAGGTCCCTTCCAAGCTGACAATGTACCAATCCATAGGGCATGGGTGACTGAATAATTGAATGAATATGAATATGAAAAAGATGATATGGATTCCCAGTGTTAGTTGAGAAAAATAGAATACATATGAAATAATATAATTTTATCTGAATTCAGCATATACACGGTGGCGCAGTGGTATAGTGGTTATCACTGTGGGCTTACACCCCTAGGTTTGAGGGTTTGATTCCCACCTCGGGTCTGTGTGTGGAGTTGGCAAGTTTTCCCTGGGCTTGTCGGGTTTCCTCCGGGTACTGCGGTTTCCTCCCTCTGTCCAAAGACATGCAGATTAGGTTATTAATTGGTGTCCCCGAATTGCTCGTTATGTGTGTGCTCAGTTATGGATTGGCATCCTGTCCAGGTTGTACCCAGTCTTTTGCCCTAAGTCTCCTGGGATAGGCTCCAGGCTCCCATGACCCTGGACCCTGTATACAGAATAAGTGGTATAGAAGACGAATGAATATATATATATGTAAATACTATGGTAGTGTGTAATGACTATGATTATGACTAAAGGACAACTATGAATTATGACTATGAACAACAGGAATGTTGGTTGTGTCTTTTATTATAACATGATGGTTGTGGTACTATGACTCATTGCACATTCCTGTATTTAGGAAATAATACAATCTTATATACTCTACGAAATAATACAATCTTCCACTGATGACCAACTGCTGTGGGTTGTTGTTTTATTTTTTGCTTGCAGTCAGGGACTTGCATGTTTTGCATATGGTAGTGCAGTGGGCAGCATTGTTGACTCATAGTGCCAGGGTTTGATCCTGTGTAGAGTTTTATATATTCTCCTCGTGTTTACTCCACTTTTTTTTTTTAATGTGACTGTCTAAATATATCATATGGCCAAAAGTATGAGGACACTGTCCTGAAAGTCACAGGAACTGGAACTGACTTATATTACCACATACAAAGTCATTCTAGTCAATTCCAGTATGTTAATGCCCTTATGCGCAAATTGATGTTACTAAAGACATGGGTTTGCCAAGGCTGGTGTGTTCTGACTTCAAACTTGAACTTCAACAATGTGTTGTATTCACAGACATCCTCACCCAAACATCAGTGCCTGACTTCACTAATGCTCTGGCAGCTGAATGGGAAAATTACCACAATCATGTTCCAAAATCTAGTGGAAAGCCTTCCCAGAAGATTTTTTGTTGTTCAAAGAGCAAAGTAAGTTTAAATCTGGACCAGGATGCCCAACATGCACATGAGAATGATTGGTAAAGTATACATAGTGTACATGCAGGTAGGCAGTTTGGCTGGGCTAAATTGGCCATAGAAGTGAATTTGTGTGGTGCCCTGCAATAGATTGGTGTCACATCCACAGTGAATACTCTTGTCATGCAGCCAGTATTACCGTGCTGGACTCTAGATCTACTGCAAGTAAGTGGATCAGGATTTGTATAGTCTATTAAGCATGTTAATTGTGTTTATGATTATCAATTACAATGTCAATTATCAGGTGAAACCACATACAAGCAGAAATAAAATATTGTAACCATGCAAAGTCAATATAAATAACAGATAAATATAAAGATTATATGAATATGAATATGAATTCATAGTTTGCATTAATTCTTATAGTGCTTTTCTTATACCTAAGCACAATAACAGAACAAACAGACAATAACACAATAACACAAAATAAAATAATGATTTTAAATAAAATATTATTAAATAGACTCTTGAAAGTGGTAAACATTTATAATGACCTGCTTATCTCACAGTTTATCTAGCTCTAGATAGTCTCATTTAAGATTAGGATTGAATTTGGGTGGTAGCAAGACTATCTTTGTTTTGGTAATCATTCATGTTTGGGCTTTAAAAAAAAAAAGATCTTAACACATTTTGTGTGGCCGTTCTACTATTTATTTTTTTAAATAGAAAAATAGCTGTAATATTGATTTATTTTTAAATAATTATTTTACTAAATTATAGTTGATTTTCCAATCCATGTGTTTAGATTAATTAATTTCTTATAAGCATACTGGTCGCTTCCAAAACACACATACTTCTTCTAGTGTGAAAAAGTGAAACTCTCACCAAGTTTGAATCTGCTGTGCTAGAAGATTTACCTTGTGGATTGGATTGAGAAAACATAAATTCTAATGTACATGAAAGCCAAAAAAGAGCCAGAGATTGGTGAACAAATACTACTCAGCAGATTTTGGGGATGAGCCTAATTATTCATTGATTATGTGATTTTTTTTTCAAAGTGTGTGTATAATTTTGCAAATGTGGTATTTTGTAACGCTATAGCTCTTAGAGCTGCCATGCATGCTCTTACTCTCAGAGTTCCTGAAATGGCCTGTAGGAGTGTTACACCGTCTATCTATTGTTGTACTAGGTTTTCAATTTATGCAGCTCTGCTACTGGTATTTGTTCAGTGTCCGAGTAATGTCCACTGAAGGACATTTGAATATTTAATGATTTTTTTAATAATTAAGGGCAAATTTTAAGTTTAACCCTTAATGGAGTAAATAACATCATTTGGTAATTTAAAAGTGCCAGTATGAGTATCTCAAGAAAAACATGTATTTATATTTATTATGTATCATGTATTATTTGGTATTTTTGGATTTTTAATAAATGTGCCTTCAACTTTATTCATGTTTTTAAATATTTTTGTATACACACTCTTTGAAAAAAAAAAAAAAAAAACCTAGATGGGTGAGGACCCATATATAGTAACATCTTGATTTGTAAAATAAATATGACAACAGTAGAAAAAGTATTGAAATTTCCAAGTGCCTTATTGTTTAAACTGCAACTTAGTTCTATAGATATGTTGCTCTAAATCTCTATGCATTGTTTTGGTGTATACTTTTTCCTGTTCCTGTGTTGTCTCAAATTATAGACCCTTTTCTATGTTTCACTCTTTTTAAACTGTGGCTAGGTAATTGCACAAAGACATGATGACTGATGACCAGATGAGCCTTGATGAAGCTATAGATGCTGGTATATCAAATGGTACAAAAAAGCAAAACAATCAAAACATAAATAGATAGATTGCAGGACTGATGAACTGATAGGTCTTTGAAAGAAGGTCAAACTTCTTTTCTCACAGTCTCAAACCATTGTGAAAAGAAGAGAAATTGATTACCACTCACAAAAGGGCTGAAATGACCAAGAAATTATTTTTCTGAGCAACGAACATTGTGTGAGTGAGAGAGTGCAAAAGTGTGAGGGGGAAAATGAACCACCAAACCTGTCTTTGTACAAAGTGTCTCAAAACTAACCACTGTCATCTTCAGGTGTTGCTGGTGTTCTAGTAAAATGGCCATTCTACTAGGACTGAAACTATCAAAGAAGAGAAGTTGCACGCCAGACCAACCTTCTCATTTCCTGTTTGTTCATGAGCACTATACATAACCTGTACATTCTGCCAGAGGAAATACATGATGTTGCTGTGATGTCGTGAATTCACCTTTCAAAATAATTTTAATTGCAAATTTGCCACACTGGGTGTCAATGGATAAAGCCACAATGTAGTTTTCTGCTAATGACATCTTGTTTCCTTTGATAATAAACATCTCAAAGCCACATTTCTCCCTCTCTCTCAAAACACATTAGAACTAAAGACATCTCAGAAAAAAATGAAGGCTTCTCTAATCACATGATGTCTGTGTGGAGCAAGCTGTTTAAATGAACCGCCACTAATGCCTTGGTGATGAATGGATAGACAAAACAACGATCTACAAAGACCAGAACAAATAGGCCTCAGACGCAAATGGAGATGGGAGCTATCGTCACTTGCTCATGGCCGGATATGTAGATGGAGTTTGAGATGATCGCACTACAGAGACAGAGACGAATTGAGGAGAACAAATGAGTAAACACGTTGGGTCTGATTGGGAATGCACCGAAGCCTGCACTAATCATAATTAATCACTTACTTATTAAGCGTTAATTACGCTTTGCAAATATATCCTCACTATGTAGGCCTGGTGATTGAAGTTGTTGGGGATAGATGAGACAGTATTAATCTATTCTTACTTATTAATTTTACTAATTAAAACAACGAGACACAGATAGAGGTGGTTTTGGTGAAAGGATAGAGAGGTTACTGTAGATGAATGAATGAATTAATGAACGAATGAACAACAAGAAAGATAAAAGTGGTTTTGGTAAAAAAAATAATAAAGAGGTTACTATAGACGAATGAATGAATGAATAAATTAATGAATTAACAGACACAAAATGTTATGAAAATGATAGAGAGGATACTGTAGATGAATGAATTAATGAATTAATGAATGAACACCTTTTGGTCAAAGGATAGAGCGGTTACAGTAGATTAATGAATGAATGAATGAAGACAGATATAAGTGGTTTTGATGAAAGGATAGAAAGTTTACTGTAGATGAATGAATGAATGAACAAGAAGACAGATAAAAATGGGTTTGGTGAAAGAATAGAGGTTACTATAGATGAATGAATGAATGAATGAATGAATGAATGAATGAACTGTTTTGGTTACTGTAGGTGAGTGGATGAATGGATGAACAGATGAATGAATGAACGAATGAATGAATGAACAAGAAGACATAAGTGGTTTTGGTGAAAGGATAGAGAGGTTACTGTAGATGAATGAATGAATGAATGAACAACAAGACAGATAGAAGTGGTTTTGGTGAAAGAATAGAGGTTACTATAGATGAATGAATGAATGAATTAACTGTTTTGGTTACTGTATGTGAATGAATAAATGAATGAATGAACGAACGAATGGATGAATGGATGAACAGATGAATGAATGAATGAATGAATGAACAAGAAGACATAAGTGGTTTTGGTGAAAGGATAGAGAGGTTACTGTTGATTAATGAATGAATGAATGAATGAACAAGACAGATAGAAGTGGTTTTGGTGAAAGGATAAAGAGGTTACTGCATATGAATAAATGAATAAATGAATGAGCAACAAAACACAGTTAGAAGTGATTTTGGTGAAAGGATAGAGAGGTTACTGTAGATGAATTAAGTAATGAATGACTGAACGGATGAATGAATGAATTAATCATTTTACAAAGGTAATAGCAAGCCAGGTGTGTAGGTCATTTGAACTCTTGGGGGAATGGGGTTGCCGGTTTCTACAAGATTCAGCTTGACCAGATAACACTCCAAGTCCTTATAATTAGACACATCCTTGACAAAAAGATCTTGTTCCCTGAAGCTTAATCATCCGTCTAACCAGCATGACCACCACAATTACTGTCATGGTTTTTTTTTTTTTTTTGCCTTATAGATAATTTATTTAAGTAGAATTTTCTAGCTGCATAACAATTTGTTTATGAATCTTGATATGAATTCAGAAAGCGTCCAAGAACGTTTTTGATTGTGTTACTAATTGCTTCAAGGGTGTGTGATTCCTGTAATCGTTTTGTACCCACGGTTTACCCAATTGGCCTTATTCTCATGTAGTCTAGACCCTGCTAAAAACATGTTATTAGGTTCCCCATTTATTTCTCTCCCCTCTTTGGAAATGGCCCACCTGAGCGGCCTGATGGAGGGCGGGGCTCCGTAAAGACGCTAATGCCCAGTAATACGGGCCAGATATTATAATCTAAGCGCTGTCACAACGCGTTAGCTCACTCAGACTGACGTTTCAATGTGAGCACGCACAGGTGACGCGACGGGCCAGGAATCGTCAAAAACAGACAAGTCTATTATATCATTCTCTTTCTCTCTCTTTCTCTCTCAGACACATACGCGCGCGCGCACACGCGAGGGCGCGCGCACAATTTAGGTGTCTATCAGAAGCTAACGATCCGTGCGCGCTCCTGTGGTCACGGTGCCGCGCGCTCCTCGTTGGTGATTTATGCGCAGGTGTAATTGAGTGTTAATAAAAGTGTGTCCGGAGCGCGTGTAATTGTGTGCTCTAGCCTTTCTGTGCGCAAGGGCGAGCATAATCGTGTGTAATCGATGATGTGAGTGTTTGGGCGTCTCGGAGAAGGTTGGATTTTCACAGAAGCGCATCTAGGCTGTATAGTGGCCGTGAAGATTGTCTAGGACGCAAAGGAGGTCGCGAGCTGGAGAAATGAACTGTTGTAAATTAAAAAAAAAAAAAAAAAGTAAAAAAAAAAAAAAGATCATGGGCATAATTGTGAGCTTGATAAAATGTTAAGGAAAACAAGGTTGAAGTTTAAAAAGTTTTTGCTCAAATGTTCAGTACTAGGGCATATAAATGTTTAAGTGCCTTTTTTCATCTGCATGTATGATAGATAAGTTTACTATTCGTAAGGTACATTGCAAAAATATCAGCATGTATTTTACTTGGTGTGTGTGTGTGGGTGTGTGGGTGTTAGACATGGTATATATGCAGGCACTTGGTAGATAGGCCCTGTTTAATTGATGCAGGCTGAGAATCGATCCCCCCGCCTGGCCTAATGAAGGCCTGATTGGTTTGTGAGAGCTGGCTGGTTCTGCTCAACTGCCCAACTACTCAACTAATCCACAGTGCAGCGCATTAACAAACACACACACACGCACACACACAAACTCAATTTACCATCTCTCTTTCACTTGCGCTCTAACATTCTCTACTCACGAGCACTAGCTCTCCTTTGTAGCTCTTATCTCTTTTGTCCAACACGTCTGTACCCACTTTTCAAACATTCTATTCAGCTATCTTCTATAAGTCTCTGAGTATACCTAATAACATTAACTTTTACTTGATCAGTGGTGCCTACAAATGGCCTATTCAGCAGCAGCCGCTATCTCTACATACAGTGTCATCAAGGATATTTGATGGAAGATGAGACATGAAATAAAACAATGATGATTTTGTAATATGTAGATATTTGGAAATATGATTAAAAGTCAGAATTTAAGTGGCAACTTAAATGTTGTTTATTTTGTGCGTGGAAGTTGTATTGTGTTGTTCTTCCCTCATCATGTAACAATTTATTTTCTAGCGTATTACTATTTGTCAGGCAAACATCTGCTCTCATTAATCTCATTCTGTGTTGAAAATGTAACATTATGTGACAGGCTTGCCACAAAAAGGAGGAAGTGTTGTGGCTTTTATATTGTTTCTAGGCATATTATATTTACCTAGGGAATTATATATTGGGGCACTTGTAACAAGCTATGGCCTAAAGTTAACAGTTAAAACATGGATACTGTCTCTGTGCAAACATGATAGATCACCTCCAATTTAAGAGTTAAGACATTTAAACAAAACAATGTTTTGATTAAAATTAATATTAAGTAAAATGCAAAGGTTATGACCAAAAGTATCTGGCCATCACAGGTAGCCTATGTACATTGCCCAGCGATAAAAAGTCACATAATTTTATTTTACTGCCTTTAGCTTTGATTATGGTGCACATTATAGTCACCAATTCATGCTCCCAAAATCACTCATTCACAGTTTGAAACCAGAAATATCCCTGTGCCTAGATGTGACCAACAAAGGAAGCAACCCTACATCATAACAATGCCTGCAGAGACTTTAACACTGGGCACTGTGCATGATGGCTGCATCGCTTCATGCACTTCCATTCTTACCCTCCCTAACATGCCCTTGCTCTAAAATAGGGTCAGTGTGGACTTTTCAGACCGCATGACCTTTTTCCATTGCTCCTTAGCAAATTAAAAACCTTTTCCCAATCAGTCTTACAAACAGGTGGTTTTCTTATGGCCACACAACTGTTTAAATCCAATCCTGTGACTTCTTGTGCAATGTGGAAATGTTCCTATTTGGACTATTAAACATAGCTGTTGTTTTTAGTGTACATTTTTATGATGCAACTTCACCAAGTGTTTAAATCATTGATCATGGTAATTTTCTAACCACATCTCTTTCATAAAGATGATGGTTCAGCACTATCCTTCAAGATTTTAATAATGCATTGGATGAATTCACATAATCTTGTTGTTTTTCTTGCTTGATGAAGAACCTTCTGAAAAGGCAACTTTGGCTAATCAGTGGGTTATTTATTTTGCCTTTTTGAACATCCAATCCCATATATAGTCCCCTATTTACTGTAAAAAATAAATAAATGAATAAATAAAACTTTTTTTTTTTTTTTACTTCACTCTTCTGGGAAGGTGTGTTTTGGTGCCTGGGCTACATGTTGTGGCCCCTCCAGTGAAATGAAATTAATGCTACAGTACACAAAGACATCCTGTACAATAGTGTGCAACAGTTTGTGAAAGGCCCACCGAGGCTCATTAGAGGTTTCCAAATGATTTGGCCGTATAATATGTAAATGCCCCTTTTTTTATAGTTATCACTACTTTAACATATTACAAAGTTTTTGCCTTTTTTGAAGTAAATAGTTATTTCATTTCTTTGACTTACATTCAGTAATGTGCAAGCAGCTTTAGGATTTCTTTTTTTTCAGTCATTCATTCATCATGAACAGCTACTTTATCTTGACCAATGCTGTGGTATAAATACATAGATTATCCTATTTAGTCCAAAGCTCTACCCTCTCGACTCTAAAACACAAACTATAACACATGGGGTCAGAGGAGACTTCTGAATGGGTTCAAGAAAATCAGTTAAAATTACACACTACAAACATTATAGCCAACTCATTCAAATCTAAATATGGTGTCATAAAACATTCTGACATCTAAAAGCACTGAAAATTGAAAATTCATAAGAAACCTACTTATTAGTTTAGGAGTAACAATTATCGCTTCCAATGGGTGTCTTTTACTTACTATAATCCCTACAAATTTTATGTTGCTTATAGAAAACCTTTACAAGGCGAAAAAATTGCATGGAATCAGCTGAACAAAATGTGAAATAAAATGTTTATTCTGTTTATTACACATTTTTGCTTTTTAGGTAATTTATGCAGATTAATAAAGACTACTTTGAGTATCTAATCAATGTAGTTTATAGGTCATGCTAAGACCTGATGTTTAAGCATTTTGCAGTGATTTTTCTTAACATAACAAATGTATAAAGAAATAGACATTCCCTGACTTTACCTACAATGGTGTATGTGGCATCTGTCAGCCATTAATTGCTTATGTGTTGCTGTAACTGAATGGCAGCTTACAAGACTGATGTGCCACCCATGTAACTGTTCTAGTCGACATTGTGTCCAAGCAGTGCAATAGCCACCTCTGCTGTTATCTGTCACTCTGTCACTCAGTGCTTGGGCAGTAGTTCTTTAGATGTAGGCCTCACATCTGTTTGGTCTTTTAGTTCATGACAGTTAAGATCAGCACTGTCCAGATACAAATTAACTTATTAGAACATTTAGAAAATTTCTTGATAAACATGATAAACATGAAACTGGATTATCCCAGGCAGAGGTAACAGTGTGAAGCAAAGTTCTCTGAGAGAGCAGAGAATCTTGAGTTAATCTTGAGGCTTTAAAGTTTTATTTGTATATAAATATATAACTCTTCCTTCTTACATATATCTATATCTATATCTAT
>JAQMYG010000019.1:8614874-8621499 GCA_030014215.1 Clariallabes teugelsi | reverse complement strand
ATCTTGAGGCTTTAAAGTTTTATTTGTATATAAATATATAACTCTTCCTTCTTACATATATCTATATCTATATCTATCTATCTATCTATATCTATCTATATATATATATAGAGAGAGAGAGAGAGAGAGAGTGAGAGAGAGAGAGAGAGAGAGAGAGAGATAGTACTAAAGAATGCCAATTGTAAATGGAAGCCCTGCCATTAGCGCATTAGCACAGGAAAATATTTATGATTATAGCCACAGCACTTCATGCATATGTCACCTGCATCCAGGTAAGAAACTTGGGCAGAAACTTTTTTGCAAAGTGCAATACTTTATGGTTTCCATGTGGGAATAGCCCTCACTGAATCAAGATGATTCAGGCAAGTGCACAGGATGAGAGGAGCTACAAAAATGAAAGTGTGCCAGCAGCTGGCACCAGCATCTCATCAGGTAGCAAGAGTACGATGGCAACTCAACAGTGATTCAATGGGATATATATTGTACCCAAATTTCTGTGACAGCAGCTAAAGGGAAACTTAGAAGGTTACACAGGCATATAGTAGTAGCCTGTGATGACCTTTACCTAAGAGAAAATCTATCAAGTACTGTGGGCTGAGACCATTCACTGCTTTATCAAGCATCAATAGTATTTTTAATCAATATGTAATTTTACTGGGATATAATCAAACATTGTGGTTACAGCAAGTTATTTTAGATTAACTGGAGCCTATTTATGCATTTAATGAAGCATCCAGGAATAGCAATAATCCAACCTAATGGTAACAAAAGCATTCCCTAGTTTTCTACATTGTGCAGTAACATTTTCCTTCTTAGCTTAGCAAGGTTTCTGACATCTGTCCTACGAATATTATCTACATGAGTTCCATATGAGGGACTTGAGTCAACAATCATACATAACTCACTGCTGCACATTAATGTTACTGACTAAATGTCATCAGGAGTTACTACATAATCAGAAAACTTATTTCTACCTGCCTTTGGGCTGAGCAAAAGTCCTTCTGTCTTTTCATAATTCATTAGGAAAAAGTTACTCAGCATCCAGTGCCTAATGCCCTTTACACATTGTAAACTGCACTGGTGTCTGTCATATGGCTTTGCCAAACCACATAGCTGGGTATCATCAGCAGAGTAAAGGGAAACTAAGACGATTTTAAAAATACATTTTATATTTAGTAAATAATTGGTTATAAGAACTAAGCCTTATGGAATTATTAGTCAAATATACTTTAAGGCTTATGAAGCAAGTGTATATAGATGACCTTTATGTTGATAGAAAACATTTAGAAGCTATACTATTTATGTTTAATGACTACAAAAAAATATCAACATTTTACTGGCTGATGAAGATTTGAATAAGAAAATCTTACTGTATGTTACAAATTTTTAATAACAGGCTTCACAAGTAAAGAAAAGTGCGAGCTATTAAACTGGTGTCTCGACACATGTTCTGGTAACCTGGTGCAGAGTTCTCCACTGCCTACCTTGGGCACACACACACACACACACACACACACCACAGTTAAGTGGTGTGTGTTTACAGCTTGTTCATTTCCACTCTGCAACTCTTGGCTAAGGCAAGACGAGGGAGTAAGGGCAAGAGAGGGAGAGAAAAAGAGGGCAATCGGAAGAGAGAGGGGGGCAGTGTTTTTGTCCAGGAAAGAAATAGCCCTCTAGGTTGTAATTGGAGGCAGAGAAAGAGAGAAAGTGGGAGGGAGCGACAGCAGAAATTGCTTGGCTGTGGCTGTGTGGGATGATAGTGTTTTTGACAGGTAAATAAGCCTGTGATTGTCGACAGTTACACTGCACCTTTCTGACCCCAACACACACTGGCCTCCTCCATCTATATTTCACTCTGACACACGTGCTGACTCTCTCTATCTTTCTTTCTTTTTCAAATTCTGGCCTTATCTATCTCTTCTTTCTCTCTTTACTTAATTCTTCTATCCCTTCCTATTCCTCTGATCCTTCTGAATGCCAAATACATCACAGTATGCATAGAAGTGTATGATCACATGCTATCATTCTGATAAAAGTATCAAGTATCAGGAATTTTAGTATCGAGACACATAGATAGATAGATAGATAGATAGATAGATAGATGCCACACTCTAGGCGTATCTCTCCTTCTTCCTTCCTCTTTTCCCTTCCTTCTATCTTCCTATCCTCTTTTATCAAGTCAACAACCGTCTCTCTCCCCCTCCCCTCCTGTTCCCCACTTGCCTCCTTCCCTCCCTCTCTCTGCCTCTCTCACTTCAATCTCAAGTGTTTTCAATTTTATTCTAGAGTGGAATTAACTACCCCCGATGTCAAATTGCCGACGAAATCGATAATAATATCTTTACAAAAGAGGATATTCCAGTCTCTCGCGTCGGCTTTTGAAAAATGGAAAATTTAGCCGAGATTGATTCATTAGTTGACACGTTATAGGACGGTATAAGTATTGATCGCGGCCTGTCATGTCCCATCTCGGCTAATCGAAGCTGAGGCGCTCTGTCGATGGGCGCATTTTTCATAATTCCAACGCCGGGGAGAGAGACTAGCCGATGGAGGCGACTGCAAGGCACTGAGAAAAAAGGAGAGAGTGTATAAGGGGAAGAAAGATAGACGGGGGAGAGATAACTGGGGGGAAAACAGGCAGGGGG
This sequence comes from Clariallabes teugelsi, assembly GCA_030014215.1. Lineage (NCBI taxonomy): Eukaryota > Metazoa > Chordata > Actinopteri > Siluriformes > Clariidae > Clariallabes > Clariallabes teugelsi. Next base: position 8,618,854 of record JAQMYG010000019.1, on the reverse strand, counting down.
CAAAGAGTGGAAGACCAAGAAATAGAGTGAAAAGAGGTATGGGGTAAAAGGGAAACAGGGGAGGGTGGAATGACGGGGACTTTCGTATCCACAGAAGTCTCCGGTGTCGAGTCGAGGCCGGTTAGGGGGTAAGGTATGTTTATAGTGCAGGTATCGCCAGTGGGGCGTAAATAATTAATGCATTATCTAATTAAATACAAACGATGAATAAACGAGATGGATGGGGAGAAGAGCATAGGAAAGAGACCTGGGTGGCGAGACTGAGGGGGGAGTAAGGGCACCAGGGCAGGAGGGAAGAAGAATACGGCTTAATAGCGTGCGTTGAGGGCGGGAGGCTGTGAAAATGGGGAGATCGGATGAAGAGAGTGAGTGAACGGTGGGGTGGGTGGGGAGGGCAGTAAATAGAAATCGAATGGCTCTGGTGCAAGAAGGGAAGAAGCTCCGATGGTTAAAAAAAATCAACTGAAGAGGCAATGACGGTGATAGAGAAACTTTTGATAGTTGTGATGTTCGCTTGAAAAGTTATCTTTTGGCTTAAGTGTAAGGCCTTCAATCTCCTCCAACATGTCATGCCCGCACATCACCCCGGACCTGCTCGCCTTTACTGTGATCCTTTCAGCGGCAAGATGTGTACAGATTTCCCTTTGGAAGCCCATATGTCTAATGTTTTTTCACACTAATCAACATTATACGCAATGATGCAGTCTAATAGATAAATATAAACGGACGGCATAAAAAACGGGATCGACAAAAAAAAATGGCTTTAAACTGAACAAACACAAATCTTACTAAAGCATAAATATATTCATTTCGTGTAATTATACGCCTACCATTTTATTATTCAGTTACGATCTATAGACAAACACTGGACTGGATTCTTTGCTGAATATGGATTGAACTCATTTCAAATATGCACAAATGGCAGAATAATGTGCGCTTTAATGAAGATGCGCGCTTATTACAAAAAAAAAAGAAAGAAGAAGCTCAGTCTATATTGGGGGTGTGGACTTGTTGGGGGGAAACGTATACATGTAGTTACAAATAGCCAATTGTAAATATAGTAGGCCTTCAATTGTGTAAACGTTCTCTATGAACAAAACGCAGGGACACAGATGGGCATCAGATATTTATTATTATGATGCATCACAATTAGGCTTACAGCAGAATAAATTAGACGAGGAATCAAGTGGAGCTGATGAATACACGGAATTAGATGGATTCAGATTACATGTGAACAGTGGAAAGAGGGATGGAAAAGAAGGAAACGTAGATGTGTAGGCTATGTGAGATGGAGAAATACGGGGAGGGGTGAGAGGGGGGTATCAGTACTTGGCAGTCTCTGAGTATCTCAGGTTCTCTCCGGCCTGGAAAAGCGGTCGATATTTAATTGTTATTGCTAGCATGGAACGCACGGAAGCGGTGCCTGTACGAAAATTTCTCATTTATTTGGTATTCTTGTGTTCTCTCCTTCTCTCTGCTCCCCCCTCACCATTTTAGAAGAGCACTAGAAATGTTGGTTGGGGGGTATTTAGACACTTTGAGGTGGAAAGAATGAGGGGGTATAGTTGATAGGGACAGCAGGGGGAAAAAGACAAGTTTTCGTCCTTAGACACATTGGGTCCCCCTTAAGCACTCGCCACCACCCGTCCTCGTCCCCAACAGCCCTCCCTCACTCACCCTAACCTGTATATACCCCCACCTGTCCAAAATGAAAAATCCGTCATTTTCCATCAAACGTCCAAGCAAATATTATCTACACTCCATTTCTAGAGATCGAACCTTATTTAGTTCGAAGGGATTCGCCATCTGTTTTCAAATTTCATTCCTGCGCGAACTTTATTTTCTCTGACTTTGGACAAAATTATAACCCGATCGATCCGCAATCTGCCCACCGTCTACATATATTTTCCGCGGCGGATTCCCTTTTGCTGTCAGTCTCTGGTCAATTTGTTTCTGCCGCTGGCACCAGATCAGCGCACTTGGCACAGCAGCTTCGTACAAGAGACTCAAAGTTGCGCGCCAGCAGTTTGATACAGAGGGGGTCGCACCCCACACCGAGTGCTACTCCACTCTCTCCTTCCTCTCCAACTCCCCCTTTCACACTTTCCCTCTCCTCGGCTCTCACTGACATGCTTCCTATTCTCCTCCTCCGCTCCGGTTGCTCTGCGCGCTCTAGCGCGTGACTCGCCACGTGCGCTTTCAGTGCGCGCGTCCCGAGATTAAAACACCGCGGTCAGACTTCGCAAACCTGTGGGGTAGGCGACCTGTCATTTTACTCTCAAAGTTATGCTCTTAAAAGGTCACTGCTTGCATCTGTTTTTTTTTTTTTTGTCTGCATTTTTATGCTCTCTCTATCTCCATCTTCAAAATTACCACCTATTTCTGTGCGTAGCATGAGATATACTGACAGCGGACAATTCGAGTTGTGCATCAGATGATTATTTTTTATTTTTTGTGGTTTCTAGTTGGTTTTGGGACTGCAGACCTCGGGACCACCAGGAAATCCGAGTGCAAAAAGACAGAGCCAATGTGAGGACGCAGCGTCAGGTGAGTGTTTCCTCTACTACTTCCCAAGGGACCCCGAAATTCCAAGTTGGTTTGTTTTGGTTCAGATAGTTAAGACACACCACCGTAGTCTAAATGTAATGGTGCTTTCTTGCGCAACGCATTTGGCGCGATAGTTAAAGCATTGTGAGAATTTGTGTGGAGTTGTAAACTGGGCAGTTTTTCAAATTCACTTCGCCTCGGGATGAGTCTGAAAACACTGTGCCATTCTGTAGCTGGAGGGCGCGCAAAGGGCGCGCGGGAGTGAAGTAAACGGAACTGGAGTTGTTGGATGATACGGTAGATGTATGGTGCGCTTGTCCTTGCATTGATTGTTTTGTTTGTACCTAATTGTTGCAGCAGATTAATAGTCTATCCATAGATCTCTGGCATAAAAAATATGTTTGAGCATATTTGAAATTTTAAGAGTGAAAGTCATTGCTTGTGTAGTCTGAAGTTGGTTGGATGCACAGTCAAAAAAAAAAAGTGCATTGAAATACATTGAGTTAGACGTTATTCAAGTATTTATATTTACTCGTCACTTAAGCTACACGTGGTCTCATATAGCAATCAGTGATGCATATTCTTCAGTTAAGTCAAATCTGTTTTCCTATTTTTTTTAAAGAGGTAATTAGCAATCACTAGGGGTAATTGTAAATACTGATGCATGTCTACATTATGACATTTAAAGCATGTGATACAAGTTATATGCATTATAGTTTAGACTGTAACCTAATTGAACTAGGCACTTAAAACTTATTATTGTACAATGTCATGCCCCATAGAGAATTAAATACATAAGCATCATGCCTGATTATGTCATTTACATCTACTGATAAAATGATGTTGCACTCTAGTCAATCATATTTACATCACTGTTCTCTTACGGCCTTTTTTGGACTTTAAAGTAAAGTTTTAAGTCAAAGGAAATACTACCGAAAAGCACACAGTAGCCTTAGCAAGTAGTGTGTGTAATGATTTAGAGTCCTCCTTAAAATCCTGTTGTTTGATTTAAATGGACTGAGTGTGTCCAGTGCTTTGGGACTCGTAAACTATGCCTTGCTGTATAAGGCTCAAGCACTAAGCACTGCTCAGCACCTAGTCTGTAGAAAGATTCATATTGTAATGCTCGAAATGAGACATTCATTTGGAACATTCAAAAGTTTTCAATTCTCTTGCAAGTGGGGATGAGAAGTATTTAGCACACTAAACAGTACTGAAAATGATAATGTGCTACATTTTATTGAATTGAATATGTTACTGATTCGGATGAATATAAAACAAACCACTATGTTGGTTTTTACTTGCCTGGCCATAGAATACGCTCTTGTGGCAACCTCTATTAACCCCTATATCTCACAACCGAACATAAGTTAATTTAGCCATGTTAAACTATATTCTGCTCCTCAAAGTGCAGAAGTATGCCTAATTACCCA
>JAQMYG010000019.1:8599874-8609874 GCA_030014215.1 Clariallabes teugelsi | reverse complement strand
CACCTACTTCCACGACACTGCGGCTCACTGTGTCTCTCATTCTGTCAATATTTAGCGGAAATGTTTCCGACATTAAATGGCAGTTGGGAAAATCTCTGCTGTCCACGTCACTCAACCCCCTTCATCATTTATTTTTACTCCTCCACCACCTCCCAAACCACTGAACCGGAAATAATAATAATAATAATAATAATAATAGTGGTGGTAAAATGCTTTAGATAATTTTGAAAATTCCCAGAAATAGTCTAATATCTACAAAACAACAACAATAATAATAATAATAATAATAATAATAATAATAAATAATAATAATAATAATAATTATTATTATTATTATTATTGAATTATTTTAACTAAAAATATATTTAAATGTGCAATATTTTAAATCCCAATTTCACAGTAATATGGAATTTGCGGAATTTCCGGTTTTGATTGCTGTGTGTATTTTATTCTTATGCTTGTGATTTAAATCTTTAGTTTGTGTTACATTTGTGCAGATTTTAATTAACAGACCCTACACTTTTTCATATTAATGGACACGTAACCCGAACCATTCGTTATTTTTAAGTACATGTTTGTTTCTATCTTGTGTGTAGTTCTACCGTTAAAAAGGCAGAGGCCGCTAATTTCGATAAATATAAATAAATAAATAAATAAATAAATAAATATCACATTGATTTATTCACCCAAACTCAGGTTTGTTTCTTTTTCTTCTTCTTCTTATTAGTAGTAGTAGTATTGTTAATGTCTAATTCGAGTCCATCCGACATATTATGACTTTACAAGTTGATCGCACGTGTAAATAATTTAAATAAAATAGAATGTAATAATAATAATGATGATGATGATGATGATGATGAATGGGCACCAAGTCAGTCAATCTGTCCTGTTGCAATCGAATAAAGTCTTCCATGTGCTACTACCAGTTGCTCACAAACAGTTCACAGATGAGAAACATTTCTCCTCAAGACTAACAGCATCGTGAAAAGTACAATGTGCATCCTGAGAAATTGATACTTAGAATTGAGACATCATCTGACACATCAAAAATTCTTAATATACACCAGAGAGAGGGGAAAAATTAACGCTAGGCCAGAAATATGAGAGACAAAATGGACGAACAGGAGAGAGAGAGAGAGAGAGTGAGTGATAGAGAATATCTGAAAGTATCTGAAACATAGTTATGAGAGAAGCTCTCGTTCAATGCTTGGTCCTTTATGTTTCAACATTTTCCCTTTATTTTTGTTAATAAACGCTTTGATTAAGAACTAAGAACATCAAAGAACAGTCCTAAATTGACAAAGTTTAAAAATGTGAAAAATCCAAGTCTATTTAAAGAAAGTATATACTATGTTTTTGTCAAATTATTTTTCTTTAAAGCTCGCCTCTCTCTTTTAAAACTTCAAGTCTTCTTCTTTGTCACCTAATTATTGTATGTTTGAGTCTTTTTTCTCTGCCAGACATCTTGCTACTGTATTTAGAAAGCAAAACTACTGGCTTAATTCCCTTCCGAAACGTAATTTCTGTTAGTTATAGGATTACCTCAATAGCCTGCCAATATGCAGAATTTAACAGCGAAATGCAAGCTCACGAATTATTATTTCGTAGACTACTACATTGGGTTGACGAAAAATAATCCTATTTAACACATTTTATAGCTATTATATATGAGACTATTTAAATTATACATTAAAAAGAATAAAATATGTAAAAATAGCAAAATGTTGTCATTTGCACTACAAAAAATCGGTCAAATACAATTAGAAATAATCATACGAATACATTTTACAGAAATACATTTATGTCAGCACAAGTTAATAAGTTGTTATAATGTGTAAGCGCGGAATTCATGACGCGTAAATGTATTCATTGCTATGTATGTTTTTCTGCATTTCGTATAATTTTGCTTGTTCATTTAAAAAGAAATTGAGTTATTCTTTTTTAATCTTCTCAATTTGCGATGTGGACTTGTTGCATTGTTAGGCAAAGACTGTGGAGGGGACTAAGGGTTCGAGAGACTTTGGAGAACTTTGGGTTTGCCCAGTCTTTCTGTAGATAATCCTCTATTCTTAGGCTAAAAAGACAACAAGTTATTTTTTTTATCTGTTTGTTTTTCCGTTCCAGCCTACGGTTCGTTTTGCGCATCCGACGGAACTTCCTTTGCAATTCCACCGAGTCGCCTGACGTCCAGCGAGTCTCAGAGTCGGTCCAGGAACCGCGCGCACTTCGGGCTTCGGCCCGCTGTTTCCTTCACGGGGGAGTTACGGTAAGAGACTCCGACTCTCACTCACTCTGCACGTTTATCATATTTTATAGGTTATATTCTTAGAATTTGCTCATGTCAGCTCAGGCCACAATGAATTAGTGCACATGCAGTACAGTACTCTACCAATTCGGATATCTTATCAATAGACTGTAAATTATCTGTGGCTCGCAAGGTGCTTCAAGTTTCAATTTAATTACAATCAAACCTGTTTGCACACAATACAAAACCTCATTAACAGTCAGGGAGCTTTTTTCTTAAAATTAAAATACCTGGACCCCCTCAGTAGAGGTGGATTTACTACTCACATATCAGGCTCATTATGTCATTATTTAAAAAGTCTACAATATGATGGAACCATTTACTGAATCCATTGCTTGTTCATTAATTTCAGAACACAATTTAGTAATCATATCTTTTAAGTATATATTTGTTTCTAGTTTCTAGCTTGTTTTTAAGGTTTGATTTAAGCCAATTATATTCAGTTTATCAGAAAAAAAAGGCTCTGTTTAAAAACATTCTATATACACTATAAGCTAATACATACTCTGATAATGTTGATGAGCTGTTTTTCCCCCCCATTTGAATAAGATGTAGGGTCCAGACTACACAGTTACGTCCCAAATCATGCATGTATAAATGTTTGTTGTTTGAAAGTCATCAGGTAATTTAATTAACGATGTTTTAAATAATTTTGAGCATTTGCATTTTATACTGCATTTACATTCACAAGGTGATAAACAAATGGTTACTGTCTCAGCAACAAGCAAACACACAGACGCGTTCAAATTTTGGGACGTTCAAATATTAGTTAATTCAGTGTTCAGCTCAGAAATTTGTGATGAATAATGGATAATTATCGACATTAACACTCACAGTCAAGACTATAACCAGGATCAAAATTATAGTGTGGTCCATGAGACTCATTTCATTGTTAATATATAACATAACGCAAGGATGTGTCCTAAACAAGCTGCAGATTTCTAATCTCGTTCATTTTATACTTTCATTGTTCCATAAACTACCTTAACTAAGGTTAGACTATTTAATGCTATTAAACAGTTGAATATTTTGGTGTAGCTTTATCTCACGTCCTCTTTCTTTGTGTGTTTCACATAACCTGAGTGTGTATCGCAGCTATGTCAAATGTTTGCCTATTACATGTGTGTTTCATACCTCTGAACAAGATGTTAAGTATATAATTTCTTAGGAGCCCAACATTAAGTTTGATGCCTAAGCCAAAGTGTTTTTTCTTAGCTGCTCTGAGGTCAGTTGAGGGCGATTCATCCCTAATGATTGGGTAGTCTTGAAATGCAAGTAGACTACATTCTGCCACCGCATTAGGATCAGGACATTACTATTTCCATACTGAATTTGACAAGTGAATATAGGCCCTGCGAGAAGTAAAAGAAAATAGTATTCGGAAACTACAGAGGTCGAGACCTTGGTGTCCTCATGGCTACACAGTGATGCACACACTGTGTAACACCAGTGCTGCAGTAATTATGGAGTAAACAAAAGTTGGTTATCCTTACACATCAAAAAATATATCTACTTCCCCAGTCACATTCTTTTTTTTCTTAACTTTCTCTTTACACAGTAAATAACTACAACATTCCACACACACACACACAAACAAACACACATATTCGTATGCACATATCTCCTGATCTAGCTTTTTGGTCATGTGGAGAGTAGCTAGGAGACAGCAAGTAAGAAAAGGTCAGTTGATCGATGGGGACCAATTTGACAAATCCCCGTGACTCTTTGGAAACAAGATGTCACACATGAGATATGGAGATTTGGAGATGCAGGTAAAATAGAGATTTGAAGAAAACAGGGATGTGAAATGACAGATTAAGAAAAGACCTTCTATAAAATAATGTGCAGACTTTTGCAGGATTTTTATTATTATTATTATTATTAGAATCTACTTCGGAATAATGTACTAGTATACTTTTTGTTTATTATTGTAATTATTATTTTAACATGAAAATATCTTAGCAGTAGAGGTGACAGGAATTTCTAAATTTGCAAAGCGAAGCTTTTGTTAATGAATTTATAACTTTTAACTAATATTGCAAAAATTGCATTAGTTGATTTATTTTAGTTTCATGCAACACAGAATTCTAATCTGCCTCGCGTACAGAGCTCATATGCACATAATTTATAATTGACAAATAATAATCCCACATTTTATTTCATTTGAAATAAATTAATGAATTAAATAAATAAAACAATATTTGATTTAATATGCTCTATGTAGAAAAAAGTTGTTTTTGAAGTGACCACTATATCTCACATTCGTACAATTAGAATACACACACTGTTGTATCTGTGTGTGTGTGTGTGTGTGTGTGTGTGTGTGTGTGTGTGTGTGTGTGTGTGTGTGCAAATATCCTCAAATAAACCCTCATGTTTAGGAGCAGACCACACGAAAACCATGAAAGCAGACGAAGACTCTCATCCTCTGTCTTAGTCAAAATATAAACTCAATGTAATTCGATTGAGATTAGTTGCACCGGCATGACAGGAAGCACTTAGGAGGCAAAGACAGAGTCTGGCTGACTATGTGCTAATAGAACAGTCCATGAGTGACCATGCATCACGACTGCAGCATTTATCCAATCACATATACACACATACACACACATGCGCACACACATGCGCACTCACACATGCGCACTCACACACACACACACACACACACACACACACACACACACACACACACACACAGTGATGACTTTGGACGTTAAAATGAGAGAGATTTGGGTAAAAAATTCAAATGAATAGAACCATCAGTTAACCAGAGTCTGTGGTACAGGGTGATATATAGCAAAGAAAATTAAGGAAATTGTAAAAGAACAAGACAGTGATACAAAAGATAGACATGAATGCAGTGTGTCTGCTGACTTCGCTACAACAAGGTGTGTATTTACAAGAGCAGAGATTAAGTAAACATGTCCGTGTCAGTCAACAGGTCAGTCATTAGTTGGATTTACGAGCAATTAAGGTGTGTGTGTGTGTGTGTGTGTGTGTGTGTGTGTGTGTGTGTGTGTGTGTACGTGCAAAACAGTACTCATCACAAGTAGTGTGAACTCCCAGAATGTTGTTCAGCACAAAGGTTATTGTTAAATTCTTGAACAAACATCAGACCAAACACTTTCCCTGTTAGTTCAGATCTTAATTTGTTTCGATTTTTAGAGTTTTTATGAAACTAGGTTCTTCATGGTTATAGGTTTATCAAGGTATGTATGGATCTATATAGGTATGTGTATAATAAGAACAATAAGTTATACACTTTAATGCAAAAATATCAAATGACAGAGTTAAAGTAATTTGTGTTTAACACTGAACCAATAAAACTCATTATTATTAGTTTTACACCCTTCCCGTTTTAATGTCTTAGAAGATAAAAAGCAAACTTATATGTGATGGCGACTATTTAGGCCTTATCCTTTGAGATGTGGACAATGCATTGTCTCTTTAAAGTTGTATTTTATTAGCACATCATAAATATGAATTTCAGAAGTTTTTGAAGATTGGCAAATTATATATTTGCATTCACAATATATATTTGTAATTCCTATACGTGTGTGTGTAGTCGTAGTAGTAGTAGTTATGAAATACCATATGAGAACGTGTGACATTTGGGTCTCAAAAGGTTAGGGCTGATGTTCCTATTTTATTGTCCTCCTCCACATTTACATACTTAGATTATTTTTATGTGGCTTTGAAGGAATTAAATCCAAATAATAAATCAATTATCATATAACTGATTATATTTGCAGGACTATATATATATTTGGTTTATATTTATTTTTAGATTGGGATGAGACTGAAACAAAATAGGGGTAATATATATAGTATATATTATATAACAGTAATTATAGTATACCGTAATAATTACAGTTGTACTGCTAACTCCATATGCAACAAGTCATCTTAATTATGCACATTTTTAAAAGTTATTCAAACCTCATTGCTATAGATTTTGTATATCTAATATGAACAGTTTTTGGGGGGAAGGGATTTTAACATTATATTTTATTTCATGTCATCATCTATGGCTTTTATTTTTTTTGCTATTGGAGTTTAGTTTGTTTTTTAACCTTTCAGTGTTTTATGGATTTTTGGATCGAGGGATTTATCTATTCGGATTGTATAAATAAGGGGAAAATCAAAGCAAACACAAGACAATGTAAAAGTAAAAAAAAAGGCACATAAACACAGTCCGAGCTTGATTTCTGTTTGTTATCCCAAATGATAAGATGTCTCCCTATTTCTCTCCTTTGTGCTTGTTTTTGGTCTGTGATGCTCCAGATGTGTATCGCAGGCCACCGGGCAACACAAGGCCCCAGTGCAGGTGTAATGCTTCTGATTGTACTGGGAGATTGTGGTTGTGATAGCATTACTGATTGACTTGTACACAACAGAACATAAATCAAACACAAACAGAGCGAGAGAGAGAAAAACGAGAGCGAGAGAGAAAGAGACAGAGAGAGAGAGAGAGGGAGAGATGTACTTACAAAGTAACATTATTATACACATACACACTGTATGCTGCCTTTTGGTTATGGTGATGGTCAGTCAAGGATATTATATATGTTGATTTAATTAAGATATAACACTTAATAAAAAAAATAGAAAAGTTCTGCTAGATTACAATTTCTTTTGTTGTAAAAATATTTATTTGCTTTGCTTCACAGCATTTTTCATAGTGTAGTCCTGTCAGGCTCTCAGTGGTGTGTATTTACCATGTGGTCCTCCTCAATGGTAAATGTCGCAAACTCTGAAAGAATACATAAGTGGTGCCACAGATTGAGTGGAGTGTGCCTGATTGGTGACCAAGATGAAGCACTATTGACTGGCAACTCCTGCCGAAGGATAACTGTGCAGTCCTGAGGCCAAACCCACTGTGGCATTTAATACACTACCATAGCAGTTGCTCCACTTACTGTGTGCGTGTAAGTGAGGACACCGGTGCACTACCTCTCAAGTACACACACGCTCTCGAGCTGTATCCTAAATCAATATAAAATGACTCTGAGTGGAAAAAGAACATCAGGAATCAAAAAGGAAGCCGAGACATCAGGAGAGAAAATGTTGGACCGGTAGGGGGAGAGAGAGGAGCTGGCAAAACATCAGCGATGGATGCACAGATTAGACTTAAAAAGAATGGATGCAAAAAGGGTTGCAGAAAAGGAGGGGGTTAAAGAGACCAAAGAGGGACGGAGAGAGACCTCAAAGGCATTTTATAAGTAGGATATAATTTGTAAAAAGAAAAGAAAAATGGGGGGGTTGGCATTACTCTAAAGAAGATCTACACAGGGGAGACATAAGAGACAAATAAGAAAAAGGCAAAGACAATCTAGAAGGAACAAGGGGGACTGAAAACAGTAGAGGGGTGGGGGGGGCAAAATTTCCATCAGGTTTTCAATTGGGGAGGATCAATAGTGTATTAGAGCTCACCTTGACCCCTCAGCTCCCCCTTCTTCTGGTCCTGTCTCACAGGCCAAACCACTCGCTCGACGCAGCAGGGGGCTGCATAAGGGAGCGACTGCATTACTGATTCCTCTCTGTGACCAAAGTGGCAGAAAATGGCAGAATAAAAAATGGTGAAAGTGAAAAGTGAGACGGAGAGGAGACAGGAACACATTGTGTACATGTACATGTAACAAAATGTACAGTTCTATTTATCCGTGCGTATGGAAAATCATAGTCAATCGGAGCTTAACCAGAAAATAAAAGACATTTAGATGTGTTTGATGGCTCTGTGGAGCAGTTCATAGGATACTAGTTCAACAAAACTCATTTACGGTGAGTGCGATGCATGCAGTGTTCACAGTGAGATGCAGTGAGATACAGAAACCTTGCTGATAATTAGCTATCAATCTGTGGTCACCTTCTTCTCTTCTAAATTAATTAAGTTTCGTCTTAAAGAAATAGAAGCTTTTTACATAGCACGGGTACCGAGCATGCAAAAAGCCAATTAGGAAAATTTTAGAGAGACTAGGCACAACAAGACAGAGACAGCAGATGATTGGAAAATTGGTGGGGAAAAAATTGTATGGTTCAGGAAATTGGTATTCAAACAAAGAAACAAGAAAGAAGGAAGCTCATCAAAGAAGTGGAAGAGAACGGCCTAACCCTCAATTTTATGCCATCCCTCATGTCACCTCAGTGTATAATAGTCAGTGATGTCTGATATAATTTTGGACACATTAAAAGGTCCTGTTCAATAACTTGGATGATTATTTCTCGATTCTATTCCCGAGCTAACGTAACGCAGACGTGCACACAGCGAGACACAGAAGGAGAGAGAGAGAGAGAGAGAGAGAGAGAGAGAGAGACTGACACCAAAACGTGGCATGCACGCAATGTCCCTTGCTGAGGGGAGAAAAGAAGAAAAGGGAGGAAAAAAGGAATCGATCGCCAGGGACAGTGGTGTGCATCGGAGGATCGTATCTTGTCAAAATAATATATTACCCTCATCCCCGGCTGATCGATGCGGTGGATTAGGAACGGAGGGCTCTCTCTTGCTTTCTCTCTCTCTCTCTCTCTCTCTCTCTCTCTCACTTTCTCTACTGGTGCCTAGTGCAGTTTAATATTTACCTCCGTCAAGGAACGGTCGCACTCTACTAATTGATTCCGACACTGGGGGCTCGTTTTTCCGACACTGCAGAAAGAAGTGTGTACTGTGTGCAGGAAGGCAAAAACAGTAAAAGTGGAAGCAAAAGAGGGGAAAATTCCTCCCCATATGAGAAATACAGTGTAAGCAGTGTGTCCATTTGAACCTGGCACAAAAATTGCACAGATCTAAGATGCACGAAATCCTGGATGAAAATTAAATTCCATAATGAAAATAGAAAGTTTTAAACTGTTCCTTTTCTTTGTACTTAGGCAGTAAGCGCTGGCATCTTTAGTGCAAAACAGCGTTATGTATTTTATGTTTAATTGTCATTTAGGCTATGTTATTTTATGTGATTTTAAGGGGTCAGGTTTAGAGAGTACACAGTGTAGGGACAATGACCTCAATATTACACCCATATGTGGACCTTCTCTAAACCGTTGCCGCAGATCTGAGGACACCCATTTGTATAGAATGTCTTTGTATGACGGAGTATTACACTTTCCTTTCACTAGAAATTGGTGTGAAAGAACTTGAGTGGCCTACGTAGAGCTCTGACCTCTACCCTACCCAATACCTTTGAGGTGAACTGGAGCACTGGTTACAAGCCAGACTGCCTTGCCTGATGTTGCTGGGGCTGAATGGGCAAATCTCTACAGCCATGCTCAAGCATTTGATGGAAAGTCTTCCCAGAAGAGCGGAGGTTATTATAACAGCATATTGGAATTAAATATTAAATCAAATGTTAAAAAAAGACAAGTGGGTGTCCTTGGATCATTGAGTGGACCACCCCAGTGACACAGAAAGGTATAATTTAGTAATCAGTGTGTAGACCATCAATGGTGTGCATTTTGTAAATACATTCTTAGGAACAAATAGTTTAAATATAGACTTCATGTGAATTCTTTAAATGTCCCTTTGGAGGAACCATCTAAAGGTTCTGTGTGCAGGATTGGTTTCATGTACAGTGCAAAGATTTTTAATAAATTTTGACTTGGAAAACGAACAGGTCTTGGTTTACGCACTGAGTATCATGTATCACGCATGCGCTTCTTGTTTTGACGCCGAGCGTCACGTGATCACAACTGAGCCAATGGTTTTTC
>JAQMYG010000019.1:8572515-8591775 GCA_030014215.1 Clariallabes teugelsi | reverse complement strand
ATATATATATATTGGAAGCACTTTTTCTGTAGGCTAGGGCCTGTTGCTGTCACAAATGGTGCATTCACTCACTGTATGTCATGTCACAGGCCTGCTGGAGTGACATTGAAAAAAACAGTGCCTTGATTGGATTTGAAGATACATGCAAAAATTCCAAAAAGACATTAAAAAAAAAAAAAAAAAACAGTGGCTTTCATTTATCAGCACGACCCGGTGACGTATTTGTATGTTTGTGTACTCCGCCTCGCGTTTCCTTTCTCCAAATCTCCATTCGCGCGTGCACCCGTTCTCCTTTCTCCATTCATCCATCCCTCTCTCCTATTTCTCTTCAAGTGTGTCTGTCTGTATTTTCCCATCTCTGCTCTTTATTTAGCGCTGGCGGTGGGAGCTCAGGGAGCGGTAACAGAAGTGTCAGGTGTCATTATTCGTCTAATTCCGTAATCCGTCATCGCGCACTCCCGGCGCACGCGGCGTGTTATGGCGCGGACACGGCGCGTGCAGTTAGGCGCCTGGGTAGAGATTCGATTTGACACGCGCAGAGGTGGGCTCGCGCTGGCGGGGTTCAGGGCCGTGCACGAGTGGAAATGAGGTCTCGAGTTGGCCGGACACTGAGAGGGCATCCAGATAACAGCGGATAGAGGGAGTACTTTTACGCATTTCAGATGTATACTTCACTATCACGTGTACATTTGTTTTAGAGGATTCATGAACACACGTTGAATGTGTTTAATTCTCATCAATGCAATTCTTCATTGACAAAAAAGGAAAAGTGACGTGCACTGCGCTCACGTGTTGGAAACTAGATTTGTAGTTGGTGAGAGTTATTTCCTTTTCCTGTCTCACGTTGTCAGTGGCAATTTGTATGGGAACTCTCAAATCGCGGTTCCAAAAGAGATTAACACGCTCAGGCTCAACGAGCTCTTCAATCCAATTACCACTGCAAAACGCTTTAACGACTTTAAACTTGTCGAATACAACGACTGCACATCGTTAGGGATCAAGAGTTGGAGTTATAGGTCGTGGTTGTCCTTTATCATTCTCCCACACCATTAAAAAAAAGGCGCGCGCTTGTGATAGTCACGTGTGAAGACCTTAAATGACGTCATGGTGATACCGTTATACCTGCCTGTAAGGTCACGTTAGTCATTTTTTTCTGATTTTCCTCGATTGTTTAAGCGGACTGTTACATCAGATGAATAAAGCCTGGAGGAACACCATAACTTGATCACTGCCGTCATTGTGAAATCAGTCAAGTTAAAATGACAGTGACTATAGTCTGTACCAGTCAAAAATGTGAATTTATTTTCTACATTATAGAATGTACATCTACATTATAGATTAAAAAAAAACAAAAAACTATGTGGCATTAGGCAATTAAGTAACAACAACAGCAGCAGTCAGTTGTTATTTTAAAACACGAAGATCAACTGTTCTGGAACAGTTCTTGCAAAAACTGTATCATCAAGTGCATTTGTAAAACCCATCAAGCACCATGATGAAACTGTCTCCATCCCAGAAGAGCAAGACCAAAAATTACCTTTGCTGCAGAGGAGGAGTTAAATTAGAGTTACCAGCCTCAAAAATCACCAATTAACAAACAGTACCTCAGATAAGATCCGTTATGAACGCTTTACAGAGCATAAGTACTGTAGCAGACACATCTCAATATCTGCTATTCAGAGGAGATTATTGCATATTTTGGACACCTTTAGCATTGTTTCAAGAAATAAAAATCAGGAAAGAACATGGTATTAGAAGGTGTGTGTAAACTTTTGACTTGTAGTGTATCTGATTATATTTGTGTCACATTTTGGTTTGGATTGCATCTTAACTGATTTGTGTAGGGAAACACAGCAGAATCACAAATACCTCTATTTTAAGAAGAAATCATAGTAAGCACAGTAGGGTTAGTAATAATAATAATAATAATAATAATATAAGAACTACTATAGATATTAAGGTTATTGTAAAATTTTTAAGTCTCATAGACATGCAATTATAATTAAATACAATAAGAAGGAGAAGAAGAAGCAATAATGAAATATTCCATAGGAGGACATGCAGAATAAACTAGAAAGGAGCCAGACTTAAAGGGGAAATAACCAACACATCTTCTAAGTGTCTATATAAATCCTTGATTTCTTTTAAATAAAGTTTTACTCTGATTTACATTGTATTCTTCTAAAGACAAAGTTGTACACGGGATGAAGACAAATTGCAGGGAAAGGCAAGTGGAGTGGAGCGCAGACCTACAGTATCCTAAAGCATGATAACATTAAGGTAAAAATAACCGAGGCTAGAAAAGTATGGGACCGATAAGAGGATGAAGACGATAGAGACGATAGACAGAGATAACAAGTGAGATAAAAACTAAAGACAGCAGGAGACACAAGGCAGCAAGATAGCCAAGGCGAGGCAGCTGCAAGATTGATAGTGTGTGTTGAGTTTGGGTCAGGGCAGTCACTGCTTCAGCCCTCTGGAGTAATTCTACACTTAATCACCATCATTATGGCAGACAGAGTAAGGGAGGGAGGAAAAGGTGCAAAAAAAAGAGAGAGAAGGGTTAAGTGGATGTAGATTTGCTTGAGTTATTAGCATATGGTTGATGTGTGTGTAGAGAGTAGATAGGGCCAGAAAAGCTTAAGGATGATCAGAGGAAGTTCTTTTAGATGATATGTCGTGTTCACTGAAGGCTTGAATTAATTATAAAAATGCAAAAGAATGCTTAAAAGCTCATTTGAAAGTCGGTGTGTTTAGTTTTGTACAGTTGTGAATTAAACTTTTGAACCTGTACACTTAAAATCCTTTAGCCTGTGATGTGTAAATTAGCTGCAAACTGAGCTGAATTTGAGTGAATATATAGGCGAGATGTTGTCATTCATCAATATCTGTCTGCATGGTATGATTATATCCTTAGAATTCCTAGGATGCCAGATCATACTGAAAGGTACTGGGAAACTCAAGGCTTGGTTTTCGTGAAATCTTGTTCTTGAATGACTATAATTAAGAGTCCACTTGTTACCAAATCAAGAATGTAATTGATTTTTTAAAATATATATGGAACCCTACTGATATTCTCTGGTCTATCTAACTACCCAATAAAAACCCCAGTGTTAAAATAACCACACAACAAAACCCAAAAGCTAGACCACTCACTGCCATTTCACTGCTTCCCATAGTTTATATCCGTTACAGCTTTAATTGCAGCAATAACGCTGTGGACCAGGTAAGCATACTGGTTTCATTCATTCATTCATTCATTCATTCATTCATCTATCAGTGTATTTGCCTAATCTGGCCACATCCTCCTCTCCTTTTTTCATCTCCCTTCCTTCACCTATTATTCTCCCATCTAATTAAAAATCAATAGTGTAAGGCCAGCGGGTATTGCAGTGTATTTGTGAATGTTGAAAACAGGTCTCGAGACAAAGAGGTCTGAATGAAAAGCAGAAAGACCTCTATCTCTCTCTCTTACTCTCACTCCTTCCTTTAATAACTAATGTTTAAAAAAATAAACCTATAAATAAAAGTTTGTCAGCTAAGAATTTTAATAAAACATTGTAGCAAATGTACAATTCATCATGCACCATCAAGTAAAACAACATATAACATATATGATGTTGGAAGGCCAAAGCCACCACTTCCCCTCTCATTGTATATACTCTTATTCTTCATTTTGTTGTTGTTGTTGTTGTTGTAGTTTTAGGGTAATGCCTAATGCTGTAACTTGTCAAAAATGTGACTGTGTAGGAGTGCAGTAGGCCTTTGATTGTATGATTCAATTGTATAAGTTTGATAATAGCCTAAAGCTCATCGTCTACAGTTGTCAGTATTAGAGTAGCTCTAAAGGTCTTTTGTTCAGCGTATCCCGTGGAGAGGAGACGATGGAGGCAACGGGTTAGTCCTATTACCGCTCTCCCAATCGAAGTTAAATGCATTAGGAACTACACACGCCGCTGTGGAGCAAAACAAGCGAGAAAAGAATCGGAGTGCGCACATTTATTGGTTCAGCTCGCGCCGAATCTGTTTGCCGCTGCTGTTCTCTTTATTTGCTTCCACTGTAATCTGCTTTGTCTACCATACCAAATTCTCTCTTACTCTCTCTCTCTCTCTCTCCCTCTCTCTCTTTCTCTCTCTCTATCGATCTATCGCTCTTTCTCTCTCAATGTCAATGTCGGGAAATGTCGCTTCAGACATGCCGCAGCCAGCCATGCTTTTGCAGCTGGAGACATCCACTGTTACATTAGATTTCATCAACTCGTCCATGGGGGGAACATTATTTTTTTATTTACTTTAAAATTTTGCTCTGTCCGTGTGCCCACCAGCCCACTGAAGCCGCTCATTAAGTGTCCCCCCTTGCAGTCTCTCCTCTGCGATGCCCCCTATTGTTCTCTTTCTGTCTCTCGCTCATTTATATGTGCTCTTCTCTCCCCTTGCCTTTGGCTATAGGATCGTGAAAATGTGTTTACAAAACTCGCTCTTGTACAGATCAAACCGCTCCACAGAATCAAAGCGCTAGAAAAGAGACAGAGAGAGGCCTGAGAGAGAGGACTGCAAGAAAGGGCCTGGAATTTTCAAATTCTGTCTCTCTCTCTCTTTCTCTTGCTCTCTCTCTCTCTAGCATGTTATTTTATGTTATTTGTATTTAATATGGTAGGTACGAAATACCCACATTCAGAGAGAGTGAGAGAGATACTTGAAACAAGCAAAAATAATATTGCATTTTATACCTTGCCAGAAACATAAATATATACAGAGGGACCCTAAAAAAATGTATACACACTTCAACATAAAAAATATATGCCTCCATATGATGAAATAATTATAAAATAATTATTATTTTGCTATTGAGTATGAGAATATTGATAATAATTGGGAAAAAACTGCCCTGAATACATATAGCCCTGAGTATAGTATAGTCAAGTCTAGTCTAGTCTAATATAATATAGGATAGTATAGGATGGGACAGGATAGGATAGGATCGAATCATAAGAATAATACGTATAATAAGAATACTTGTAATAACATTATTTTGGGGGGACACTGCCCTGAATGTTGTGATAGTATAGTATTGTATGGTATAGTATAGTATAGTATAGTATAGTATAGTATAGTATAGTATAGTATAGTATGGTACAGTATAGTATAGTATGGTATAGTATAGTATGGTATAGTATTGTATAATATAGTACACTTTATCCATTTGCCAGACTATCCTGCTTGAGTCATAAAGGAAAAAGAGAACAACAAGGTTGTATGAATGAAAGTTCATAAGAATACGTATGAGAAGTGAGTGTGCTTTAATGAGGATAGCTCTATCTTTTCTTCATGATTCAATTCGTGCGGAATCCAACAAAATCGTCAGCATTTGTAAGAATGCCGACGAGTTCTGTGTGTGGATGGGGCTGAGGAGAAGGTAAAGCCTGTCAGGCCCGCATGTGGAGCGTGTGGAGCGATTATAGCAGAGTTTATGTATGAGTTATTGATTGAGTCAGTGGTGACTTTTTGAGTGGTTAATTCGGGAAGTGAGTGCGATAGAGTAACTCACTGGCCAGGGGGCGTAGAGATGAAGAGAACGATGGATAAAGAGGAATGCTTGAGAGCAATTGGTGCCAGCAATGTCATTTCTTTTAAAAAGGGCACTTGTTAGAGGGCAATGTGAATGTAACTGTATGAAGAAAAACATTAATATAACCTACAACATTAATATCTCAGTTTCCATTACATCTCTCTCCCTCGCTTTCTCTCCCATCCAGTTTACTCAAATTAATCAAACAAACAAATCAATAAAAATGCTAAAATTCAGGAAGCCAATCCCAGTAATTAACTTGACCTCCACTGATCACGTACACTTGGGGTAAGATTGACTTTTTTTCTGGTAAAATTTTGTAAACCGCAAAATGATTTCTTTCAGTCTTACAGCAGTCTGCAGCATCTCAAATTCATACAGACTCTTATATGTAGGCTATTGCTCTGTCCGTGAGCAATGATTACAATTAATCAATTCACTTTGCGTATTCAGTACAAAAAGTATGTGACGTGTATAAAAGCTGTTGTGCAGGCCTTGTTGGACTCGATTTTAGATGGAGATGGCAAGAGGAAAAGATTTGTGATAGAGTTCATGTATCAATATATTTCAATTAAAATCTGAATTTTCACTCCAGCAATATATGTAATTTGTACAAAAATAAATAATGGTAAATAATGTTAAAAGCTGTTTTTAAATGAATTAAATAAAATTAAGTACATCACAATCTTTATTTATTTTAGTAAATTAGACAAAATATCACTATTTAAAAGATACACAAGGGCAGAATCAGGGCCTGTTTGAACAGAAATTCCAGAACTGATATACAGTATAACATAAACAGTTCTGAAAACAGTTCTAGAATCAGGGAGCTCGTTAATTTTTTTAATTGGTTCCTATGATTAATTTTAGAAGTTTTCAGAAATGTTTCTGTTTGCACATTCATTTCTCCAAATAAATGCACCTATTATCACATGCCCTAGCTTGTTAGAAAGCGGGGGTTAGAACAGAGGGTGAACCAAGATATAAGACCTGCCTGAAACAGAGAGGGTTCATGACCTTGGCAAGGGTGACGCAGTTACAGCTTGGCAGTGCCATGGCTTGAACCCATGACCTTTTCCTTAACAGAGCACTGAGCCAAAAGGGCACTGTTGCAAAATAATTCATTATTGGGATTATGTATTGGCTACTTTGTGATAATGTATGTACTGCTGGCAATTATAAAACACCTTGACATATTATAAATATGGTATATTTAAAAATGAAACCTCAAACTTTAGTGACAAATGTTGCCCAAACATTTGCATTTAAATTGTGACTTAAGTGATCTCTAAGGGCAAGACGTCATTAAATATAGGGTTGCACATTGTCACTGTCCCAGGATGCTTGTGAATTAGTGGGAAAAATGGAAACGCAGCTGTTTATAGGGGGATTGAGAAAGGCATCGCAGGAAACCACTGTCAGCAGTATTACTCTGACTACGACTACACTTGGGCAGATAGTATCCTAGGGTTGCTGTGCATGAAGCCACCCTTGCAAAAATAAATACACTTTTGAGAGTTCAGTGGTGCAAAAACATACAACAGATGTGGAGAAAGCATCAAGGTACTGTACAGGCCTGAATACTTGCCCCGTACAGTGAGGAGGTCCAGTGTTTCTGTTTTGCTGGAACAGCCCGGAAGAAATGTTTTTTGTTGTTGTTGTTGTTGTTTGTTTGTTTATATGTTTACTTGTTTTATATTTTTATGCTTGCATAAAATAAGTGTAGGTTGGTTTCAATATAAGCAAACACATTTACACGTTGAAGAAGGTTGAGTTGCTTTATTTAGGTGAGAAAGTAGAAAAAAATGTATTTGATGAATCTCAAAGCTCTATATAAAAACTGTCAACACTTGTACATGTGAAGCGTAGTGTATATACACAGTGCTAGATAATGAGCACTAGAAGTATGTCAGGTGATACTCATATCTATAATAAGCGCCGTTAGAGCGCGTACTGTCACCTCTCGACACGACAGAGTGTTGGTGCGCGTGGGTGTGAAGTTTAAGGTCCGCTCGCGCGGCGCAGCCTGTTCCCCTTTTCGCTTCCCCTCTCTCTCGGTCTTTCCTCTCGCGCGGGTTTTGATCTCTCAGTCGCGAGATCAAAGGCGCTCTCTGGCTATTAGTCAGCGCGAGCCATTGATCCCGCATCGATCGGCGCGAGACACAGCCGCCCCGTGAACAACGCACGAGCCTCCCCAAAGCTCTCCCGCGCGGAAAGATAGAACGAGGAGGGGTGTGTGTGTGTGTGTGTATGTGGGTTTTTCTCTGACTCTGGTCGAACCAAGCTCGAGCTTTCTCTTTGCCGCGGGACATGAAACAATGAGGCTCGAGCCAGTTTTAATAAAGCGCGCTTTCCCCGCTTTCAACTCGGGCGCAAGGCGGACGAACCGGCAGCGGAGAGCGATCGATAATTAATGACGATGAATAATTTAACCCTATCGATTGATACTTTTTCTTCCTCTTCCCCCCTTCTTTTCCTTATATCTTAAGGCCCGTGTTCTGTAAGAGAAACTGGTACCGCATGCTCACGCGCTCCATCAGCTCCTGTTTCATTTCTGCTTTGCTCTCGCTTTTTCACCAACTCCGCAAAACTTCACTCTTACTTTCCACTGTCAAGTTTATGATTTAATTACTCGCTCTTTTTTTTTTTTTAATGAGGTTGCTTTTTTGCAGAATTGGAAAAGTTTGCGTTATAGATTAGGGTCTAACTATAAATGCACGCATTCCCAGAAACAAACCAAACTGTAGATCATCAAGGGTACCTGATCTTTTGTACCTGTAGTAAGCTATGTATCTTTACACTTTCAAGGTACATAGTACAACCATACGGACTAAAGGAAAGCTTTGCTCTACATCTCCACCAGAGAAAGAAGGGATATAGGGTGCATGTGGTGTGACTTTAATGATCTTTAATTAGCTCATTGGTTGTACCATTGATGGTGCCACCTAGAAACAAGGAAAGTAGAATTTGGAAATTACTCATCAATGGGATCTAAACTTATACTTCTCAGTTTGTCTAAGCTAGCGCTTAAAACTCTAAGCATTTTAGCCACTTTTTGTTTTGATGTTTTTTTCAGGATTGTGCAGTGTAGAGTGGCATATCATTGCACAAAATAGGCAATATGATGAACTGAATTTTATTTAATTTTAACCAACTATACAAACATGACTAAGCAAAAATATGTAAAAAATAAAATAAATAAAATAAATAAATCATCACATAGGAAAGAAATAGCAAAGATACACATGTTTTTATGTTTGGTTTTAGTTGTTTGTGTGACCAAATTTGGTTGTTTGATGTCTGAAGCCTCTACGTTAACACACACTGGCAAGGCTTCCATATTAGCACATATATACTTTTTCAAAACTTCTGTTACGGAATATACACTTTACAGTAAATGCTACAGGAAGAAGAATTTCTCAAAAGAAAAAAAAAAAGAAAGTGAAATTTCATTTCAATAATGTCAGTTTACAACATATCCATACTTATGAGATATTACTCCGGTTTTCTCCTACAGTGCAAAGACATGTAGGTTAGGCTAATTGGCGTTTCCAAATTGCCTGAAGTGTGTGAATGTACATGTGAATGTTGACAGGAGCTCCCACTATGGTTGTAAAATGGGAATAAATACAATGATAATCACCACTGGCTGCCATCATCCTTAGCTGGACTATAGAGGTTCCAGATGGATGTGTGGTTAGATAGATATGGGATATTAACACTTTTTATCAGAATGTAAATTCATTTAAAATTTCTCTACATGATTGCCAATTCTTTATAAACACACACAGTGTTGTCTTTCCCACTCATGATGAACTTGTGTTAACTTATCTAGTGTTATGCATGATATTGCTTGATTGTGGGAATTTCAACTATGTACAGAAAATTATTGGACAACCTGTAGTTCTTTGTTGTGAACTCGAGTTTCATGCAATTGAGTACAAAAACGTGTACAACTTTTAGAATCCTCTTTTGCTGGTGGTAGATGTCAAATGACAATAATTACATAAACGCTGAAATATTTGTAACAAAAAAAAAAAATATCTTCACATTCTGGTTAGCACATAGAACATACTATGCTGTTTAAAGAGCTTTGTAAACTAAGCTTAGAGAACTCATGATAAAAATACTTATCAGATAACTTTTATGACACTGAAGCTTTAATACTTCATACACCATAGTTCAATTTCCTTCTTTAAAAAAATAATAAAATAAATGTATTATACCAAGCAATTTAATTCAAACTAAAAGTCACAAAGGTTAGAGTTAGAGTTATGGACAGGGGTTGTGTTTTTCTTACAACTTTCATTTTATAAAACTGAAGAAAATCCACATCACCCTCGCTCAAACGAATTCATGAGATCAGGTTGATACCCTAATGATGATGTACTGTGATTTCTGGCCAACTCCACTTGTGTTTTCACATTTTGTCTGACATGTCCTCAGCTTCTATCTCCACAAACCCTCACTCCCTCCTACTCCTTCTTTTCATCACTACTAACAAACACCACACCAGCCAGTCTCTCTGTTCTTCGACCCTGGGGCTGTGCAGAGGAGTGTCAGAGCAGACAAGAGAGGGAAAGGGATACATAAAAAGTGAGAGGGAGCAGAAGGAAGGAAGAGTGGAAGAGAAAGACAGAAAGAGAGAGAGAGAGAGATGCTACATTTTGATGGATTGCAGATAAAGAGGGTGCATAGAAGCAGTGCAGTCCAACACAAAGATTGGACAGATATTAAGAATGTGCTTCCTGTATTGCCCATCGTTTAAAAGCTAGACCCATTAGATTACATGTATCGTTATTAGATTTTCATTCAAAAGGATGTTCTCCTTCCATGTCACCATGCTGCAGAAGACACAGTGTCCCCTGTGTGTCATAATTTTCCTCTATCCTTTCCTTTCTTTATAGATTTTTTTTACCCAGGAAGCACATTTGTTATATCTGTTTGTATTATTTTTCTATTACATATAAATATTTTTAATTAGATATATGTGCAATAAAAACAGATTTTACTACAATTAGTTAGATGATAAAGTATGAATAAAAATCAGATCTATATGGGCCCAAAAATGTTTACACACTTCAACAGTCTATGTGTTTTTTTTAAAAATTCAAATTGTAAAGATGGCAGTAGTCAAACAATTGTTGATCCTATCATGTAACCATAAATTATTTTTAGCCTATATATTTTTCATATTGAAATGTGTATACCTTATTTTGGGCCCATATACTGTATATACGTGTAAAGGTTGGTACCCTCTCTATGTGACTCTATAATTCTATGTGTTTTTGTGCAACATAATAAAAAAATTGTATTGAGCAAATTCAACCTCAGTCGAACAACATATACCTTTTTTCACTGTGCCATTATTTATTGAGACAAAAAAAACATGCATGACCTTAAGAGGTCTGTGCACATGCGAATTTCCCAAAATCTCAATGAACTGAAGTAACGTTATAAAGAAGAATGAGCCAAAATTCCTCCACAATGATATGACAGACAGATAAAGTCATACAGGAAACAGTTAGTTCAAGTTATTGATGCTAAAGGTGGATCTACCAGCTATCGAATCATGGGGGTACTTAGCGTTGCACGCATGTCTTTTTGGCTTCATTTGTGTTAAATAAATAATGGCAGGGTGAAAAGGTTATATGTTCTTGTTGTCTGTCGTTTTTGCACAATAAAGACTATTCTTATTTTACCATACAAATACAAACATTCTTAAATAATTTAAAAACGCTCACATTTTAGTTGATAACTCTTAGGTCATGTACAGTATGTCACAACAATAGAATAGAACAAAAGAAAATAGAATGTGATTTTCTATGCGCAGTAGAGAAATGACAATTTCATTGATTAAAATGAATACAAAACTTTCTCATTCCTTTTAATTATTAACTGATTGTTTTTATCCATTTATAGCACAAAATTTCATGTTACTGGATATGATGACTAGGTATTTAGTTTTGTCATTTCACATACTGTAAATCTATACTGTACATACATCACAATACATATAAAACCTTAGTATTTCCTTCTGCCATTAAGTATAATTTTTTGTTTGTTTGTTTGTTTGTTTGTTTGTTTTTTGGCCATTGGGTATTTTGTGACACTTTCTTATCTGAGTATGCAACAAACCAATGTTTTGTGCAAGCCATAAAAACTGTATATTTGCATTTTCCCAAAATTTTTAAAACTTTTTTTCAGTGGTTGCAGTGGTTGAAAAATAATAACGAAGAATGTGGTGACTAAATAGAATGTTTTAGGGAATCTAGAATGGTTACTGGTGTATCTTTACAATACACAAGTGCCAGAAATTTAACACGACTTAGGACTTGACAAGAACTCCATAAAGCAGAAAATGTGCAAATAATCATTCATTTTTTAGTCTGAATATGAAGTATGAAGTGCTATGTTGTTTAAATAGCGTAGGTAGCTTCAAATAAAATGTGAATCAACAGTAATTGATTTCTACTAAATCATTTATACTTTAGCAATTGCTCCGTGTTGTTTAACAGTCATGCCTATAGTTGGTCATGAAAAATGGACACACATCATGTTGTGTAGACTTGCACAATAAAAACGCGGTCACAGATAGAATTTATACTGTTTTATTACATGTTGTTGTACTGTGCATTTTCATGCAATGTGCTGGTGTGTTTGTTGTTGTACATCACTGTGTATCTCCATATCTAGAAGTGTGTAAGGAGATGTATTCCCAGAGCTGATAGTTATAATGTTTCTGGGGGTGATGGGAGGAACTTGAAAGCCCTGTGCTGCCCAAATCAAAACTAACAAGGAAATGATGGGGGCTCCTTTATCTCCTCACCTGCCTGGGGGAAAAGGAGGGGGGGTAAGAGAGGGAGATTGGGCAAAAGTAGTGGGGGGTGGACTGGCTTCCTCTTTGATTTGTAAAAAATGTATTACCTCCGAAATCAAACGGAAAATTACTGAGTGGGAGTGAGAAAGAGAAAGAGAGAGAGAGAGAGAGAGAGATGTGGTGTGTTAAGTCTGTGGCCAAGGTGGTACAAGTATAACAAAATTTTCACTTGTGCAAGAGTCTATTAAATGTTTAAAGTTAAAGTACAGCTTCATTTTATACTATCAAATGTGTGTTGGTTGAGGGAGTACAAATATAGGACAAATCCTATATCTCAAATCAAACTCATTTTGTCATCAATTTGTTATCTTAGTGCATATTAGTGGTGTAATGGGACACATAGAGTTTTCCTCTGAAGGTGATGAACATGAGTGGCAGTTTGAAAATTTGCAGTTGGTTGCCCTTCTAGGCGTCTAGGAGGAAGCATGTGTAAACCTTCAAACTTTCCAGTTGACGGCTGTCATAATTATAAAGGAGAGCTGGCTGGTGGGTGGGTGGGTGTGTTTGCGAAAATTTGTGAGTTCCCAATTAGTTTTAACCCTTAAAACTCAAGGTCCGTGCCGGCAACACTGCATAGGTCAATGACGATTAAAAATATATATATGTGCTTACATAGAAGCCTTGCCAGTGTGAGTTAACGGGGAGGCTTTAGATATCAAACTGGGTTTTAAATATGCCAGGTAGAATGAAAGTTTCATTATTTTTATAACGTGTAAATTTTACCACTGGCGGAATATGGGAATGACGTTGCAAAAATTTAGAAGTCTTTTTTTTTTTTGGTCATAGAAACAACAGAAAACAATCATAAAAGAACATAATTATGTGTATCAGTGCTGAAAAAGGAATATGTTTATTTAAAAAAATAAACAAACATGGCTAAAATGCTCTGGGTTTTAAAAGCTACAGTACAGTATGACCAATGAGATGACCATAATTCCTTGCAATCTTTTTTAAAATATTTTTGGAATTTTTCCTTTGCTTCCCTCTATGATGATCTAATATCATAATAAGTGTGATCCATCCATTCATCTATCCATCCATCCATTCAGGAAGCTCTGTAGTCCAACTAGGGTTTGTGGAGGCCAGTGGTGACCATTGTATTTATTCCCATTTTGGAAGGACCTCCAGTCAACAATTTGCTAATGCCGATTAGCCTAATCTGCATGTCTTTGGACTGTGGAAGGAAACCGGAGTACCCGGAGGAAACTCACCAAGCACGGGGAGAACATGCAAACTCCATGCACACAGACCCAGATGCAGGAATCGAACCTTGACTCTGGAGGTGGAAGTTGAAAGTGCTAACTGTCACTAAGCCACCGTGCCGCCAATAAATATGATATTTATATCCAATATAAGTATGATATAATAAGTGATAGGTATGAAATAATAAGGGTAATTGCCAGTAAAGGAAGATGACCAAACAATACTTTAAGTAAATAAAAAGAAACTTAACAATTCTAGAAGTAAAACAGATGGTTCAACATAAGTTGTAATCTGGAAGTCATCATTATGAAGTACAAAAAGAGCATGTAGAAAACTAGAATAATATAATAAGACAAGAGAGAGAAATTACAATCCTGTATCACTCTTAAAGAACAGTTAAGGACTGTCTTCATGATGACTACCATGATCATTAGGACTTCCGTCCTGATTTTCATTTTGATTTTCATTTTGATTTCAGTGTCATAATAATATTGTGAAAATGTCTCAAGGTATCATTCTCAAATTATGCTCACACACAAACAACTTTGTTTTTCCAAGCAGTTACTAGCATGTACTATATATAACTATTTATTGCTTATAGCATCATGCATTCATTGTTAGAGTAATATATTTAGGGTTTCTAGAAATACTGAAAATATATATACATTTCTTCATACAACTTATTATTTTGATCTAGATTGCAACAAACCTGTCCACACACTCATTCACTCACATCTATGTGAACTTGCCATAATCAGTCCATATTTGGAATGTTTTTGAAAGGTAGGAAGAAAGTAGAGAACTCAGAGGAGACCATGAGCATGAACATGGAGAGAACAGCTAAAACTCCATACAGTTGGTAGCCCAAGCTAAGGATTGATTCACAGACCCTGGAGGTGTGGGGTTGCACCACCAAGTTGCCTGGATACATACAGTGTATATAAGCTGCGTATATGAGAACCTGTACTGTATTAGATATATTTATATAGAAGATATGAAAACTTTATAACAAAGTATGCAAAGTGAAAAGAATCGCAGGATGATTTCTTAAAGAAAGTGCGATTGGATAATTGGTATAAAGGAGAAGAATCGTGTGTGTCAGAAGAAAAAAGTGAAGAAGATGAATTCCAAAAAAATAAACTAAAAAAAAAAACAGATCAGAAAGCAAGAAGAAAAAGTAGAGAGGAGCAAGTAACTGAGTAACTGGACAGTTCTAAGACTAAAGGCGAGAGAGAGAGTATGTGTGTGTGTGTGTGTATGTGTGTGTGCACAGATGCATTGAGTGCATGGAAGAGAGAAGTGCCTGGAGTTAGCAATAATAATTTATACAAACACACCTTAATAATTCACGTTCCATTTCAATGCTGGAGGGAAGATCCAAAATTCACAGAGCATAATTAAATAGAGTAGTAGAAGAGACGAGGGAAGAGAGAGAGAGAGAGAGAGAGAGAGAGAGAGAGGACTGAGGCAGTGAGGGAGAGACTAGCATTAAAGGTATCGTGTACTGATGTTTTTTTCTTCCACCCCAGCATGGTAAAACCACCTTTATAATATTGCGACATCCAGAATAAGAATGAATTTCCCCAGTTATACACTCATTGTTGCTTTGAAAATTCTTCTGATCCCAATACAACAGTCTGCCTTTAGAGGTGCTAAACACACAAAAAAAAACTATGCATGGCTGATTGGTTGAACAGCCTCCCAGGTTGGTCCCACTTCATAGCTATAGATATCTATACAACAGAGGATCCTTGGACTCCATCTCTTTGTAAAGTAAAGCTCAGTGATCTGACACTTGCCTGTCGGGGTTAGCCTTCAGCACTTTTACGATATGAAATGAATATGTTCGGAGTGTTTCAAAGGCCACAGGAATGACATCTTATGATTCAGAACAATGGATACTGAGCTTCGAGTACCGCAGTTGTCAAAATCATGTTACTGTGAAAATTAAAGTTATCAAAGCTGTATAGTTACTAGTACTGTTAGTTATTACATAGTATACAGTATACAGTATATATGTATATATGTGTGTGTGTATGTGTGTGCACGCAGGTGCAGTGAAGGCATGGACTGTAATTGTGTTAGTGACCTGCTCCTCACTCCACCTGTCCCAGCCCTGTGGACACCAGGTGAGCAAAAGTCCTCCATGTTAATCTAGCATTATAACGACTGGTCTGGTTGTAATTGTAGTATTTACATCAAAAATAACAAGGACTATTTTATTGCTAAATATTATTTTTATGCTTACTACTCAATGCTTGTTCTAGAGTTCAATCTTAAGGGTTTGAAACCCAACCCCTTATGTGCATATGATATTTAGACATCTCGACCCCTTAGCAAGCATTAAAAAAACCAACAGGTCTTATCCATGTCCTCTACTTTTTCTTCCCTTGCTTTCCTCAGGCTTTGCCTTTCCAGACTGGGCCTATAAGCCAGAATCTAGCCCTGGCTCCAGGCAGATCCAGCTGTGGCATTTCATCCTGGAGCTGCTGCAGAAGGAGGAATACCAGGGGGTGATTGCCTGGCAGGGAGACTATGGCGAATTTGTGATCAAAGACCCGGATGAAGTGGCAAGACTCTGGGGGATTCGCAAGTGCAAGCCTCACATGAACTACGACAAGCTTAGTCGTGCACTAAGGTGGGCTTTCTCAGTGTGTAGGTTTAATATATGTGTGTGTGTGTGTGTGTGTGTGTGTGTGTAGACGTAGAGCAAGAAACTTGGTGTACTTCACTGAACTTTTACTACATACAGTCATTTGCCACTTTAATAGGAATAATGCTCATTCTTGGAAGTATATTAAATATTTTGACAACTTCATGCACAATAGTATACAGAATTAACACAAAATGGTACAAATCTAGTGACTGCAAGCTTTTTTCCCCCTTTTTTTGGTAAAAATATCTTAATGATATTTCAGAATGATATCATATTGAAAAAGGAAAAAGTGTATTTTTACATAAAAGGTACATTTGTAATTGTAGCAAGGTGGAGTTTGTTAAACTTTGTTAAGGGTAACAAAGATAACCCTTGTTCTATGTTGTCAAATAATGTTTTTAATTTGCTAAAAAAAAACTGGGTTTTAACCCAATTCTAATAACCTTCTTGCTAAAGAAAAATATTAAATAAAAAAATATATAAAATACAGTCTCACTAATTGTATCTAGTTTATAGCATCAATTATTCTCAGCTTTTTATTAGCATTATAAAAACATACATTTTACATAGAAATTTAGTATCTGGTTTAACATTTTATATTGTAAAATTACTTCATTATGTCATGCTGACACAAAAACAAGCAAATAAACAACAGGATGGATAGATGACTGCTTTCCTAGTCATTTATTCAGTATAAAGAGCCTGTACATGACTTTATCATACAAGCAGTCAATTCTCATCAATAAGCACAAAGTAAAGTTTTAGGTTAATTTATTTCATTTACTTCAATTGCATTTTTTATTTATCTAATGGGAGTTAACCATTAACTAAGAATAGATAGACCTGCTCTCATAGTAAACTGTGATTTAATGACAAACACAGTTAAAAGCATATTTGGTGATAACAGATGTAGCAAGAATTTCAGAAATTACATTACGTTAAATGACAATCATCAGTCTCCTTACAACATTACATGAGAACTTTACATTTTAATTATGGCAAGCTGGTTTAAAATTTAAATCACGTTATTACAAGGACTCTCTTCTTAATTTGAACTGATCCTAGGTTACACGAGTATGTATTTTGCCATTTGTTATATACAGTATATATTTGCTTGTATATTTATTTTTAAACATTCAGCTTTGGCCAGGATGTCAGTAGGAATAAGCAGGTCAGATTGATCCTTATAGCATGTATTATTTGTTGTATAAAGATTTAATTCACAAACCCAAACTTTCACTGGATTTAACACATGAATTATTAATTATTTTCCATATCAAACCAACGGCAATCTTTTTTTTTTTTTGCATATTTAAATTATTTCCTAGACACTTCCATCTTTCAGGCTTTTTTTCTTCCCATTCTCCATCAACCCTCTTCACCCCCTCCCCCTGCTTTGTCTGTAATACACACTGTCATGGCGGGTAATTGTTATGAATTGGTGCAGGCCATAATTGGCCTCTTTGATTAGCCTATTCTAATTGCTCAATTAAGGGACAGTGCTCAATTGCCATGCAAGCAAAGCGTACAAATCACTGGTGTGGCAGGTTGCATTATGTGCACTTGTGTAGACTACTGAGTGGAATAGAAGGAACCCAACCATAAATAACTTTGATATTTGAGAATGGGTAGAGCAGGGCAAGGTAGTAAAACCATAATATGAACTTTTTTGCAATATACTAAATATACAATGCAAAATGACCTGAAAATGTACATCATTGAATTTTAGAAACAAAAAAAGCCTTAATTAATGAAGTGGGAAAAACCAAACATTGCTATAATGCTGCTATACTGGATGTCACTTAAGTTCCTGTCACTCAAACTCAGGCTGTGTTTCTCAAAAGAACTAAGATACAACCTGTCCCAAAAGTCCCCATGCCTAAAGTAAATTAACAACATTTAGTAAAATATTTTCCAAAATAATTTTTTTTTTCCACACAGACTTTAAGGGTGCCTTTGACAAGAAAAAGGCTTTTTTGGGAAGCTGTTACAAGCGTTAATTTTAGGACAATTAGTATATTTTCTAGAGCACATGGTTAAAATGATTAAGTTTTGTATGTTTAAAAATATCCATTCATTGATTGAAATAAACAGGATTTTGAAATTCCATTGTTTCGCATGACATCATTCTGTATGTTATTGCAATATCATATATAATATTGATTATGTGTACAAAAAAAAAAAGAAAAAAATCCAAATCCTCAGAATAAACATGAAAATGCATGTTTTTCTGCCTTTAAGTGTATAATTTTTACAATTTTCACTAACGATACTTACCCTCTTATTTTTTTTATCACCTCTCATTTTCCTGATTCTTATATCTCTAATATCTGTATGGTTTTTACTCTGTTTCATGCTCCAGATACTACTACAACAAGCGTATTTTGCACAAAACCAAAGGAAAGCGGTTCACCTACAAATTTAACTTCAGTAAGGTGGTTCTGGTAAACTATCCGCTGTTAGACATGGCCAGCTCTCCTTTCCTGCTAGCCCAGAACCACTTTAATGGAGGGGCAGCTACAGCAGACTGCAGCCCTGTGACTCCAGAGGTATGTGAGAATTGGTAGATGACTTATACTGATATAATGATAAACCATTATCTCTTTGTATGCCCAAAATAAAAATGTCTTTTTGGGACCAATGTTGTCCATTTGCTGTATTTGCATATTATAATGCAATTATTTGTATACAGTGCATATTTTAATCTGCATATGGTGCAACTTGTCAGTTAAAGAGTGTTGTAGAAAATAAAACCAAATTCTTATTGGGCTACTTTATGATAATATGATAATACCCACATGATAAATCCCCCTTTTAAAAAAATGCTTGTTGCTAAAAACAGCTAATACTACTTAAAGACTTTGCAAACAAAATTGTCCAAAAACTATATATATATATATATATATATATATATATATATATATATATATACACAAATACAATTTTTTTATT
>JAQMYG010000019.1:8548726-8569380 GCA_030014215.1 Clariallabes teugelsi | reverse complement strand
TCTGTCCACACGCACGCTCCTTGCAGTTCACCACGCACGCTCCCGCTTACACCCACAGCACTCCACCTGCCCACACTCACACTCACACCGGAAGTGAAAGAGAGAGAGAGAGAGAAGTCAGGAAGTGTGTGAGGATGAGCACAGTGTAAAGGGAAAGAAGGCATGAGGAAAATGTGGAAGAAGGAAAATTGAAGGTTTGCAGATGTGAAGTAATTTATCCAACAAGTGTTTTAAATAGTTTTCAACGTGTTTATATCGTATAGTGTGATTTAATAGTATCATGTAGTATTATATTATATCATATATAATTGTTAAGTTAACTGCTTAAACCAATTGCTCATCTCTTTCCCCAACAGGAGCCCCCTGCTACTCCAAACCTCCATCCATGTTGGGTCCTTACCCCCGTAACCCTGCGTTTGACTACTCTTGGGGCTTCAACCCGTATCTTCCTGGGGCTTTATCCCTCAACAACTGCCCTAAACTCCCACCAGGCTCAATCTACCCGTCACACTTCTATCCAAATCCACTTCAGTCTGGCCTGGCACAGCTCCCTCATCCATTTTCCTCACTTCTGCCTCCTGGGGACACAGCGGGAACAGAGCGGGCTCAAACCGGAGGAGCCAACAGCTCAGTGGGTGGTCAGGCCCCACGATTTTGCATCCCGTCATACCCTGGTAGTTTACTTCATGGACGGACTGAGCTGGGTATTCTAGGTTCTGGCTTGAATGAGAGGGAGAGAGGAGAGAACGCTAACATTACAGGGGTAGGTGGTGGTGGACTTGGGGTGGGATTAGGATTAGGCTTGGGATCACTGGGGTTAGGGAGTGGAGGAGGCATCCAGAGTCCATCAGATCGGTGCGCAGGAATGAAACAGGACCCAGGGTCGGATTCGGAGTTGGAAATCACAGACCTGAGTGACTGTAGCTCAGAGAATGAGAACGAGCCAGACTTCCATGCGAGCCAAGGGAAGGAGAATAGGATGGGAGGCCGCCCTCACATTCCTGAAGCCAAAACCGCAGGTCTAGGGGGGACCTTACCTCAGCTCTCGTCTCTTCCTCCTTCTATATCCCCGCATCCCCTCAAAAGCCTGGTACCCCTGACTCCTCCACCACCGTCTCTTCCTACATCTCTTTCTCCTTCCCTCGTCCTGGTTGAACGGCACAGAGAAACAGAGACTCTGAAACTTACTCATAGTTAAGATGCTTTGTTTAAATGCTGGTTATATTGAGCACTCTCTGCCTCTATCTCTTTGTCAATATACGATATATTCTCACCTTCTAAATGTCCAATTCATTTTGAATTCTTTTCAATCCAACTGATTGTTAATTTTAGTTTTTGTAATTTTCTCTTGAACTTTGTTTTGACAATTAATTTAAAATCAGAAATGCCTGTTGAACAAAAACCTTTTATAAATATCCGTGTCATGTTTAAGACACTGTATTCATCTAAATATAGTAGGATCTAACTGCATTTGACTTGAAATTAAAAAAATAATAATAACCTGTCATGTATACCCTGAATCAGATCTAGTTCATGTGACAGATTACGAAGAATTGTCAAATTCTCAAAAACTGCATTCCTTTTGCCCTGATTTTAATGTGAACATTAATAACTTAATTGTCAAAAAAAAATGGCTCTCAAATGTCATTCTCTTGAGATTGCTTGTAGATTCATTGTAAATTGGAATAGATCAAATTTGGCTCATAAACGTATAACATAAATAACATTTATAAATGTTCACTTTTATATATATTTCTAATCACTCTAAAGTCATTATGGTGGAATATGAAATATGATCTTTTTTTTCTTGCAGCAAAAGTAATAATTATTTATTATTTCTTGTATTTATTCTCCTAAGTTAATTTCACATTTTCATGTTGGGTAATTTGACTGCTGAAGGTAGTTCTCTGATATAGGTGTATTGCATAAATTCTACATGAATCTAACTATAATTGTTAAGCATTTGCATTGCACCACAATATTCAAGCAGCATAACGCAAAGCTAATTTATGATCGTGAAAAATTGTGTAAAACGATTTGAATAGCAATTCCGCCGAGTTGCGATAGAGCACTTATTTGCATTCGTTTGCGCTGTGCTTGACAGCTTGCAATGGAAACCATATAAGACACAGACATCTAGTGGTGAGATGGGATTTTTACATTGTATATGAATGTAATTTTGCTCTTTTTTTTTTTTTTTAAAGAAATGATTTCTGCCCCTAAATATCTGTGAGATTTTACCAATTTGTTCCCTTGTACATTGTTCATGTTCATGCAGTGCTAGAATGTCTTATTTTAAATAGCTATAATATGTTTTTGTGCTATAGAAAGAAGAGATTGAGTAAGAAAGTGCTTAAAATTGCACCAATATATTTTATTATTGAATATAAAACATTTAATTTGTATTATTACTATTATATGAGATTGATGTACTGGTTGGATTTAATTCTGTATTTAAATGAAAATAGACACTGAGGACAACTATAGTTGCATAAGGACTCAGAACTACTTAAAAATAATTCTTGTTTCCTGTGGTTTATATGTGAACAGAAATGAGAGGAAAAAAAAAAGAAAATCATCTTAACTCCCACTAGTTATATTCTTCAGTCAGTTTTGCCAATATCTAAGAATGAGTCCATAGAGGAAGATTAGAATTCCACCGGTACTTTTTAATAGTTTATATTCACCGAGCGATAGTTTGCAGTAATGTTAGTAATATTGGGGTTTTGCACTTTTATTGGGACAAAAAATATTTTGCCTAATGTTTGTTTATATTGATATTCGCAGATAAGAACTTGAAATATGGTGACCTAAACCTTTTGAATGTCGGTGCATTGAATAGTGGAAAAATGCTTCATTTAAGCAAATCATGCAATATGTAAAAAGGATAGACCATGAAGTCATTGCAAAAGATTTCTCAGAAGACAAACTGACCGATATTTGCATAGTTTACACAAAATTAATTTGCCTAGTTACATTTCAAAACTTACATCGGTGTATTATATGAAGCTACCAGTGTACATAGACTTTCCTTTGTATATTTGTGTGTACACATGAAAATGAAAAAAAAGAGGCATTTTCTTCACAGTAAGGTTTATTTGTTGTTTGTATAATTGTAAAACTGAAAAAAAAAAAGAATGGGAAGAAAACAGAGATTAAAAATATCTTTAAAAGCAATAAACATTATCCTGGAGGTGTGACTGAGATGTGATTGTGAGAGATTTCAGATTTGTCTTATGTACAGTTTAATATTGTATGAAGTTGGGGAGATGAAATAATACAGTTCAAGATTACCACATGACATTACTTTGTATTTCTTTCATTCTGGAATTGCCTAAAACATTATGACATACTTCAGGCTATCTGTTTAACAGGCTATCTGTTGGCCACCTCATCACGTCTCAGTGTTCGGAACGATTATGTTCATTGTGATGCCTCTAGTTACAGAGTGTAAATGTCACTTAATCAATATGCATATGAGACCTTTCAATTATTGAAAGCATTTGCACAACAGTTACCAGCTGTTCTTTGGTGAAACAGATTTTTGCTAACATGTACAGATTCAGATGGCTTTTCATTCATCAACTCATTAAACTTCTATAGCGCTTATCCTGTACAGGGTCGCCGGGGTCCTGGAGACTTTGGGCATGAGGCAGGGTACACCCTGGACAGGGTGCCAATCCATCACCGGGCACACACATACGCACACAATTTAGGAATACCAGTTAACATACTCTGCGTGTCTTTGAACTGTGGGAGGAAACTGGAGTACCCAGAGGAAACACACCAGGCATGGGGAGAACATGCAATCTCCACTCACACGGACTCGAGGCAGGAATCGAACCCTTGACACTGGAGGTGTGCGGCCACAGGGCTAACCATAACACCACCATGCTATGCCTATTATATTTTCAAAAGGAACAATGGTATGATAAATTACTATTATTCAAAATAGCAAGCGGCTTTAATATATAACCAATATATCACTCCAGAGATTTGTAAAACCAAGAGGATGTTTAAGTATATGAGATGCACCAATGAGCCATAACATTATGACCATTGACAGGTGAACTAAATAACATCACCAGCTATTAAAACAGCAAACTTGTGACAGGATCAAAGTCACCCAAGGCCCACCCATGCCCATCCTGTCCGATCTCACAGAAAAACCAATAAAGCACGAATTGCAGAAAAAAAGTCAATGCTGGCCACAATAGAAAGGCACCAGAACACCCAATGCATAAACCAATCACCCAATGCACCATGGACTTCCATGCACAGAGCCCAGCAGGCAAACAGCACAAGACTGCTGACTGGGCCACCACATTCCTCAGATCCTAATCCGATCCAGTGCCCATGGGAGACACAGGACAAACAAGTCCGATCCACACAGGCCCCATCCCATAACCGACAGCATACGAAGGATCCGCTGCCACAGCATAACCACAGAGGACATGCAGAGCCACGCCCCAAGGGGCCAGAGCCATCCCCAGGGCACTAGGGGAACCCAAAAAAAGTGTATTTCATGTTAAAGGCTTTAATGTTATGCCTGATCAGTGTGTGTGTGTGTGTGTGTGTGTGTGTGTGTGAGACAGAGAGAGAGAGAGATTTTATCCAGCCTATTGCTAAACATTCATTCATATAAAGCATCTTATTGTTGGTTAGCAACTTAAACATACCAAAACAAACCTACACTATCCATCCCAAAATAAACACAGTAATACCTTGTCGAAACTTTTTGTCACCCACACATGGCAAAAAACTAGGTTGTCACATGGTGATGTCACATGTTTTAGTGAGTGTACTTAGCTTAGGCATGTTTGCATATTTTCTATTCCATCACTTTTATTTGCCTAACACTGCCAACAGCACACACAGACATCCACATGTACTTTTATTCATCTGTTTTAATCCCTCATGAGGAGAAGCGACAGCGGCTATTAACACCTTCTTGAGATGACATGAGGAAAACGAGACAAAACAAAAATGTGATTCCACTGAAATTGCATTTATAGGTGATAAATAATTTAAATATTTTATGACATAAAATTATTTCTTTCTGTAAGCTTAACATACTATAATATAGGCATTTTGGCCTTGTTAAAACAACTCAGATAGGAAACATGCATCTGTTTTTAGAGAGCAAGTTATTTCCTATTTGGGAAGATCAGTCAGTGCAATATTGTTACTTTTGCTATGTGCTACTCATAGCAATCCTTGAAAGCAGACTACTGTGTAACCTAAGCCAGTCAGTGTTGTAAGATTTTACATGATGATTTTTTTTAAAGTGTTCGAGATAATTGCTCTCATTTTCCCTGAAGGCTTTATCCTTCACAGTAACTCCCCACTGTAGGAGTAAAAAAATAGTCATTTAGAGTAGATTTGGTGCATCTCTAGGCAATGACTCTAAGAACGAGATGCTACATAGTATAAGAATCACATTGAGCCTTTCAGTCAGTTTCACACTACTAAGACAGCGCTGGTTAAAGTAGTAAATTACATACTACTGTACTTGTCTTTACTAAGAGGTGTGATCATTCTGGTTTTATTGGAATTTACTGCTGCTTTAAAGAACACATACCGTTCTGATAGATAGATAGATAGATAGATAGATAGATAGATAGATAGATAGATAGATAGATAGATACTGTAGAATACAACATTTTGCAGCATTTAATGTTCTTGCCTCGTGTCATATTTATATGACATCAACAATCTGTAAGCATTTATCGTGACCTCCTCATTCATGCAATTTGGCGTTCCTCAAGGATCTGTTCTAGGCCTACTTTTTTTTATTCCACATCACTGAAGTTTTATTTCTTACAATGGTATGGTTTTTTCAATTATTTCCTGATGCAACTGCTACACAGTGGTATGTTTTAACAAATCCAAATGACAGACACCAGCCTAAAAAGGTTAGGCAATACTGGATGCTGAGTAACTTCCCACTAATTAATTATGACATGACAAAATCTATTTTGCTAGAGCCAGCAAGCTTTCAAATTAAGCATGAGCTCTCGATGTCCTTTACGTTGCATCATCCAGAACAGCGAAAGAACTTGTGTGATTTATGACATCAGTCTTAAGCACATGTTAAGAAATGCTGTTGAGCA
The DNA here is from genome assembly GCA_030014215.1 of Clariallabes teugelsi. Taxonomy (NCBI): domain Eukaryota; kingdom Metazoa; phylum Chordata; class Actinopteri; order Siluriformes; family Clariidae; genus Clariallabes; species Clariallabes teugelsi. The sequence goes on along the minus strand of JAQMYG010000019.1, from coordinate 8,563,267 downwards.
AAAATGCCTTCAGAAATAATGAAATTAAACATTTTCTACAAAAAAATTAAAAATAAAGTTCAGTAGCCAAAAACAAATGAAATTAAATTCAGTATTTTGTATAAAAACCTTTTGCTTTTTAAAATTGCATTAATAATCTCCATTATACTTTATATAATTTTATAAGAAAATTGGTTGGTTAAAAAAATTATGTTCTATTCTTATTCTCTCTCTTTTGTATAGCTAGACCTACCAGAGTCCCTGCTTGAACTCTGATCAAAATAAACCATTTACGATCAGAACATACTTAATAATCTGTTCACTCTTACACAGATCCAGACACTACTGCCAAATTTCTGATCAAACAGTGGACAGAATATTGCATACTTTAGGATTATCATATTTTTAGAGCAAATATGGTTCAAATATAGGGTATTGTCATCCAAATTGATAAGGAACACATCCAAAACACATGGAATTCAATATTGAATTGCATTACACAATGTAGGACTTAAAAAGAAAAAAGGGCAATGAGTGCCCTCTACTGGCAGGATATCAAATCTGTAATGATATGAAGAACATGTTTCTAACCCTGGTCCTGGACTAGTAGGTGCATCTGCCCTGCCCTGCACCAATTCCAGGTTATCAGTGTGTGTGTGTGTGTGTGTGTGTGTGTGTGTGCATGCTGTTGTGCCCATTGTTGCAGTTCTACTGTCACTTTAATAAACCTGGAGATGAATAAATACATAAATGACTACAAAGACAAAATGATGCACTTCATCCTGAAGCAAATTGTTCATAAGTGAAGCAGACACCTGCTTGCTATTCACCATTTCTTTCATGATTAATTTCAATCTCCTCATTAAACTCATTGAAATGTTGGCTGAGGATGAATTATTGGATGCTCATCTGGGAAAATGGACAGCTGTTAAGCCCTCAAGAGACATAGAAGACCAGCCAGGTCTGACCACACACGATAGTAATTCACACCACTGTCAGTTATTTTAATGCTCTTTGTTGCTGTGATCCATCATTGTCTTATATTTTTTGGGGTTATTTATTTGATATAAACAGGTTATTTATTTTCTATCCTCTTCTCTTCTCCCATCACAGCTACATGTAGTTTTAAAACTGTCTTGTAATGTTTACTTACAAATATGAGTCATAAATCAATAGGAAAACTAATAAATACAACAGCTCAATAATACATTAAACAAATGGCTTAATTATACTTTAAATACATGGAGTCATAATAAATTAAACATAGTGATTATGGAGCTGCAATAGTTTGCACAAGTTCCACAGAACCTGTAATACATATTACTGTGTGCTTTTGGGCGTCAACTCAATTCAATCCATTTCAATTTAATGACAATAGCAAGAAACCATGAGAGGAAGCAGACTCAACAGGGATCCCATCCTCATTTGGGTGATATCAGATAGACCGTAGCAGAAGTACTATGTGCTATGAGGCTGAAAGTTCATTTTAACAAGAACATGTTTACATTAATATATAATCCACTTTCATTGGAGACTTGGGTACAAAACTGATTTGGACTCAATTTGTATAAATATGTCTATCAAATGAAATTAATCATTTTTAAATATAGCTCTGCCAAACTGGTATAGTAAACTTGCAGCTAGGTTTGGGTACTTCAGCTCCTGGTGAGAGTTTGTTCAAAATTGTCCATGGTACTGTACATTACAATATAATGACCATTGTGGGAAACACAATTGACCAGCAAAAGCAGCTGCGTCCACATTTGAGAGGCATCTGTGTGTACATAAGGCCATTGAAATTAGATTAGATTTATAAACTCTTAATGAACAGATGTTTAAGTGAACCAAGTTGTTATGAAATCATGAAGACTTGTTCAATGTTAAAAAGCAATATATCTAGTGAAATGATGAAATGCTGCTACAGAAGAGATACATTATTCAAACTGAGCAAAGATTGATGCATTCTAAACAAATACTGATATACAGTAGATCCTAATTTTAGCAGACTATTTGATTTTGTTGTTTTTTGTTGATTTATTTATTTTTTTAAGTTTGCTTAAAAGCTTTAGACTAGTGCATGTGAGCGTATGCATCAGACATGGGATCCCACAGGGCAAAACTAAAAAAGGTTTATGAGCTCCATTCATTTAAGTACAAGTTTAGAAACTGTGCAAAAGACACTGAATCTGGTTTGTTAACATACAGTCATTTTCATAGCATATTACGGTAAGTACTTCTGATACCTCTTAATCATATATAGTCATGTTTAGATGTTAGTACTCCTCTTTTAATTCTTTGTGTTGTTGTATAAAGTTATATGTTGTTAGCCTGAGGGTTGTATTTGCCTAATAGTAAGACCCACTATAATCAAATGATATTTATCATGTTTTACACAAAAACACATAGATTTAAAGGAGAGGGAATTAACTTTTAAATATGACTGTATATGATTAAGCGATATCGAATATGATTAAGAGATGCATTCTTAGTTTTGCAGGATTGCTCCTGTAGCTTGACCTAAAAACAATATCATATGCATGCACACAGCAGCAACTCTGCTGGAATTTCAAAAAAAAGAATTTTTACTAAAAATATTTTAAAATATATGAAGTTCATGGCATGTTTTTCACCATTTTTAAATGATTGTTCTCCATCGCTATTAAAAGGAAAATCAAATAGATGCTGTATCTGAGTTTTATGATAAAGCCTGGGAGTTCAGCAAACTTTGTAAGAAAAAATCCAAAAACATACAAATAACAGTGCCTTGGGAAAGACATTGTACTGAAATATCTAGAAATTATAGTAATTTAGTAGAAAGTTCAGATTTTTCAGTGTTTTTATCCCATAGTAATAAGGATCACAAATAAAATATATGAATGTGTTTTGTAGTAGCATACAGTGATGTATAATAATAAACATTGTAACATAGTTATATATAACATATTACACAGTTCTTGTCCACTAAAATTACTAATATTAAGAGAGTACTAATATTAAGGATAATTGTTCTGAGACATTTTACTGTTTGTATCACTTCACCTGTCAATATTACTTTTAGCAATAGTTTGTTACACTACAACCACTACTCCACTTGCTCGGGATGGCAGTTAGTCTGTCTGTTGGCATGGTAACACACAAAGTTCCATCAAGTTGTGACTTAATTTGAAATTATTTTTCAGTGACATAGCAAACAAAATATATGTCCGTTCTGTGCCTGATTTGTTGGTTACCTGTTGTTAATTTAGTGTTTCTATAAATGTTGTATAAAAGCAATATCACGCTTGCAGTGTTACTTTTTTATTGAACATAAGCACAGCTGTGATTTTCTGCAGGACTTTGCATATAGCCAAATCACAGCTGTGCCAATATTCACTACAACAGCACTGAGCGATATTACTTGAAATTAGCATAGTTTGGTTGTTCGTACAGGTTTGCAAAACTTTTTTTTGTTTTTAATCCTTGTTTTTATTTTCTACTATTTAAATTGTAACTGAACCCTCAGATTCCTGTTATTAACTGACAAGAGTGGAACCCAATGTACTCTTTGGCTATTGTAGCTCATTCACCTTAATATTCTGAGTAGGGTTGACTTACAAATCAATTAGCTGACAGACGAAAAGACTGACCCTCCCTTTAAGACTTAATTGGGAGTTTTCATTTGATTGCCTCTTTATTTGTCTCCATTTTTAAAATAAAAATAGCTTAACTTCTTTAGTAGCTGTGGCCATGGCACACCGCATGGTGTACAAGATTCAACATACAACGATAACTTAAAACTTGATAACAATTTAAGAGAACAATGGTGATGATGATGATGACGATGATAATAACGATGACCAACATACATCTCGAGTAACTGTCAGTTGCCGGCTAGAACTCTGCAGTGGACTAGTGCTGTGTACTAAGACGTATTTCTGTTCACACAGCGTAGAAAGTTATAGTTGTCACCAGCCTTACTATTCTCCTCTGAGCTCTTCAATCAACAAGTCACTTCTAGTAATAAAAGTACAGATCAATGTCTTTCTTTCTTTTTCTCTCTCTCTTTCTTTCGTTCATTCTCTTTCTCTCTCTCTCTTTGTTTCTTTCTTTCTTTTTTATCTTTCTCTCTCTCTTTCTTTCACTCTCTCTCTCTCTCTCTTGTATAAGTTACAACAGTCAGAGCACATTGGGTTCCACTCTTCAGACAAGAACAGGCCCACTGAATTTGAATAGTAGAAAATAAAAACAGGATTTTTCTTTTAAACAATCTTTAAAAGTACATCTGTATGAACGAGCAGACTAGCTAACTTTAGCAATATCTCTCATAGCTGTTGTAGTGAATAGTGGAACAACTATCATTGAATGTCGTGCAGGAAATCACAGCTGTGCTTATATTATTTTATTTGTTTTCTCTCTCTCTCTCTCTCTCTTTCCTTCTTTCTTCCTTCCTTCCACTATTCTGTGTAAACTGCAGACTGCTGTGTGTGTGTGTGTGTGTGGAAATCTTAGGAAATCACCAGTTTCTGAAACACCTCAATCAACAGGTCAAGCACTAACAACACCAACACTATCGAAATCAATAAAAATTAAAAGTTTTCCTCATAATGTTGCTTCAGTGCAAACTTTCCATGACCCTCATGACCTGTTTCTTTGATGCCTACTTGAGACTTTAGTTGTATAAATCATAAATTCTCCTGTAACCATGCAGCGTGTACTGTAGAAGCGAGAACGGCTAATGTTGCGTGTAATAACGTTGTGGCTATTAGCTGTGTGCTTGTGACGCCTGTGCTGGCTAACCTGGGTGGAAGGGAACACATTTATTGTAACACACATAGGAACCAAAAGGCCAATGGTGATATTTCAGGCTCGGGGTTTTCAAGGCTGATAACAAACAGGAAGCGACGGAATGCGGCGAGTTTAAGTTTCTAAAAAAAAAACAACGCAAACCGTTCAAACGTGCAGAAATACAACCTGAAATACATGTTACGTATAAGGGTTGAATAAATGCCTGCGCGTTTGAAATGACAGTCGGTCTCCGGGTTTAAACACGTATTATGTGGCTAGCTATCGTCAGGCTCCTTCCACTTCCGTGTACACTCCGCTTCCCCTCAGCGACCTCCTCCAACTTTTGAACAGGACATTTTAATTGGCGTCCGTCATTTTTTTGCACACCGGTTTTAAGGTAAGTTTATTAAAAAGCGCTTATTAGTATTGTATGATGATAATTTGAGCAGGTTACATTTTTTTCTCTCTTTGTTCCGCGTTATTGTGTTTGTTCAGAATATCTTAGTTACTCGAGCGCTTTAGCCTGCCTGCGACTAGCGCGAGGAATGTTTGTCTACAGTGTAGAGTCTGGAAAAAAGAAATGTGTATATATAGTTCTGTCTTTTCACTTCAAACACAATGTAACAATGTAGCATGGATGGATACAGTGGAATAAAGTGACATTTCTGGGTTAACGCGCTGTACTTGCAGAACAAAAATACATATATGTATAATTAATATATGAACAGCTGTGATGTGCTAAAATAATTACACTTAAATACTGCTATACTGCATGAACTGCACACACACCAGTCTTTTCTTTAAGTCCTGTGCTTAGCCTATGCTTTACACACATTTTCATCTGATTCATTCACATGATCCAGCCACCAAGTGATCATCAAAAGTAACATGCTTCTGCATTTTTAGTTTTTTTTTCTTTTTTTTTTTCTTCAGGGCTCATTAATAAACTCACTTCAACTTTTATTTCCCACAAACCTCACTCAAGTCTCACAAACTGTTCAAGTCATATTCAGGACGACTATGAGAAACTAATCTGGTATCAGTGTTTAGATTCCTTTTAACACAAAGAAGAAGGGGGGATTAAAAAGAACACCAAGAACCGGTGACATTGCTACTGGATTAAGTATGAAGCAGATTGTTTGGATGGTGATCATCATCACAAAAAAAAAGTCAATCTTTTGGTGAAATGCTTTACCTGTGTCCACAAGCATTTTACATATCAGATCTATTTAAAATACTGTGGCCTAATTTATGGTTTCTTGTTACAATCCATTTGGATGATATTGAGTTCTTTGAGGATACACATCAACCTTCTGCAAGCTTTCAGTATCTGATTTAACTCATCGTTCGACTTTGTCAGGTTATTTATACAAGTACTGAAAGGCTTATTCACTGTTGCAGTCCACATAAAACACTGTTGTGTTACAGTGTAGTAAGTTCTGAAACTCTGGAAAATGTGACATGTCTAAGAGGTAAGCAGTGACTGTCGGCAAAAGGGAGTAAACCTGGTCAGGGGGAAGCTTGGTGTCGTCGGTGTTAATATAGAAACTGTTTTGCATTCAGTATGTAGGTTTGGAATAGTTTGAGTGTATAAAGTCATTAGAGGAGGTGCTCCTTAAACATTAATTGGGTGGATTGGAGCTGAGGCATGAGAATAGAAGATGCTGTCACTTCCTTTTCCTGTACCAACACTATTTTTTTTCTTCTTCTCTTTCTTCACCCTTCCCCCATCTTCTCCCTCCGTTTCTAACAGACACACACACACACACATACACACACACAAACATACACACATGCATTCTCAGGGGCAAGCATAGGCTTGCTGTCTCTAAAACTAACTAGTCCTTGTGTCAGTAGGAATGTGTAGTTTTTCATTATACTTCAAACAGGTTGATCTGGTTTTCAGGTTCTGTTTAATAAATTATCTAGTGCTCTCTTTCTTGTTTTCTGAAGTGATTTACGAGATAATCAAAACTTTTCAATTATCCAAATTTGTCTGACGTTTAATTTTAAAGTACTTTGAAGTGAAAGTAAAACTCAAAGTTGTATAAGTTATTTTATTTTTTGTTTAGGCCAAACTAGTTTTGATTCAAGTTTGCTTTTCGGAATGTTTCTTCACCAGTTATTTAAAATGCATTGTGTTGATCATCAGTACAAGGGGAGACCATGAATTCCTCAAGCTCAAGAGAGCCTGTTTTAATCACTGCTGCATAGCGATATCCAGCTGTTCATGTTCGAGCCAGAGAAGACAAGGAAGAGCTCAAATCATGCCCGAGACAAACAATAAATCACTAGAGGACTAGCTGTACATACTAAAACGGTCTTCCCCAAGTAATCTGAGCCAAATAATGACACAGGAATGCAAAAAAAGAGTAAAAAGCAGGATACAAACCATACAAACAGCTCATCATCAGTGGTATTTGGTTTTCATTGCCATTTCTGTAGAATCATTAGTAGGTTATATTACTAGATACACACTTGTAATTGCGGTTCTGGAGTAAAAAGGCTCATTATTAGACTGGGGGAAAATCTATTCAGTTATGTAGTGCTTTTTTTGTGTGAGTCTTAAACGTATCACCACACTGACACCGAAATAGATTTTTGTTAAATAGTTTTATTTTATTAATATACGTTTGCATTTGAGGTGATAAAATGTTGCTGGTCCTCTATAATCCTATAGGTGGCACTATAAATATTCACACATAGGTAGGGTGTAAATCTACGGAGCCCTGGAAGTGGCTCCGTATAAATCATCCTGTGTGGTAGGAACAAATTATTTGCTAAGTTTGTTAATAATGGTAATAATTATATTGCATCAGTATATTTTTTTTAATAAAATCTTGATACTAACAGAATCTCAATACAAATCGAATCGACACCTATGTATCATGATAATATCGGATTCTTGGTTATTCCCATCTCATGATCTTCTTTGTCTATTTAATGCTGCACTTTACTTTATGCAGCATCTTTCAACATAATTGATATATTTGATTATGATGAGCTAGGTGTGAGCTAGGTATTTGAATTTTTGCTAGAAACGTGTCAGAATTCTGGTGTGCATTCCCAGGAATGGTATGTCACATCGATCTTAAGAACAATGATTGAACAGCAAATTCTGCCAAAACTTTGTACGACAATACACAATAGTTCATAACACATAAATAATTTAAGCCTTAATGGTTATTTTAATGCTTGGGGCATGATACTTTCTTTTTTTTCTGCAAATGATTAGGGAGAAAATAGGGCAAGGGAAGTTGCATATCTGGATTTGAGGTAGAAACGTTTCAAATGAATCGCACAAAGAGTCCATTGAATGTTTTCCGTTAGACTACTGTATTGTTGCTATTTTAAAGCAGACTGACTCATGCTTATTAAGAATTAAAGTGGCTAAGCAGCTTCAGAGTATTTCCACTATACTCAAATGGGTCATGATGTAATGCTTTTAAAACACCCTGCTTTCCACTATCTGGCTGGAAGGTGTGTCGCGAGCCAGCTCTTGAGTGAACGTCTCACAATCTTTCTTCTTGCCATGTGATCCACATAACCATATATAACCAAATATCATTGGTCCCGCATCATGGTGCAGGAGCAGACAGTGCAGGGGCGCTGTACATGGGATTAAAGAGATCAGAGTAGTGTGAAAAAGCAAATAGTGTACGGCTATATACAATAAATATTCAGAAGTATATTGTAGGTAACTGCGTAGAACTCGGTAAGTACAGCGAACAGTAGGAAAGGCATCAGCGTAAACCAGATGGAAGCATTGTGCAGAGCTACACACACACAAGCCTTTGGGCATATTCACTGGAAAAACACTGCAACAAAACACATACCATGTGAACTGGGTGGAGGTTCAGGTCTGCGTGGCAGAAAGCAGGTATGTGCTCTGTAAAAGGGCCCTGTGTTTGAAGGCAAGGAAATTACTCCAGTTTCAGAGAGTGAAGAGGGAGCTGCAGTCAGACTTAATATGTGCATTTGACTCTGAAAGGCTCTCAGTTGCCTCGTATCTCCGTGACTCATTTGGCCCTCTACGTAGACAGAGAATGAAAAGCATTGGGCATTCATGGACTTTTAAGGATTGCCTTTTCTGTACATAAGTGGTGGTGGAGTGATTTTTTTTTTCTCCATTTCCCCCTCAACAACTGTTTGTAATCACCCTGAGAAATCCTCAGTGAGTTGTTTGGAAATATTTAGGGGTTTTGTAGTAATTACCTCTGTTTCTGTGCACCAGAAGGACGAGGTAAATAAAGAGTAGGCTGAATAAGTCAGTAAGCGAAAGCAGATACTTAGAAACACCACCACCGATATTGTGTTCATTTTCTTAATGTTGAGGAAAGTTGGACAAACTTTAACAGAGGATATTTTTTCTCACGAGTGTTGTAATGCCTTGTTCCTGTAACTGCATCGTGTAGTCTGTTAAAAACTAATTAAAAGGCTTATTAGGTTTAGCATAGACTGTAATGACAGTGAATGAAATTAATGAAGCTGAGGAATTGAATGAGAAGTAATTGCACTTAGAGTGTTGGTCTGTTATATTTCTTGGCCTTTATTCAATGTCCTTTTTAAGCCCTTTTTTGTTTTATAAAACCGACTTGAAAAAAGTGAAATAGTCTAGTTTTTAATCACCTGTTAAAGATGAATAGAAATGTAATAATACTGGTAATGTGACATGAAATGAAGAAATGTGGTTAAAGCAAGTGTGTCATGCATGAGAAAAAAGGTGACTCTAGGATTATGTCATTAACAGTTATAGACACACCCCAAAGGCTTTTCCGTTCACTGCTATCTGTAGTGTTAAAAAGGCAAGTGTGGGTATAACACTGTTGTAAACTGTTAGATCTGCTCAGGATTTTTGATGCGGCCACAAAACATGAGTTTATGTCATAATAGTAAGAACAGCATGACTGCTGCCACCACCATCACCGCCACCACTACTACCACTCCCACCACTCCCACCACCACCAACAATGGTACTAATACATACTGATCTTCCAAGAATCAAAGATAAACATTTTACGTTTTTATACCGTTCTCCTTTAGCCAGCTAGCCATATAAATTTGTTTTTTTTTTGTTTGTTTGTTGCTTATAAATGAATCCCATCTTGCATAAGATATCTAGATTATATATTTTCTAAATAGTTAATGAGCTTCCTGAGTTCGAGTGGTGAGTGGTTTTACGTACATTGGAGTAAAAATGTACAGTAAATGTTTGAGGTTTAAAGGTACAAATGCCTATGATGTGGCTCAGGTCATGGTCATATGGAATGTCATTGTATTCACAATTAAATAAATACGTTTGATATAAATAATAAAATGAGCAAATGCATCAATAAACATTTAAGTCAATAAATAATGAATACAAGAACTCATAATTAAGACCAGGTGATTTGGACAAAATCTTATGACAGTACTAATTGAATCACATATATCACTGTATATTATGTTTTTGTTTTTTTGTTTTTTCCCTAAAACTGATCAAAAGAATATCTAGTCAAAATAGTTGCATGCCTTCATGACTGGTTTGTGGCATTCCTTACATGTACCTTGTTATTTTGTGGTCTGTGTCTGATTTGTTATACCCAGACCACATCCAAACAGCAGAAATATGTCTCCCTTTTTAAGTTTCTTATCTTTTAGGCTGCTTTCACACTAAGCATGATTGATTTGTACCATGCACGGGGACGAATACTTCCCCCTCCCCATTCCCCCCAACGACCAGCATTCACATTATTATTATTGTGCAAACTCTGGTACCAGTGGCAGTATACCCCCGAGTTAGATTGCAAGCCAACTATAAGCCTGAAGAGAAGTAAAGAACAAGGATGTCAACTTTTTGCCATGCCTAATATTATTTATGTTTAAAAAAAAAAAAAAGGAAAAAAAAAGTCAAGAGCAATGCTCTCGCATGCCTCTCTATTTTATCAGCTTTTGCTATGTAGGTCAGAGGATGAGATTGGCGAGTGCTGTGTGCACACAGAGGTTTTGGGGAAGACAGACGGCGCTGATGACGTCGTGTACTAAACAGCGATCCACTTCTGTGTTTAGGTTCTGTTGGCTGTCACACTGGTAAACTGATCCTGTTACACAAACGTGCTGAGCTTTGGGCTCAAGTGTGCCGGAATCAGTGCTTGGTCCCAGAGTGCGAAAGGTCCTTTAGTTGGACTGATGCCTGTTGCTCTCCGTCATGCTCCTTCATTTTTGTTGTTTTTGTTATAGCACACCACTGGAAACTTCTAGCTTTGACTTTAGTGATGCAAATTGGCTGCCAAGAAATGGCTTTCGTGACAAGGTTGGCATGGGCGATATTGGAAAACGTCTATCAGTAGACCTTATTCTACACATCTGTCATATGTATCGCCATGTCACACAGCTTTACTCATTATCATTTTCACAGTAACATTTCAGGTTAAAATTTTTTGATAGCAGGTTTATTTAACTTCTGCTTTTAGTTCTTTATGCCCATTTTCATTTGTTATTGAGGCATTTACTTCCTAATGACCTTAAACTTGGCTTTATGAAATAAAAGTTAATCTCAGATTTGCAGTTGAAATTGTCCCAGCAAAAACACAATTTAATAAAAGGGAAAAGGACATGAATCTAGAAAGATTTTGCACTAGTTTCACACTTGATCTTGTGCGACTTTAGAAAACAGAAGATTGAGAATGTAGTTTATTTGCTGAGGAAAAAAATCAAGGAGCTGCTAGTTATAAGATTTTGACCTGGATATTTTGTTACCGTTGCTTGTTGCACATCTGGGAAAAGTACACACGAACGAGCTAGGTTACTCGTGCATTCCAAAAACACATGCCATCATGCCTAGCTGCATGATATTGAACTGGCCCTGAGGAGCATAGTGTGGTGAAATTTGGCATGGTGGTGCAATGTTGCTGCCTCGAACCAGAGTTTGGATTACTGTCTATGAAGTGTTTCTATACATGTGCTCCTTGTGCCTGCATGGGTCTGTTCAGTTTTCTTTCAACTGCTCATTGTCAGAAACATATTGGTGGATGAGTTGGCTATGCTAACTTAACCAGGTGTGAGTGACTGTGTGCATCAGACCACTGGCATCTCAACAAGGGTGTATTGCCGTCTGATACTTATTGTTCCTAGGATATGCTCCAGGTCTACAGAAACTGTAAATAAGCAGTAATTGAACATGAGTGAGTATGTACGTAGATGCTTAGGTCAAATAAGTCAGACAATGATTGATGCGCATCTTTCATCACAATTATAAACTGTTTTGTGATTCATCTAACATGACCTTGTATACCCTGTGCTCATGCTTCTAACAAATATTTTTTCAGATTGCATTAAAATATCACATGGTCAAAACTGTTGAATCCTATATGCACCAAACATACTTTGGCAGCATTGGCATTTCCAAATTCCCTGTAGCGTATGAGTTTGTGTGTGCTTGTCTGCTCTGCTGTGCACTGGCACCGTGTCCAGATTTTACCCTGCCCAATGCCAGAGTCCCTTGGGATTGGCTCCAGGCTTCCTGTGACCCTGTAAAGGATAAGCAGTATAAGAGAGAGTGTGGGTGTAAGTGTTGCACCTCTGTTACTATAGTGTTTTGCTATACACTCATGGTACTCATCTTTAAGATGTTTTAAAATATGCTTTTTTTTTTTTTTTTTATATTTACCCCTAGACTTAAGGATATGACACCTTTGTTTAAACCCAAATCCAAAAATTATTGGAACAGGTGACTTAACCAGGGTTCTTGTCACACAGGCGCCAGGCTAAAAATAGAAATGGATCAGTTTGGCCAAGGAAACCAACAGCAGTTGTTGACAGGAACTTTGCAAGAACTGTTAGGAAAACCTTATAATAACAGTTGGTAACATCGTCTCCAACCTCAACAGGTCAGGGTGGGGATGGGGGGCTTGGGGAAGGTATGATGATCAATCTTTCAAAGAAAACTTTAAGAGCAGAAGTATAGAGTCTGTACCATTATATGTAATTCACTTATCAGCAGCAGAAATGAGTGGGGATGGGAGGGTCGTGTTGAAAAGGAGGGATCTGCTCATCATCCAAAACCCACAGAGCTCATCTGTCAATCCCAGTGGAGATACTGTCATAGCTTCGGCTTGTATGGCTGCTTTTATAATGAATTCACTAATCTTTTTTGGTGATTTAATTCATAACGGTAGCAGCAGAAAGAAATCAGGTTTCTACTTGAAACATTCTGTCTGCCGATTAACTGAGCAATGCATCCGAATGGTAAATGGGAGGAATTTCATTGCAGCATGCATTTCACTAAGAACTGCCCCAAACTCACCTTAATCTTAATGAAGTATAGACTAAGCAACTTTTAGGACCTCATCCATCACTTCTTTGAGTGTTTTTTTTTATGTGAGGGAATTTTACTGATGTAGAATAAAAGGGAACTCTTATACAGTCTATAATTACTTCTCTATTTTTTTAATATATCGAGCAATTTCGTTCATAAAACACAGCAATTCACAGCATCCTAGTTTGTTCAAACCCGATGTTCTTTATATAGTTGGTAGTGGCATCAAGCAGGTCCACCATCCATGCTATTATATAATAATAATGCTTGGATCGCTTGTGGTGATGTCATGAGGAACTGACATCTCCTAGGGCTGTCTGGAAAGGTGAAAATGACAGTTGCACTCACACCTACTAGAAGGGGCGATGATTAACCTGTAAGCATGGTTGGAAAAAGATCTGCGTGCTGAGAGAGAGAGGCTTTACCATTTGATTAGAGACTATTATCCTCATTAATCAATCAGAAAAAGGTGACTTTTGAAGAAATTTGTCTGTAGCGGATATCATTTTGGACAATATTCACTCTTTGCAGTACAGTACTATAAATTAAAACAACTTTGAGGTTCAACTTTGTTTTCTCATCTAATGATGTAATGATTATGGACTCTCTTAACAATAGCCTATTGAGAATTATAATTATTGTTACTGTGATAGTAATTTTTTTACCTGTACTTTATAATTGCATATTAATTATAAGCATAGCATTGCTTGTCAGATGCCAAGAGCCTGTCTTGTTACCAATATCCATATGAACAGCAAAACAGAACTTGAGTTAACATCTAACAGATCTAAATATTTCTGTGCAGCACATGAAGTAACTAAAAGGCTATCAAATTGGAAGATACATGGGATCCATCAGAAAGTATGGAAGGATGCAGACACATAGAAATACTTAAAAAATAAATAAATAAAAATAACCATTCCTGCAAACATAGAAGGCTTCATAGCAAATTTGGTCAGGAGTAGACAGGAAGACCTAACGAGATCCAAATTCACACATTTAATAGGTTTTCTTAGTGGCACAATTTTGCAGTAGAACACTTGCAGGTCACCAAACTGTGATCAGCCTTTAAGAAACGCTGGGTACCCAGAGAAACCTTACCTGTCAACAGACTGAAATTATAGTAAACTGACGAGGGAACGAGGTTCAAGAAAGCGGCCAACAAACTTTATAAACATTACGCTCTAACAATTTGTGCATAGATGGTATAAAAGTGCATAGATGGTATAAACTGGTCTTTCAGTATATCCAAGACTTACTTCTATTGCTGCATAACATTGCTGAGCCTAGACCTGAGTGACTGAAGCAACCCCAGATCATAATACTGCCTCTATTGACTTGTACAGTGTTTGTGTATGCGTATTATGGGTACACCGCTCCATGCACTTCCCTTCTTACTAATGTGATGTGATGTGCCCATCACTCTAGAACCGGGGTACTCAATAGGCGGACTCCGGTCCGCATCCGGACCCAAATACGGTTAAATCCGGACCGACGCCAAA
>JAQMYG010000019.1:8525729-8535924 GCA_030014215.1 Clariallabes teugelsi | reverse complement strand
CTCCACATCATTGCATTCAGTTTTTATTCACAATTTGTTAAGTGTCCCAACTTTTTTGGAATCCGGTTTGTATATGCGAATACAGATTTATGATGAACTATATACAAACCTACTTTATATACAGGACCTCATGGTTTGGATTGGACCTTATAAAAGTTACTGATAGTTTTCAGCGTAATTAACTTGCCCAAATTCTATTTGTTTCCTTAAATATGTGGATTTCACCAGGCATTCCCCTTGGCAATATGTATTGCAAATATTAATGTCATTGTATGGTTGAGCAATACTAAGAAAACCCATGTTTACCCAAAACCAGAATAGCAAAATATGTATAATATACAGTGTATAGCCCACTTAGCAAGCTGGGGTCAGAGCGCAGGTTCAGCCAGGATACAACAATACTGAACTGTTTAAGCCGCACCTGCCCTAATATTTTGAATTTGAGTTTTTGATTGAACAGATACAGATAATTTAATTAATTGTAACATCAGGTTTTTATTCATGTACTTCTAATGCTTAGCGTTGATTCTGGCTTACTATACTGTTTAACTCGACTTTCTTCTGTATCCAACCATGTAACCTGTTAGGCAGAAGAGGATGATGGGAATGACCCCCAACGAACATGAGCTAATTGAGGTGGAGAATCACTATCCAACAGACCGTGTTCCCAGAGAAATGAAGGAGAAGGCAGTGGCTGAGAGACTTCTAGAGAAGCTGACTGAAACCAAGTAAGTTTGTACAATTTAAACTGTTTGAAATGATAGTTAATGGCATTAAAATTTATACATTAATGTACCATGAGAATAGTGCATTTAGGCCATTGATGGCCATGACTAATTTTATGGATTAGGATCTACCGAAATAGCCATTTTTGGGGAACACTGGTCTGCCATCATACAGACAAGTGAAGCACTCCAGACCAGAGAGAGACAGCAAAAATCCAACTTTAACAACCTTATGTAGAGAGTGCACACACAAAATTGAGTCTTAGGTTTTCACTAAGATATTTGAGTAACACATTGAGTTTTGCTAAATCAGGGCATAACAATGCATATAATACAAATTCTATCATATGCACTAGTGTTTGAGCTTTACTTGACACAGGAACAACCACCACATTTAATAAACCCACTATACACACACCCTTCTAAGAGATCACATAAGATGGTGTGGACTGTATAATCTGATTGTTAGCCAGAAAGAACTTTTCACCAGATATCTATTTTAATTTATCATCTTCTATAAGCTAGGAAAAATTGCTCTAAAGGGACTTCAGCACCAGCGGGTTGATCCCCCGCTGCCAGATACAGCCAGGTACTTGGCTGTTACAGCATTGTTGTAGAAGTAGGCAGCTCATCTCTTTCAGCAAGGTTGTAAAAGGTTTATGGGCCAGCACAGAGAGACACCATAGTGCCACCACAGTTTTCTTTTTCCATTTAAAAAACACACCCAGTAGTTTAGTTTGCAAGAACTATCTCTATAAAAGTCAACTAAAAGCATTTCTAATATTTTAGGATTAAGAAGAGTACGAGAATGTGTCAGTTTCTGCATGTATTGCTAATTGCAAACACTAAGGTTATTCTATAGTAATGCATACTCAACAGTGTGTACATATCCAAACTTGTTAGAGAAGTGGGGTCAGAGTCCAAGCTCAGCTCCTAATTTAGAGAGGGTTAAGGGCCTTGCTCAAGCCAACCTTCTAATCAGTAACCCTAATCAGTGTCTTAATCGTTGCGCTACCATCATCCTGTTTTCAAAGTAGTTGTGTAATATCCACATGGACAACATTTTCCCTTTTATTCTCCTTATACTCAAAGTCTTGGAGTCTTGTAATGTAGCTGCTGTGACAGAAACTGGAAGAACTGGAAAATAAAAAAACATCCTATTGTTTTTATCAATCTTCTAATTATTGTTAACGTTATTTGAAAAACATTCAATTTGACACTGTTGTATTTGTATGCGTGTTAGGCCAAATTGTCCTTATTTTGTCTTCTAGACAAGAATAAAAAAGTTTAATTTTAACCAAGTACCTTTGTAGAATTTCTAATAAATTTACTTCACTGATGATAAATATGTGCTTGTCTAATGGTAGCTAAGTCAAGCATACAGTGATGGATTTCGCTTCATTCCAATGAACTCAAACAATCTACACATGTTCAGCTGACAGCACGTGCCATTGTGGAAATAATTACAATGATAAAGATGCTCCTATTTGTCACATCACATTACAGCACAGTGAAATACTTTTCCCCCCTGGAACAGATAAGGTTTATTGCCTTGCTCAAGGTTCAGACAATGGACAGCTTGGCGGTGCTGGGGCTTGAACCCCTGACCTTCCTATCAGTAACCTATAGCCTTAACCATCTGAGCCACCACTGCACCAGGGGCGGGGTTTCAGGGCAATATCACTTAATTGCAAAAGAGTCAAAACAAACAGGTCGGTTGTCTCATCATCCATTTTATCTGGGAGAGAAATACTGAAAAATGTTTTGCTAATGGAGAAAGACTGACAGGGAAGCATTGGAAATAAATGCAAGAGGAAGAGGTAGAGAGCTGATGAAGTCAGCAGTGACATGTTGGCAGGAAGTTATTTGTTCCTGGCTGTCTGCCAGAGTGATGGAAAGGGTAAGCTAAGGATATCCAGACTGCAAGACAAGGCTGTTAAAAGAGCCTGGAGTGGTTTACTGAGGAACAGCATCCCAAAACACCTCACAATAAACAGCTTTATCTAAAGGCGAATGCAGTTGTTTGACAGAGTCAGGATAGTGAAACAGCCTGCTGACAACAAAACAGTATATTAAAATAGTAACGAGGATATTGCGGCACTAACAAATAATTTGTTATTGTAGGGCTACATTCACATTACCAGCCTGCAATGCTTCAGTTACTATTTTTTACCCTAATGCGAGATTATTCAAATCTGATCATTTCTTTTATGTCTAAATCTGATGTTTTTCTGAGCGTATCACTTTTGTATGTGGTCCTAGAAACATATCTGCTAATACCATTTGAATGAGAACTGTCAGATCAGAATTCATGTCATTCATGGATGTCATTCAGCACCGGCATCATGGGGATTTCACAGCAGCATTAGCAGTAGCTGGACTTCAACAAATACAGCTGACTAAGTGTTTGCCAATCTCCGGAGCAAAATCTCAAGCATATTTTTCCCTAAAATCACATCCATTGTTTAAAATGAATAAGTGGTCGCACAAGCTCATGATGTGTTTTAACCCAGATGGCACCAGTAAAAACGTATCGATGTGAACATGGGTGCAGTTTCAGAGGACAGATAAATCCACATTAGAGTCAGATAAAAGTCAGTTGTAAATTTGAATGTGAACTGCCATGATATGCAAATCCAACCAAAAAAAATTTAATTGAAAAATGTGGGTTTTAATGTGAAGAACGCAGTTTGGGATGATGCAGCCCTGTTGTTCAAAACTTAAAGAATATAATTATGCTGATTTCCATTGCCTTCTCAGTATTACAGTAATAAAATGAGAATATAAAGTCAGTAGATATGATTGAGCAATTAGCTAGAAGTCTATGTAAATGCTGAATGTAGAACAGGACATTCACTGTCTGGCCAAGTCACCATTTCAGAAGGCTCAGATTATTGGGCTGCATCAAGCACAGAAAACAATTTTAAGTTACTAGAACTGGATTAAGAACTTAATGTTTGGGACTAAACAGCTGTGGCCAGGTTTGCTAGTGAACTTTAGCTCCTTAGGAACATCATGTTCAAAGTATACTTATATTCTGACTTGCTACTTTTTCAGGGTTTCATGTTTTCTTCATGCAAATGTTTCTTCACACAACAGTTTTAAATGGTGATGAATAAGGTTGTGTGTTCCAGCTGTTTTAAAAATGTCACTTGTTTTAATTGCAGCCCTGCGATTGTTCCAGATGAAGATAAATGGTAAGTTGCCTTGCTTTCATATTATGATAATGATGGGTTTTTTTTTTTTAAGTCACAGTCATATTTACATTACATTTACATTTAGGCATTTGGCAGACACTCTTATCCAGAGCGACTTACAAAAAATACTTTGAGGTTTCCCTCACTGGATAGATACTGTACTTACCTTGGGTTAATGGGTTACTAACTAAGTGCCATCAGTCAAACACAGTTGGAAAGGGGGGTGGGGAGTGATTAGTCCAAGTATTGGACTAAAAAAAAACAGATACGTCTTGAGTCGTTGTTTAAAGATTGTCAAAGACTCCACTGTAGGGACATCTAGAGGAAGTTCATTCCACCACCTAGGTGCCAGAACAGAAAAGAGTCTTGTATGAATATGTTTGTTGAATGTTGTGATCTTATAAACTTTAAGTTCCAAATTGTAACGCTGTTTTGTGTTTTCATTGTTGTGGTATTTAAAATCTATGAAATAAAAAAAGCTTATGTATTTATTTATTTATGGTAGTTGATCATGCAGCATTTTAGCAACTCTTTAATACTGTAAATATAGTCCATAAATATTTAGCGAATATTTTGCACTAGGATGTTTCTAATAAAAGACTGTACTACATTTTCCATTCTCCAACACGTTTGCTGTTTCATTACTAATCATCAAACCCTTCCCTTTACTATACAAACATTCTCTTCTCTATACTTCTTCTCATAGTTCCGCCATCTTCACCGCAGTGGCTGTCTACATGAAGCATCTGGGAGTAAAGAGCAGACCACCAGACAGCAAGAAGGGCAAAGGATTTTTCAGGAGAAAGGTACAAGGATTCAAAGTCACCACAAGCTTTTCTAGCAGGGAAACCTCTAACTCAAAAATGATAACATGATTGTGTAAATGTTTACATGATTGTTTAAATCTGTTTGAGACATCAGACACCATTAAACTGTCGTTATATATTTTACTTCTGAGATTTATTGTACTGTAGATTGAGATCTATATTTAATTATTGAGCAAGTTATTTTATACATACAGTACCAGACAAATGTTTGGTCACACCTTCTTATTCATAGTTTTTTTCTTTTTTTCTTTCTTTTTTTTATGTTAATATAGACAACATTGAAATTATGACAGAACAAATATGGAATTATATAGTCAACACAAATGTGTTAAATAACACAGAATATTTTTTAGCTTTTTTTGATTCTTCAAAGTATCCACCTGTTGTTTTGATGACAGCTTTGCACACTCTTGGCATTCTCTCGGTTAGCCTCATGAATTAGTTACCTGAATAGCTTTGGCTATTACAGCAATCAAACACTTCCTTTAATTGATGGCCAGCTTTTTGCATGTCTCCACTAGTATTTTTGCCCATTCATCTTTAGTGATGAGGTCCAACTCTTTCAGGTTGGAGGGTCTTCTTGCAATCACCCTGATCTTTAGCTCCCTCCACAGATTCTCAGTTGGATTTAAGTCAGGACTCTGGCGTGGCCACTGCAAAACGTTTTTGGCTGCTAACCATTTTTTCACCATTTTTGCTATGTGTTTGGGAGAGAGAGAGAAATCTCACCAGTGGACATTTTATCATGCTAAAATGTCCACTGGCGCCCAAGGACAAGTTTCTCTGCAGACTGCCTTATGTTGTTGTTGAGAATTTTGATGTATTGTTCCTTTTTCATGGTGCCGTTTACTGTGGTTAGGGTACCTAATCCACCGACTGAAAAACACCCCTAAAACATTAGGTTCCCACCACCATGTTTGACAGTGAGGATGGTGTTCTTTGGGTTGAAGGCTTCTAATTTTTTACGCCAAATGAAGGCTTCATCATTGTGACCAAACAATTACATTTTTGTTTCATCTGACCATAAAACAGAAGACCAGAAGTCTTCTTCTTACCTCTTTTTTATACACATACACACACACACACACACACACACACACACAGTGGAACCTCGGTTTGCGAGTGTTCCGCAAGACAAGCAAAGATTTTTTAAAATAAATTTTGACTTGGAAAAACGAGCAAGGCTTGGTTTGCGAGCACAGAATATCATGTATCACGCATGCGCTTCTTGTTTTGACGCTGAGCATCACGTGATCACAACTGAGCCAATGTTTTTACTCTCACTTGCGCTGCGTGTCCTGTTTATTATAACATGTGCGCGTGTATAAAGCAAAAGAAAGTCTCATTAGAGAGGTTAAAGATCTATTTTCTCTCTCTCTCTCTGTCGTGTGTGCGCGTGCAATTTGACACCGTGCCCCTTCACACACACACACACACACACACTCTGCTCTACACAGAAACACTGCTCTGTCGCGATTCTTTTTAAAGGTAAAGTGCAGGTTCATTTGTTTTTGTTTTACATTACAGCAGTGATTCCATTAGTATGCGCTCACGCGAGTGTCATTAGCGATGTTCCTTGCTAATTCTCCGACAAAACAGTCTTTCCGTTAGTGTGTGTCTGTGTGTGTGTGTGTGTGTGTGTGTGTGAAATTCAAATAAGAGAGGAGAGGTTTACTGTGTAAGATGAGAAGGGGGAGAGGGGAGGGGCTGATTCTTCCTCTTACTTCACACACAAACACACACATACACACACAGCGCCTGCGCGCATAAACGGAAACACTTATCTGTCGGTATTTATTTTTTATACGAGCCCGCTTCCTTAAGGTTCCACTGTATATAAATTAATGTATAGCAATAAATTTATTACTAATATTTATACAAGTTTTTTTTCACTGAAGTGTGTATACATTTCTTTTGGCTGACTCAGTATATAAGAGGTCTCTAACCTGACGTGGTATAAATTGCTAGTTTCTGAAGCTGGGCCTCTTTAATAAACTTATCCTTATCAAGCTGTCATCAAAGTGAAATGTAGCTACATTGTTCATTAATACTGAAGACATCAGAACTACAAAAGAACACGTATGGAATCATGCAGTAAATGGAAAAAAAAGTATTAAACAACCCAAATGTTTTATATTTTAGATTGTCCAGTATTGAAAATAATAAAAAGGTGTGTCCAAACTTTTTTGACTGGAATGGTATACTATATATGTGTATGTGTGTATGAGAGTTTTTTTGTTTTGTTTTTGTGTTGACCTGCTGGCGCAACCCCGGATTGGAGCAGCCGAAAGAAGAAAAGTTTCAAAGGAAGGAAGAAAAGTCGAAGGTGCTCACTATCTTTAGGATCGTAGGCAACAGTATGTATCTACCCTCTTCTACTTTGCTCGACTAGTACTTATTGGTTTTGCATAGATTGAAGAATTTCTTGATTGTGCAAATTCTGTGAAGTGCAGAAATTGTAGGATTTAATAACTTTGCACTGTGACTCCTTTTACTAAGCATTTGTTGTGTCTATAATGTAAATGCCATATTAGATGTGTTCTAAATATTATGAGCTCACACCTGTAATACCCATTTTGAATACAATCAGTTTTTCTATGGCTGATCTGACTCGTGACCTATGAAATGAAACGAAACCCTACTGAGGTCTAAAATGGAAACAGTGCCTTAACCTGTTGAGCTTCTGCAAACCTCTTATAAATACTTGAACCTGTCCATGTTGTGCAGAGATGTCTCTGCTTAAACGGAATTCTATTTAGACTTGTAGCAGCAGATATTTGCTGCTTTAAGATATCTGTATATAGCATACACACCATCATGAAGTTGCAGGACTTACAGGAACATGTTTGTTGCAACGTTTTCCCCTTGCAGATGAGGTCAGAATGAAAGTGGACAATGAAGGTACACCGGTTTGATCGCTTTGCATAGTCAATCCTTCTCTTTCATAGTCTGCCCGTTACTAATCAAAATTTTAAATCAATGCACGTTTGCATGTTCTAAATTAAGCACACAATCATGGTGTTTGGGTTGTTCTGTGTGTATACCTGTAACTGAAATGAAAGACATTAGCAGCTTCAGTTTTATTTAAGACATAAATAATGCATGTAAGTACAAGTACATTACTGTATAAACCTTTGATTTTTACTGGGAGAAGGACTAACACCTTCTATGTATCTGATTCAATCTCGTATCCTTTTAAGCCTTCTTAAGCACTTTCCCTTTTTCCCATCATACTAAAACTAAGGGGATTGCATGATGAAAAAAGAAATAATACATTTCCTATTTCATCATTATTAATTAAGGCAATTACAGTATTTTCTGCTGTGGGTGAATTCGATGTTAACTATTTCTCTTGTTTCTATTCTTATCTCAGGTGATAAGGAGAGGAATAACGAACGAAGGAATACTGCAAGCACCATGGGACATCGGGGCTCCAATGCAGATGGTGGTGCAGTACCCATATTGGGTCGAAAATCTCTCGTGCCAGGGCCTGGCACTCCTCAAGGCACAGAGACCATTGAGGTGCCAGACAGGAACATTATTATTACCCCGAGCCCTGAAAATACCCAGCCTGAGACAGGTAAGGAGTTTGTTTACCTACAAATAAGTGAAATTTAAAGGAAAAAAGCAGCTCTTTTATGATGTGGAAGACATTTGACTGGATTGGTTTCGGTCCATGTATCCTGTTAAGGCTGATTTTTAATTGTAATTACACAAAGATGGTCCCCATGGTCATCTGACATTTTTGTGCATCTTCAGCTGTTGACATGTCTGTATGATGCAATACCAGCATAATCAGTATAGGCAGTAAAGCAGCATGTGACTTTGTCTTTGATTTAAAAAAACTTGCGTATTTAAGTAATATTCCATACTGTTATTGAGCAGTAAACACTACTTCTGCTTTTCCTGTTTGAGTAAGTGAGTGAATTTTTAAAAACTTTTTAATCCTACAAAATGGTGTTTTTTTTGTGTGTAGTATGCTTTTTAGTAAAAAAAATTTATTATTATTTTTTTTTTGACAAAAGTTTTTGATTTGTGACCAAATGACAACAATCAGGTCAAAGGCAAACAGATGTAAAAAATAAACAGAGCTTATCAGTGTGTTCAACATCACTATGCATGAAATCACTAAGAAGCACAGTTTCATCTAAACCAGATGTTTTGGCTTTGTGAAGAGAAGATTCTTGAAGCTGCTCTGAGCTTTCGGTGGTCAGGGTGACCCACGATGCGCGGCAGCTTGCCGACATCTGGACCTAAGGCATTTTTTCACCTGTAGGTCTGACATGGGTCTACCATACATTTCCATAGGGCTATTCAGAATTTGTGACCTTCCGTAGTCAATCATAGGCTGCCGTAGATTTGCTATGTCATGTGAAAGGCGGAGTTTTAAATGCAATGATGGTTGAACTTTTTTTCTTTTCTTTTTTTCTTTACTTTTTGTCAATAACTGTGATAGAACCCTTGGCAAAAAATTAGAACCCTTGGCAAGTATCATCTACAGGTTAATGAACAGTGAGATGAATGATCTGAAGTCAGAGACATTTCTTATAACGTACTGTGTACACCACCACTCGAAGCACTCTCTGTAGACCCTGGCATGATTTCAACACCGTAGCAAAAAATGTTAAAGTGGGAACTTGGCTTTACTATGACACTTTCTCTTGGTTATTACTTTGTCACACATCTGTTTACCCATCTGTATATTCCTGTCAATGTCCTGAAACGTTTAACGGTGATCTGTGAACCTGAAATGTGCTCCAAGAAATTTATTTACTAGCATTTATGTTCTTGTTTGTTCCACAGGTCAGCCCAGCAGTCGTTCAGACCACCAGACTGTATCAGATAGTGGAGATGTATCTTCAGCGAGCCCCAGTCACACCATCTCTGTCTGGGAGCCTACATCTGTAATCGACATCCCTGTAGAAGAGATCGTTGAAAAGGACAGGTAGCGTCAGATTAACAGTAAAACTGAGCCTCTTAGTACAGCCTTAAAGGAATAGTTCAGATGCTTTTGAGTCTGTCTTAAAATTTCTGGTGCATATAAGTACATCATGGTACATCATGGTTGTTATAAGAAGTACCAGTATTTTTTTTTTCTGCTTTGCACACCGACTATGAAGTCTGTCACTTGAATCGCAGGTATAATGTGAGTAATCAGGCCCAGTTTACATAACCCTCGTTCAGTGCAAAAATGTTTTGCAAAGTTCAGCTGAGACTCATATGAAGCTTCTGCAGTTCCACTTAGATGAAATGAGTTGGTATGTTTCATAGTTATGGTGTACTTGGTACAGATTTAACTCTCTTCTTTCTGCGAAACAAGCCATATGGCTAACTGGAACTTGACAAACTTCATGGTTGGTGTACAGAGTATATCTATTTAAATATAAAATACACTATGTGTGTGTGTGTGTGTGTGTGTGTGTGTGTGTGTGTGTGTGTATATATA
>JAQMYG010000019.1:8504629-8517781 GCA_030014215.1 Clariallabes teugelsi | reverse complement strand
ATAGACTGATTAAAAACAATGCAATTTATGCTATCATAAGGAAAATCTCAATTTCTTCCATTCCAAGGATTAAAAACTTTCAACTTTCAACTGTCAACTTTAGAATCTAGAATCCAGAAGATTAAATTTACACAATTTTTTTTGTTTTTGTTTTGTTTTTTCCAATTTTCTCCCCTAATTTAGTCGTGGCCAATTCCTCCCCGTCACTAGGGGGCTCCCACATTAAGGCTATCACTACCACTCAGCCGGGAGGGCCGAAGACTATCACGTGTTTCCTCCGAACCGCGTGACGTCAGCCGCCCGCATCTTTTCGAACTGCTTTCACGCACCATTAGGGGCAGAGTAACACACTTGGAGGAAAGCGCTAGCCGCTCCTTCCGCGTGCGCGAGCTCACAGACGCCCCGATTGGCTGTAGAGCCGTGATTAATGTGGGAGCGCGAGTACCTCTCATCCCTCCCCCCTGAGAGAGCTCAGCCAGCCTCCGGCTGTGAGAGGAAAACAGCATCACCCGGGGTTCGAACCAGTGATCCCCGGATGATAGGGCGAGCGCTTTACCACTGCGCCAGTCGGAGGCCTGGACATTTCTGCTTAAGTTAAAGTACAAAATAACTCTCCTTCAAATTTACATAAGCATCAGAAGTACTGAACTTGTATTAGCTCACTAGTTGATCTCTCTTTCTCTTTCTCAGATAACAATGGTTGCCATTGAATGACTTGTATGCAACTATTTTCTTCTTACAGAGGATAATCTAGAGAAAGACAAAATCCTTCAGGCTGCTGAATGCTGTCGTAAGATCCTCAACCATGTAAACGAGGAGGTGAAATACATGGAAAATCTTCTGGTGGGCAACTTTTTTTTTAGCAAAATGTTTATACCAATTTAATTAAATGGTAATAATAATTTTAAAAAATATGTTGGATGTGGATTTTGAAGATGCGTAGCTGTGGCTGACCACCCTAGCTCTTGAATCGATGTGGTACTGAACAGTCAACTGTTCCATAAAATGCACACTACTGTAACAGTTTACCACAGCAATATTGTTTCATACAGTAGATTAACGTAAACTGCAAAAACGCTTTTAATCTTTAAATGACAATTAATTTATTTTTATGTCTTAGGTCTTGGCTACTGACTTTTTAATGTCATTTTATCATAACAGTTAATTCAGAAATGGCCGATATAATTACATTTTCTTAAAACTGGAATCTTTAGTCTTAACCCATGAGTAACAATCATTCGACCCATGGGCCCAGCCAAGTGCTGTCGAACTTTTTATCCACAGTTTTTTTTTTCTTTCAGAAAAGAGATTTGTGTTTTTCCACCAGGTGGCAAAATTGAGCTATAAAAGCAGATCTATAACCTTTATAACTGAAATATGTGCAGTGGTGTATATTTTTTTCCTTAGCATGTTAAAAA
The DNA here is from genome assembly GCA_030014215.1 of Clariallabes teugelsi. Taxonomy (NCBI): domain Eukaryota; kingdom Metazoa; phylum Chordata; class Actinopteri; order Siluriformes; family Clariidae; genus Clariallabes; species Clariallabes teugelsi. The sequence continues at coordinate 8,516,363 of JAQMYG010000019.1, read as the reverse complement.
TGTATGCCATGCAAAGTTCCAGAAGAAGCAATTTAGGAATATTTGTTTGAGTAAATTGTTTGAATGACAGTCTGTGTATCTGTTCAGTCTGTGTGCATTGAGAATATACATTTCTAGTATAAAGTGATCATCTTTCTTTGCCGTTGATGTTTTATTTGTCTGTTAAACAATTTTAATCTTGGATTAAGTTCAGTTCAGCTTTTAGACCCCTGCGCCATAATCCCACAGAATATTTTACATACTTTTTCTTTTTTTTATTCCAGTATGTCACCATAATCTTAATTCATGATTTATAATCTTCTTTTCTTCCCTCACAAGACTTTGAAAGACTACCAGCGCAGGTTGGACACTTCAGGGCTGAAGCCCAGCATGGAGCTTTACACCGAGTATAGGGTAAGAGGTCGTCTCATGACTCGCTGTACTCAGTTAGCATCATGTAACAGTAGAAATGTTTTAGAAAAGGTTTTAAGCGATTAGTCTCTCTTTCAGTCCTTGGACATGACAACAAGATCTATGATTTATGAGGGGTCACTTACATGGAGGGTGACTAAGGAAAAAGCTCTAGGTAACTTTTGCTCTTTAAGTCTGAGTGGTATTTGCAACACACCTATCAGTGTAGTAGTTTCACATGATTAATTGCCATTCTTAAAAGGTTTTTGGCCTGATAACGTTGATGTGTATGTATGTATGTATGTATGTATGTATGTGTCCAGATGTACAGGGTGTGTTGCTGGGAGACCTGTTGGTCCTTCTTCAGAAACAAGATGATAAGATGCTTTTGAAATGCCAAAGCAAGAACATTGCTGTCCAGGAGGGCAAACAAATGCTCAGCCCCATCATAAAGCTAGAGTCGGCTTTCCTCCGAGAAGTGGCCACAGGTAAGTGTGTGTGTGTGTGTGTGTGACCCTCTGCATGTTTCATATGGTTTAGAAGGTGGATTTGTGAGAAAAAGTCACAATATTACTTTTTTTTTTCAGATCGTAAAGCTTTCTATGTTATCTTCACTTGGGAGAGCGGAGCACAGATCTACGAACTTGTGGCACAGTCTGTTGCTGAAAGGAAAATGTGAGGTTTACAAAGGAGCATAAGCCCATCAGAAAAATCAGCAGAGATTTAAATAGTGATCTATTATCCATAAGTTGTTGATTTGAGTCTGATCTTTGTCTTGTAGATGGACAGATTTGATCAAGTCATCATCAGAGGAATTGAAAAAGAGTGGCGGTTATACACTGGACAGGGTGAGGCATGGAAGCATGCCAAGTGGCAGCTCCCCACTGGCGTATAGTGCCTCGTGAGTGTCTTATATGTTCTTTAAATGTATGTCTGAAAATGTAATATAATAACCTACAGTTTCATTGATGTCTATTGACTTTAATGATATCTCCATTTATTTTATTGTCTGTTTGATACTAAAGATGTAGTTAAATGTGTGTTTTGAATCCTATAATATATTTTTATATTGAAATGGGTTATTGTCTTCTTTGCCAGTCAAACACGTAATGAGAATTTGCTCCTGTTTCATGTATCCTACAGTCTACCACTTACCTGTGTTGTGTTGTTTACGGTCATGTAAATGATTATTGGCTTTGACTTGGCCTTGCTAAGGTTTTTCTTACTTTCATCTTGTTTATTTCAGTTAAATATCTCAAAAAGAACTGAAAAATGTTCTCAAAAATAAATAATTAGCTTGCGTGGAATTTAATTTCACACTCATAACTTACTGTGAAGTGTGCGGAATGAGGTGTGAGATCGCGTTTATTAAGTAGATTTCAGTTGCACACTTGTAAGCCCGTATTTAAAAATGTACAGCGCCATCTTTTGAATTTTGAGATGAAGTAATGATTTTATTCGAGCTTGATTTTATTTATTTATTTTATTTTTTATTTTGGGAGAGGAGATAAGGGCATTTTCCATTTAAACTTCAAATTAGCACATCATCTCTTCCCATGGGGTCACCGTTGTGATGAAACAAAGGTATATGTTACCTCAATCTCGGCCAGATATACCTGTGAAAACCCCATTAAAATTCGTTCAGTAGATTTTACGTGATGCCTGCATAGACAGACAGACGGACCATTCATAAACCATCTTGATGTGCTCTATTGCTCATCTCACATCCCTCAAATGATTTTGTCGCAAAATATCTTCAATGTACAGACACGCCAACTGTACAGTTTTATTATATGTACAGATAATCATCAAGTTAAACATAGTAAATAAGCAAAACCAGGATCTGATGAATAATTCTTTTTGTTTTACTATCTCTGTCTCTCGCCCTCTCTTATACATGCATACACAACCACACTGACTCATTTCTCTTTCTTAGACTGAACCCCCCTCTTAGCCCTACTGACAATGGACCAGACCTACTGAAAAGCTCTGCAGGTAAGAAGTCATGCTCATTTGTCACGAAGGGTACATTTTTGTTTGTAGGAGGAGCTTAAAATCAAAAGTTCTTATTAATGTTAAATTCCTTCTAACACATGATTAAGTGGAAAAGAACATCACTTTACGGATGAAAGGCATAGTGCAGGAATAAAAGTTTATTATTTTTTTAGCCATGCAGATTGGTGCATGAGACATGAGTTTTTCCACAATCGTCTCAGCGCAAGCACTCGCACCAAAAAGCTGAGCCTTAGACCAGTGTTTTAAAGAGGAGTACTATGTATTAAATTTAAGATATTGCACTGTTGTGATTGTGATGCATCTTTCAATTCAATAGGTCAATACAAGGACAGCCTTAGCGAAGATAAGTTCAGACACTCTCACTCCTTACTGATTGACTTCTTAGCTTCCAATGGGTTTGACCCACTCGCTTACAGTAATGCCCCTCCAGAGCAGACAGGCACTGTGGCTTTGGATGAAGGTCAGTGGTCTTTCCATTGTTTTGGCATGACAAATCATATATGTATGATGGCCTCAAGTTGAAGTCATTAGGATGATTTTCTAGAAATGTAACATTATATTTCTTTGTAATATAGTAACATCCTTGAAGACACTGTTAGTCAGAAGTACCAGTCTGTCCCAGGATGAACAGAGTGGAGCAGAGCCCGGGAAGCAGGAAAACGATGAATCACAAGGTATTAATCTTATATTACACTTAAACCCCGTAGGTCTCTTGGTTCATAAATCATATTCCGTTCCATATTTTACATACATAACGTAGATGTGGTGAGTAGTGTTGTCATGCTTTCTTTTATTAGAAGAGCACAACATGGAGTTGCAGGAGGAAAAGGCTCAAGGAGGCGAGCATAAAGCGGTAATTGCTCCTCTAGTGCTTTCACAGGAGCAAATAGAGGATGTCAGCAGAAAACTGGAGACTCTGGAAGAACAAGTGAAGAAACTACAGGTTAGAGCGTTTTGACAGATTGCTGAATTTGATTCTAATAATAAAGCTAATGAGACCATGTGTGTCAATTACTTTACCACCGAATTTAAATGGTAAAGAGCTGTACATGGGAAGTAAAATAATTGGATAAAAATACAGATTTGCCAGCCTTTATGTATTTTGTGTAGGTGTAACGCTGGAATAGACTGGTGTGAATTAATACTCAGAAATACACCAAAAGTATATACTATATCTCAATAATTAAAAAAAAAAAAAAAAAAAAAACAGGTCAGGTAAGTGACGTGACCCTGCAATAACTGACATGTTGTTTTCCTAGAATAGAAAGTAACAAAGGGTTCAGGTAGAGTTTTTCCAAGTGCCTGATGGTTAATGTATAAGCCCTTGGGTGATTTCTAGAGTACTAGAAATACTATTACTCATCATTTTGACAGAGTTCTTCGCTTTTAACAAGGCATAAGTTTTGCCCGTTCTTTTTTTGCAAAATAGCTCAAGCTCAGTCAGATTGGATGGAAGGCGTCTGTAAACAGCAATTTTCAAGTCTTGCCACAAATTCTTGATTGGATTTAGGTCTGGACTTGGCCATTCAAACACATGAATATGCTTTTTTCATAACCTATCCCTGCTTTAAACTTTCACAACTTGATCCCTGACCTGTCTGGTGTGTTCCTTGGGCTTCATGATGCTGTTTGTTCTCTAAAGAAAAACCTCTGAGAGCTTCACAGCACAGCTGTATTTGTACTGAGATTAAATGACACACAGGTGAACTCTATTCACTAATTTGGTGATTTCCGAAGGCAGTTGGTTCCACTGGTTTAATTGGGGGCATCAGAGTAAAATGGGCACGCCATTCTTTTCAGATTTTTATTTATTTATTTATTTTTTTATTTTTATTATTCTCTCACTTCACAATTATGTGCCACTTTGTGTTGGCCTACCACATAAAATCCCAATAAAATACATCTGTGTTTGTGGTTGTAACATGACAAAATGTGGACAAGTTCAAGAGATTAATACTTTTGCAAGGCACTGTATATACAGTACATATATTACAAGTATAATTCAAGTATAATGGTGTATTTACAGAATGTGCAGGAGGAGTATCACAGGCTACAAGAAACCCTGGCTAAGTTCATTATTCAAAGAGGCAACTACAATTGATCATTCCAGCCTGCTGGTCACCAGGTACTTCTACTACTGCTATAACATTGGAATTGTATGTAACACTTTAGTTGCTATTCTAATGTCCATGTTGCTATTCTCAAGTGTTTTGTGTTTAAGTAATTTTGCAATTTGAATGAATAAATTTTGAAATGGTCGCTTGCTATGCACGTTATGTAATCCAGTCAACGTTCTGTACAAGCCTAAAGTGGGGTTTAATGCCAGCCTTATAACAACATTGAGGAATGTTTGAGTCCAATCAGCACATTTAACCTTTTGATATCTGCTTGTGTTTTTAAAAGTTTCAACTTATTTCACCTGTCTGTTTAGTCTGTCTAAGGCAAAATGGATCATTCTTGTTAGCATGATGTCTGAAAAATGACTTGGTTACATATGCTTCATATTATTTCTATAGAATTTTAATTGTAACCAGTAGACAAACTATTTAGGCTCTCAGACAAATTAAATAGTTTTTCAATAGCTTTCCTCATGTTTGTCATAATACATTTTTATACATTTTAATTAATGAAATGCATGTGTCTGAGTGCTATAATATATGCGTACTATAATATACCCCTTTATTCTGTGTATACTGTGGAAACATTATTTGTATAGCGCTTTTAACAATTGACAATTAACTATTGACAAGCTGCTTGTCGCAAAGCAGCTTTACACAATCAAAAGAATTATTTGAGTTTGTATAAATTGTGAATGTGTATGAATCAAAATGATAAGATTGTCCTTGATGAGCAAGCCGAGGACGAACCTTGAGAGGAACCCGACTCAATGGGGAACCCATCCTCATTTGGGTGATAACGGATAGCAGGGATTGATCTGCAATCATACTGTGTGTTAGGAGGCTGGAAGTGTTTAAGTTAATATGGAGTTATTGGAGGCTCAGGTAGACAGTAGGAAACTCCAGTCCTGAACTATCGAGTGACTGCAGTCACAAGTCCTCAGAGAACTGCTGTCAGCTTCAGCTGAGGCCATGACCGTCTACATGGTAAAGTGGAACCATCCCCAGTCACCACACGCATCCCAGGCAGACCACAATGGGCATCCCTGCAACGAGATCTCCAACCAGAAGCAGGACACCAGAACTAGTCAGACAGGTTCAGAGGGCAGAGGGGGTCTGGATCACAGGCAGCTCAGGTGTAGCTCAACAGAGAGACCAAGAGACGGAGGAAAAGAGGAGAGAGCAGAAGAGTAGGGGAGAGAGAACAGTTTGGTGTGGTCACTGTCACGCAATGTACAGGATGAATGTATATTTAGTGCAGAGTGCAAGTGGAGACTCCAGCAGGAATAACTATGACAGCATAACTAAAAGGGAGAGCCAGAAGGAGAGACGGACATGAGGGCTCTCTGAGATATAAAGCCAACCAATCACTCCACCTCAACAAATCTGCCTACTACCAGGAACTACTGCTGTGTTTGTGTGGAAGACAAAGACGGTCTGCTGCATCAGAGCAATTGTGAAATTTCAAATGCTGAATTCCCACATTCACCAATCTCAGATGGAGCGCCAATCTCTGGAACAATTGTCCGCCAATGAAGTCACCAGGGCCATAAAGAAAATTAAGGCATCGAAAGCACCAGGGCCGAGTGAACTGCCAATAGATCTCTGGAAATTGTGGAAAATTAAATAGATCCACAATAGTCTGATGGTTAAAGTCCTTTTACATTGCCATTTTGTTATCGAGGCAAGCCACACCTATTGGGACCGCTAGCATTATCTCACCCATTTTCAAGAATAAAGATGACCATGACGGAATGCTCTAACTATGCTCACTACATCCCTAACAACTGCCATTTCTCTCCAAGACCGTACTGCCAGTGACATGATCTGATGGCAAATAGGGGTTCATGCACATCCAAGACAAAATGAGTAAGAACCACCCAATTTGTTACAGCCACATATTGCAAGCATGAGAACGCACGCCTGTTTGATCACCCAGATTAATATCCTTCTAACTAAGCCTCCTAACACACAGTATGACTGCAGATCAAGCCCTGTTATCCATTATCACCCAAATGAGGATGGGTTCCCTGTTGAGTCTGGTTCATTTCAAGGAAAATGTGAAGAAGAAGATTGACACATCCTTTATGAATTTCTGGCAAATATTAAATGTGTAGCTTTATTGAAGTCAAATACATCCTGTTGAAATTAATCTCAGGATTAATTTAACCAACTTAAACTGCATTAACAGAGTGGATTGTGACTCACATGCAGAATGAATTGGTTGATTTTATACAGTGAAAGTACGCAGACACAAAGGTTTTTAAGTCTATTATTCTTTGGTTTAACAACCCATTAAAAAAAAAACCAAAAAAACCCACCTCATTTAGTTGGATAGAAACCAGATTATCAGGCTGCACAATGCAAATGCAGCCAATGCCATGTAGAGGGGCCAGATGAATGATTATACAGCGCACTGTTATTAGATCATCGAGGTTGTTGATGTTGCCTTTTTTCATGTTTTCTAAACTGTGCGTTCTTAAATTGCTGTCCTGTCTTTTTCTTTGCAGATTGTCTGAAGCCCAACCTGATGATGTTGTACAGAATGGAGAGAGGGAGACTGTTTGTGTGTCTGTGGTTGCATGCAGGGGTGTTTTTTATTTTATGCAGAGCTCGTGGCCCAAAATCCAAATGAAGTTGGTCAGGATTGAACAAATATGTGCATTTACCTGTTTTTGCCATTTTGAAAGAACAACTCTTATAAGCGCACATGGAATGAAAACAAGAGTTGAAGGTTTGAAAGAGGCGGTAAGGAAGGTTTTTTTTTTTTTTTTTTTTTTTTTAATTCATGCCAAGTGCTTTTAAGTCTGATATGGAGCTCCAAGACTAAGCCACAGGTGTTGTTTATATTGTAGTGCAGCAGTTAGACAAGCATCTTAGTTATCGTCACATGGTCACTGTAGATATTTTTTGTCTTTAGCATGTTGGAATGAGTGAGCATATGTGCATGTGAGTCACCGTGATAAATTTGTGGGTGTTCTGCTCTTTAGAAGAACTTTCCCGTGTTTTAATGTCTATGCATAATCATCAGAGGATATACAGAGGAGATTTTAAATAATTAATTATTTAAATAGAATTCATTATGAAGGGTAGCCTCGCTAGCCTTCGCATGGATCGGTTTCAGACCAAAGAGGACCTACAGTGAAAAGCACGTTTATCACAGAAAATCTAATGGCTAGATCTGATAAGAAGTATTTAGCATTTAATTTTTTTTATATTCATATGCAAGATTAGTAAAATGCACTTAAATCCCTTTCTATGCTATATGCACATATATAAATAAATCTCATAAATAGAATGTGTAAGAAAGAAAGAAAACTAAGCTGACACGTAAAAAGTTAAAGTCTCCTTATTGAACCTATTCTATCAATAATTATATATATAATTACATACTGTTTTCTTTACTATAAATAGAAACATTTTATTTTTTTAATCAATTCATTATTAAGCTTAACTTACGTAAGCTCATACCATGAAGCTCAGTCTAAAGTAGTGGATGATTTAAAAAAAAAAAAAAAAAAAAAAAAAAAAAAACAAATATTTAACACTTTATGATCGATCAGAATCGAGAATGAAACAGTGCTGTTACATAAATACAAATATAACGGATAATTTTATAATAACTGTAAAAGTACTTTTAGTCTGGTCTGTGCGAGGAATAACATACTTTACATCTGGTGCGGATTATTTTCATAGCAATGCCAGAAGTGTGTTATTCCGGTTGTACCACAACAATTTGCGATAACAGGTTTTAACTTGTTAATGAACACTTGTTTTTTTTTATTTATTTTTATTTTATTTTAAGCAGTTTAAAATATAAGGTTTAGAGCATTTGTAAGAAAAGTTGTTTTTTGTTGTTGATTTATATAGGGTTATAACGGTAAAATCTCCACCAGCTTTTTTTTCTTCCATCTCTCATTTTATTTTACAATTTTTTCGTATATTGAAAAAATATGCAATATGTCATGTTACCGAGAAACCAGAAAGGAAAACCTCAACTGTTCAAGAAACACCTGTTCATACAAAAGACCTCACCACATGTATGATACCTTTTTCCTCAGTAAATGTCATACCAAGGTGCATCAGTAAGGTAACTTGAAAAGTTGCATTTTATTATTATTATTATTATTATTATTATTATTATTATTATTATGAGGTGCATGGTCCCTGTGTGTGCTCTATGCATAAACTGTTACTATAGTAACAATAGCATATTTGAACAAGGACATTAATATAAAGCTGTTATAGACAGAACTTTTGTCAGAGCTGAGCTAATACAGTATACTGTATCACTTTTTAATCAACAACTTTAGACCAATCAGAATCCAGTGCTGTCGGACCAACATTATTAAATGAGTCATTTTTAAATTTACTGTAATTCTGCTGTCTTCAGCTGTATATTTTTAACCAGCGGTTTACCGTAAATGGACTTTGTAGACTTTCAGCTTGTAAGTGTTTGACAATGTGATTTCTTTATGTGGGAAGCAGGAAGAACATGATCAGAGTTTGTGAGAAATGTTCATCATCAACAGTGACTTTCTCATTATGTATTTTTGTTCCTGTTGCTAATGCTCTTTCAAAGTTCTATCATTAAAGTAAGTATGCAACTGCCAAATACCATAAGAAAAGATAGATAGTGCCTATCATTATACTACAGCATTTGCACCAAGACCTCATAAAGAAGTAGTGAATTAGAGGGGTAAAAATGTTGTGTCTTCTGCCATACACTTGACTGTGTCATTTGAGTCAAAGAGACTTAATCAATGTTGCTTTCAGTCTCATGCCACAGTGTGCTTTCCGATGTTTATCCAGCTAAGACACATTTGTATTTTTTATGTACAATGCTATTTATAACGCAGGGTGGATTATGCAAAGGGTTTAGACCTTTATTTCTTTGTTCCGGCTCAGTGGCTGTGTAGAGGACCTAGTGGCACTCTTCCTCTTTCTCACTATCAGTCGATGAAAGGCAAAAATGCTCAAGTTTCAGTTCCACATCAATAGGGTCTGGTGGCAGTTTATTACTGACTCTCATATTGTGCACTGTGTTTCTTTTAAATGTATGCCTCTTTCTATTTTTTGTATTTTTTTTTCTATGCTGAACCAAATATTCTTTTACATACAGAGCTGTAAAGTGTAATTCCACAACCATTTTAGCCCAGGAAATTACATATTTTTTTTGACTTCAGCCCATTTCAGTGTAGTACTATGTATATTTTAGGGGTTTTGTTACTCTTGTCACAGCTACCCCTGATTAAAGCAAGAACTATTCTGTGTATTTGTGCTTTGATTTTTATCATGTAAGATATTTTGAAAGCATTGAGGTACATTTTATTACTACTGTAAGTTTCCTGTTCTTTTTCTTTCTTTTTTTTAAATAAATCATTTCAACAATTGCTAAAATGTGCCCCGAGTGATGTAATTGTATGTGTCAAAGGGAGAGAGAGAGAGAGAGAGAGAGCAGTATTAGACCTTTGTAAGGAGAAGAAGAAAGATGTAAAGTGGGCAGGGGAAGTAAGAAGGGGTGGGAGTGAACAGAAAAGAATGTGATATCAAAGTGTCAACAGACCTTAGGAGGCCATTTTAGTGAACCTGTTTGCTCAACCTTCTAGATGATGGAGGCAAAATTGGTCGTCTTGGTCTGTGTCTTGGCAGGTGAGTGCCTTAAACAGTTTGTGCTGCTTTTTACTCCATTTTTGTAAAAGTCATGTAGTCACAGAAAAACTTCACTAAGTTGGCTTGTCACTTGAGTAATTCCCTCAAAGAGACCTTATTTGGAGCAGTAAAACTCATCTCTAATCTGGAAAATTAAATTGTCTGTTTAGGTCACGTCTTTAATGTTCAACTTTTTAGATCTTTAAATATTTTTATGCATTTGATGTGTTTTTAAAGCCTTTTAAAAAATTTTTTTATATTTTTAGACATTCAAATAAATAGTAGTACCTTTTTAATGATACCTCATGTCAGAACAAAATTTCAAGAATGTTTCAAAATATCTTATAGTGTATTATTATTTTATTATTTATTTTAAAGCACAACTGGATGCATTTAAGATGTGTTTAAACATAAAGTAGCTCGGTAAAAATCTTAAAATACGTTTGTCAGAAGTCGTTCCCAAAGAATCTATTACGTATGCAGAAATAATTAATTCATTATTATTTTTAAAATGTACTTAAATGCAGTTTACTTTTATAAGTGTTATTAAACTATATAGCTGCGATTATCTAATAAGTAAACCAATTAGGGCTGTAGGATTATGTTTCTATTGTCTGTTCAGGAATGTTTGTTTAAATCCAGCAAATTAATAATATACCTATTCTAAATGCTACTTTATGGTACAATATAACTGATTGTAAAAATAAATAGATTCTTATTACAAAAAAAAAAGGTTATTTTAAACATGCTAAAAAAATTATACACACTTTAGGAAAAGAAAAATAATATGATGTATATTATTTTAATATAATATTAATAATATATATGTTACAATTACATTATATTATATACATTATATTAGAATATAATCAAAAAGTTGATTTATTTCAGTAATTCTATTCAAAAAGTGAAATTCATATATAGGTTCATTAAACACAGATGGATATACAGATTAATATAAGTGTTTATTTCTTTAAAGTTTTCGATGATTATGGCTTACAAATAATGAAAACTCAAAATTTAGTATCACAGAAAATTTGAATATTGTGAAAAAGTTCAATATTGGAGACTCATGGTGTCGCACCCTAATCAGCTAATTAGCTCAAAACACCTGCAAAGGTTTCCTGAGTCTTTAAATGGTCGCTAAGTCTGGTTCAATAGGTTGGCTGTCCACAGAGTGCTGTATCCAACCACATTAATGGAAAGTTGAAGGGAAGGAAAAAATGTGGTAGAAAAAGGTGTACAAGCAACAGGTATAACTGCAGCCATGAGAGGATTGTGAAATGAAGCCCAATCAGGAATTTGGGGGAGATTCACAAGGAGTGGACTACAGCTGGAGTCAGTGCTTCAAGAGCCACCACGCACAGACGTATTACAGTATATCCAAGGACATGGACTATGGACAATGGACTAGTTCTGTTTTTCTTTGACGAAGCACAGACAGCTCGTAAGCGATGGCAAGAACGAAGCAGACTGCGCGTATGGGGCAGTGGTGGCTCAGTCGGTTAAGGCTGTGGGTTACTGGGTTACTGATCGGAAGGTCGGGGGTTCGAACCCCA
>JAQMYG010000019.1:8466168-8479505 GCA_030014215.1 Clariallabes teugelsi | reverse complement strand
TATAATCATCTTGAAATATTTTAGATTCTATCTTTTAATCTTTGGGTCTTGTTCATTCACTTATTCTCTCTCTCTCTCTCTCTCTCTCTCATTTATCATCCTTTAGTTCACTCCTGCCATCCGTCCACACTTGCAGAGTATTACTATAGGCTTGGTCGCTCTCGGAGATAACTACAAGAAGCATCATTCCAGCATAGGTCAGTAACTTTTTATGATTACAATCCCATTGTCCGTCAGTTACCTCTTTCCTCTTTATGTGACTGATTATTACATGCACTTCAGTGGGTGACCTGACCTTACACAAGAAATATTTATATTCTTCTTGTTTATATTTTAAATAGCATCTCTCCCCCCCCCCCCCCCTGTACCGCTGAATATTTGCAGTCAAATTTTGCATAAAAGACAACAAATTCCTTGAGTTTGTTTTAGTTAAAAATAACCTATACAGTAACAATAAGGCAACCCCTGGATTGAAAGGTGTTCTAACATTTGTATCTTGTGCTCAATTCTGCACCCTAGTGGAAACAGGAGCTAGTACATCATATGGTGAGTCAATGCTCGCTGGCTTTTTGTGGGCTTGAACAGAGAGTTTGAGACACCTTTGTTTCAGTCTTTGTTTCCATGCTGACATTAGATGCTGTCTTCTAAATAGCGTATACGGGTTTTCACAAGTTCTAGACTGGGGTCATCAACATCTGAAGCAGAAGTGTGTGTTCTTTGCTTCATGTTCGAGAAAAGGTCTTCACATGGTCTTATTTATAGTCGACTAATTACTAATAGTAAGCATTAACAAGTAAAAAAAAAAAAAAAAAAAAAGGTGGTCGCTATTCAGTCATGTTAGTTGCTTTATTAACTGCGCCTTTTTAGTTCATCAGCCATTCTCTAGAATATACTAAAACTGCATGACCCTTCTTACTCAATCAAACCTGATCCAGTCAATTTTTTTTATTCCAGATGCCTCTGGGACTGAAAGCGGTGTCACTTTAACATAAAGTAACAATGAGTCTAGTTCAGTGTGCTTTTGTGTTTTTAAAGCCCAGTATTCACCAAAAATGTATTTAATAAAAGATCCATCATTTGGTGAATATCATAATAGGGTCGCTCATGTTACATTCCCGCAATCTCATGCAGGTGTCTCATTAAATAAACTTATAAATACAAAGTCTCGTATTCCTTCTACCTATTCTGGTGTGTTCCGAACAATCAGATAATCAGGGTAATGGATAGCATGTGTCTACATTATTTATTCATTATCTAGTTTAAATGCAAAAGGCATATACCCTGAGACACTAGACCAGTCTTCTCAAGGTAGTATGTGATTCAAGTTGCAGATAGATTACACCTTACTCTACAGAACAAAAAAAAAAGCTTCCTCTTAACAGAGTTGGCATATTGCTCGTGGATGTACAACTGCAAAACTCATAACCTTTGCTATTTTGGAGGTACAATCATCTGGCTAAGTTGCCACCAAAATGTATTCACTGTTGTTCAGTTTGCTAGGAATCATGTAGAGGGTTGCCCGTTTCTATTAATCTCTTTTCCCGATGTTGATTTCCCCTCATGATTTACAGAAGTAATATTCCTGCTTTGCCTAAGCCCTCTTTTCTCCCTGTTTCTACCATATTGCACCATCCATTCTGCTACCTGTTGTTAAGTCTGTAGAGCGTCTCTAAACCGTTTATCTATATGCTTTCAAAGCAAAAATATATTGCAAGACTACTAGAGTTATAATGTCATTTGTCACAATGACTTTTCATTATAGATTACACTTTCTAGAGGAGATTCCTTTGCTACAGTATAGCCTGGATCTTAATAAGAATAATATTTAATTGTGATAGTTTAAAAGCGTAAACTAAAGTGATCTGCATTTTGATAAGGAATGGGAGGCTCAGTTTTCAAGTGAAATGGAACGAATGGTTCATTGTATGTTATCACCACTGATCACTAATCTGGGGTTGACTGCACTTATCATGTGTAAGGCATATACAAAGGTGATGCATATCTGCCACCGACAACCATGTCGCAACCAATGTTTAATATTAACTAAAGTTGCATGGTTTTATGCATCATCTGATATCACCTGATTGTCCAGTTGGATAATTGCATAAATGTACAGGTAGTCCCCGACTTATGAACATTCAAGTTACAAATTTCCCCGGATTATAACAAATCACGGAAGTAGCTTATGTTTATTGTACAAAAGAAATTACAAAAAATAGATACTGCAGTGCACCAGATAACAATATTTACAATTATATACAATATTTTCAGTGTGTAAGTTAATGTATAAAATGTCTAAGGTTTAGTAAAGTGTTTGCGTGTGTGTGTGGGGGGTAATGAGTCAGCCTCCCCGGTTTCAATTAATCAATCCGGAAGCACAATGATAGAAAATGGCTGTCCTGTAAAGCTGTCCTGATGGTGAATAATCCTAATTCACTGTCCTAGTTGACAGTCCAATACAGTGGAAAACAACTCCGAGACAAAATGGCATCTGGGATTCCCCTCGTGATTTAAAGGCGCAGAGACAACACTGTTACATTTGACATCTGTGAGATTCATTTCCTTAGGCATGGTTACAGTTTTTGGTCACATGATGGCAGTGTGTGGAAAGGGACAGAGATTTAGTCACGTGGATTGGTATGCTTTACAATGTAAAAGACTCTCTTTATCGGACTAAAGAACAAATCTGACTTATAAACGTGCTCCCAGAACAGAACTGGTTCATAAATTGGGCACTACCTGTATAGGTTTAAAGCCAATCAAGCAATTTATGAGGGTAGAAAGGGTCACTGATTATTATCGGTTTCTCAAAGAAACCGGTGACTTTTTTTTTTTTTTTTTTCCTCCAGAGTCAGTGTGCATGCTTTGCCTCAGAATGCTACAGTAGTTGATGTAGGCCATTGATGAGGACACTGTCTTAATTCTCAAACGATTATACCCAACCGGATTTAAGCATCTGGATCAGGGCGTCACTTAGGACAGTTTGGGACCCCAGTGCTTTGGATTTCTCACTGGGATTTTCAATTTCAGCTGGGTCTTGATTCAGGAGTTTAAACAGAGCTCTTGGAAATTGGTTGGAGTGAGGGGAATTGTCCGTGTGTCTAATTTAGTCTGGCCTTTTTTTTTTTCCTTGCATAAGGAGCATAGTTTTTTTTCCCCTAATGTAGTGGCTACAGTATATCTCCTATTTATCTGCTAAATGTATAGGCCTGCTTTGTAACATTTGGTGCATTGGACATGAGATAATGAGGCAGTTTTAATGCATACACAGTGTGAATACCATAAAAACTATTTTAAAAAGCAAAAAAAAAACAAAAAAAACACCACGCATCTCTGATAAAGGACAACAAATGGGATTACTTCTATTCTATATTTTCTTTGCAAATATTGATTCAGTGCAAATTTGCATATTTCCCCTTTTTGTTTTGGGTCTGCCTACTGTAGATTTGTGCCATGTGGCTTGCTTTAACTTTGTACTGTTCTGTACCTGTGGCATTGATGGTGCATTTTATTATAGGGGTATCAGAATGCATGGTATAATATAATATAATTCATTCCTCTTGTTTGTTTGTTTTTTTCTCTTAGGTGTTGCTGCTAGTTCTTTATTTACCTCTGGAAAGTATGCCATTGATCCCGAGTTGAGGGGCCTGGAGTACGAGCGAATCACTCAGAACTTGGACGTTCATTTCTGGAAGACGTTCTGGAATATCACTGAAAGCGAAGTTTTGGCGGTCAGTACCGTATATACTTTTGCTACGTTTCTCCTCATTCACCTTACAGCCAGTGTCAAGTCTGGAACATTTCTGCGTTTGGGACAAGCTCGATTTTCAGTATGTAATCTTTCGGTTATTCTCTTGCAGGGCTTGGCAAGTATGACCTCCACTCAGGTAAAGGTGAATCGTAGTCTCTCGGTGCCACCTGACTGCTTTGACCTACCCTTGGTGGATGATCCGACACGTACAGTTACGATCTCTTCTCCGGTTGCTCATGTCGGTCCTCGCCCGGTTCAGATGAGACTCATCTCCAGTGATCTGAGGGAAGGACAGGTAACGTTCCTCAGGCATATCTTACATCTTGTTACATCTTGCGCAGTTCTGATTTCATATCTCCTTCAATGCTTTTCTTTCTCAACAGGACAATGAGAAGCTGTTAGCAATATCCCGTTCTGATGGTGGCTCTATCTCGCTGTCTTTGAGTCTGAAGATTAAGAAGAGCCCTCCATCACCTTGGCTGGTGGTTCATTACCATGGAGGAGGATTCGTTGCACAGACTTCTAAATCACACGAGGTATGCTCTTTTCCTCTTCTGACAAATCCAGAGCCAGCCACCATGTTGGTATTTTTCCACAAATAACATGTACAGTAAATGCATCATAAATAGTTTTTTGTCCTTTGACCTCCTACCCACAGCCATACCTGAAAAGTTGGTCTCAGGAACTGAATGCCCCAATCCTGTCAGTAGATTATTCGCTTGCCCCCGAAGCACCATTTCCGCGCGCACTGGAGGAGTGTTTCTTTGCGTACTGCTGGGCTATCAAGAACCACGAGATTCTGGGTAAGACTAGTACCCCTGTCTCATTACATCCTTCCTGTATTTCTGTACACCGTTTGGAGAGTTATGATGCTTGAAGTGTCCGGTACTTTTTTTGCTCTGACTCTTACTCTTGCTCTTTTCTAACATTCAGGTTGGACAGGGGAGCGAGTGTGCTTGGCTGGTGATAGTGCAGGAGGGAACCTGTGCATCACCGTGTCAATGATGGCCGTGGCACATCGAGTACGCTTGCCAGACGGCATCATGGTCGTATACCCTGCCTTCATGCTCACCACCTGTGCCTCGCCTTCCCGTCTGCTCAGCCTTATGGATCCTCTCCTTCCCTTTAGCGTCCTGTCCCGCTGCCTCAGTGCTTATGCAGGTCAGTGATGGGAATAACAACCATAGTTCTGAATGTTCTTAGTTTTATCTGCTGTTTTGTATAAAAGCTGTCCAAACGGGGAATCGTTTTAGTATTCGATGTTTCTGCATTAAAAGAAATAACAATTTCTCTAAATTCTGCCTTTGCTTTGTTCTCCAATGCTTCAGTGTGAATTGATATAATACGTGTGTGTGTGTATAGGTCTGGATCCTCAGGAGGAGAAACAGGTAGAGAAAGCCACTGCTCTGGGGACTGTAAGGAAGGACACTGCCCTCTTATTCAAAGGCTTCAAACAGGGAGCCTCAAACTGGATCCACTCATTCCTGGACCACAACAAAGCAAGTGCAGGTGTGTGTTTGTGTGCATGTGTTTTATACCGTGATTGTACATTAATTTCAATAAGCACAAAGGATGACATTTTGGATTGAGCACATGGGTAGCTAAATAAATGAATCATTTAGATAGATGGATAGATAGGTAGATAGATAGACAGATACTTTATTGATCTTGAAGGAAATTCCAGATATCCAGCAGCCATAGAGACAGTAACACAGGTTGTACAGGGTGTAGATTGCACACTGTATCTTACATATAGTCTGTACACACAGGGTAATGTGGGAACTCACTAGAAGTTACTAGCGAAATGAATCTAAGGACAAACACTGCAAGATATAGAAGTTAAGCTTATAATAAAAAATCAAAAGTTTGAAAAAAAATTTAAAAGGTTCATTGCAGTTCAGTCATGGTGTACAATTTTAAATGAGGCAAAGTGACAACAGTGCAAACAGTATTAATGTACAAAAACCTAAGTAGTTTTGCTAAGAGCTGCATGAAAGTGACAATGAAATTTAGTCTTTGTGTAAATCTAAAAGTATAAAATATTTGGAGTAACTGCGCAGAGCCTGATGCTAACAGATGAGAGTTATGTACATCACCATGATGTAAATAGCAGACTAGTTTAGCATAGATCTCCCAGTCCGCAATTCACTGTAGTGAGGTGTTGAAGAGCCGAATGGCTCTGGGAACAAAAGATTTTCTAAATCTGTCCATCTTTGTGACAGAAGTATTTCGCTGAACACACTCTTCTGGTTGCAGAAATCTGTGTGAAGTGCACTTTTTCATACAAAAGGTCTAGAAAACAGTTAAGGAGACGATGTTCTTTACCTGATCTGTCTTCTTTTACCTTTTTGTACTTTTTTTTGTATTAGTAAGAATATGGGTTTTGTGATTTAAAATAATAATAACGCAGCATCAGTCAAGGCTGATCAAAACAATGAGTATATACTGTACACTCCTCATTCACTTATAATAACAATAGGAACAACTGTATTATCATATAGCAGCCACACAGTGCATAAAATAATGCAGAAACAACTCAATGGCTTTTCTGAATGGGGAAAGAAGCTTTAATGTTAGCATGATTGTTTGAGCAAACTCAAGGAACCAGTCTTTACAACCACGTTGGAAGGAAAGTATCTCAGATCAGCGAACACCGTGAAGCTCGAGGTGAGTGGGTTAACGCTGGATTCCACTTCTGTCAGCTACAAATGAGGTTACAGTGATCACCGACTCAGTGAAAATGAACGGTTAAGGATACAGTCTTCCTCAATACACTTTCCTCTAATGATGTGTTTGGGCAGAAACTCTCAATTTTCAAAAATCATATCTTAAACACTATTTCAATGCCACACCAAGGTTCACCATCTCTGGGACATTCTTTAGCATACAGTAACAGATACTGTAGCTGTATAAGTTGTTAAACCTACCGCCTCTCTATCGTCCACTCTTCTTTTTAGAGACCATAAGGAACAGCGTTTCTGAGGGCACTCTCAGTTCTACCCAGTCTGACCTTCTGGCTCCAGGACCGTCCTCTGGGTTCTCTGTGAAGGGAGACTCTATGAAAAGCCACACATGTGACAGTCTGGTCACCCACACTGCCAGGACATTCACCAGCAGCAGCCACAACAGCACAAGCTCTACTGCCAACCACAGTGCCAACTCCACATTTCACTACCATCCTCTCCTGAACACCACAGAAATCCTGGAAAGCAAGGTATGCCAGGAAGCATTATAAATTGTCTTGCATTTAAACTTTCACCTGTGAGAACTCATGTCTCTCTCTCTCTCTCTCTCTCTCTCTCTCTCTCTCTCTCACCCCTTCACTACTTTCTGTTCTACCCCGAGGATATAAGTATACTTTTCTCCAAAGAGGTAGACCCCTCCGTCTCAAGGTCCATCTCATCCGTGGCAGTGCCTCCACCTGACGGGGACGAAAACTCAGAAAACCCACGGGGCTTTCCTGGGGACTTTGAGCCATTGCGGTCAGCGCAGCCTGCCAAAATGAATGTAGATTCCTCACCTGTCTTTAGAAATCCCTACATGTCACCTCTCCTGGCTCCAGACCACATGCTGCAGGGACTCCCTCCTATTCATATAGTGGTAAGAGATACTGTTGCCAGTTTTTTGTTTTCCACCTAGGTTTTCAACTGTTATGGTATTTTAGCTGAAACTGTGTTTTGATGACTTATTATAAATCCAATTGATGTAGCTGAGGTTAAAGAACAGAATTCACAGCCCATAATGACATTGCTGGCATTTACATCTCTGAGTTTTCTTTCAAAGTTTTCTGACTTAAGCCACACCTACAGTATTTCAGGTTTAAACTGAAATACAGGTAGTCCCCGACTTACGAACATTCGAGTTACGAATTTCCTGCAGATACGAACGATTCTACTTCTAGTTCAAGCACGAAAGTAGCTCACGTGTATTATAAAAAAATATATACACTGCAGTGCACTAGATGCCAATATTTATAATCATATACAATATTTTCAGTGTATAAGTAAAGGTATAAAATGTCCGTATATTGTATGTGTGTGTATGTGGGGGTGCGGAAGAAATGAGTCGCCCTCACCGGTTTCAATGAATCAGTCCGCAAGCACAATGATAGAAAATAGCTGTCCTGTAAAGCTGTCCCGATGGAGGATAATCCTAATTTTGCAAAATCTTCAACAAACAGAGTTCGCAGTCCAATACAGTGGAAAACAGCCATGTTAAAGGCATATAAGACTCACTTTGAAGAACAAATCGGACTTGCAAAACTCATTTGTAAGTCAGGAACTACTTGTACAGATACAGATATTTGAAGCACTAAACAGATATAAAAATAAGCTTCTTGAAACCACTTATCGATGTGCTCTGTAATCTCTGCTATTCCTCCAGGCTTGCGCTCTGGACCCCATGTTAGACGACTCCGTATCGTTCGCTAGACGACTACAGAACATCCAGCAGCCTGTGACTTTGTGTGTCGTAGATGACCTCCCACATGGCTTCCTCAGCCTGTCTCAGCTCACTAAGGAGACCCATGATGCTTCTAATGTCTGCATGGAGAGGATCAGAGATGTGTTCACTATGAAAGACCTGCCTCCAGAGATGAATAAACACCGCAAGCTGGAAAGGACCGATCGTTGTGGTTCAGGTGCTTCTGCCAAGTTCTTTCAAATGGAAACTGGTGAGGATGTAAGAGAGGGTGTGGTTTAAAAAGTGAAAGGTGTTCTAACGACCAAAATAAAAGGTAGTTCAGGGAAAAGGACAAAAATGAAAACAAGGTTTTAAAAACAACAATAAAAAAAAACTGCCTAAAACCACTGTGCAGTATACCAGCAGAACAAGAATGAGTAAATTGAAGAAGAAGAAAAAAAAAGTCTGATGTCCAGTGTCTGACACTAAGAGTAGTGGGTCAGTGTTTGGCTTTCGTGTTTTAAATTACATGTGCGTGTGCACTTGCACTTTTCAAACATGCACAACTTTAACTAAATATTGCCACTTTGCCTCTGCACTGTATTGCTTTATTGAGATTCTGATTCTGAATCGTCCAAATACCAGCATGGAAACAAATGCTTCCTGTCTTGTCCAGGCCTAAAGCTGAAATGTTTCGTAAATGTTTTCACAAAACAGCTTTTTTTTTTATGCACATTATTACTCAACGTCATGCTTATGCCATAGCCAAGCTTTTAGGTGAGAGTCAGTTAAACCAAATTTTTTTGTTTGTGGTGTATGTGGTGTATGCCGTCTTAATTACTTTGTGTTTGTGTGAAAGTGGAAAGTGGTGCTTCTGCTGAGATGATCGTGTTATTACTGAAAAAAAAAAAAAAAGACAATACTGAATCAATGTTTGACGCACATGTCTTTTTATAGTAGATTTGTGTATCGATAGCTCCAGGGTTAAGGTTCAGAAGGAAGAAAGTTCGATTCCCAAGATTCCCAAGGAAGAGACCTACTACCGGGGCCTTAACCCTGACCTTCTCAGTTCCAAGCTTGTGTAATATCTCAATTGTGAGTCAATGTGTGTAAAAGTGCCTGCTAAATGTGGATTATGTTTATTATGAGTACTTTACATTTACTAAATTTTTGTTTTAATATTTTTATAGTTGTTAATTTGAGAAAGTTTAATGCTGTTTCAATTACAATACAATTAACAATCACAAGTCCTAAATACTCATCAGCATAGTAGAATTGCTGGGTTTCAAACACAGGAAGCTTTGACCTACAGAATTATAATTTAGCCTAGCATCCGTCATCATCTGCCAGGTCATTCATAGCTAGTAAAATTACAATTCGATATGTAACAAAATATTTAAGTTTTTTTCCATTTCTTAGCCTCCTTTACTCGATTTTCTTGTTCCACTTATTGCTGGATGTCACTACCTCCCTGTTTGGTGTCGGCTTTTGAAACTCCCTGCACACCGACCCATTTCTTGAGCCCAGGAGGTATTTTATGGAACATCCTTCTGCGACCTTGAACCAGTTAGACTAGTCATTAAGCAGGGGTGTGTACTTTATGACTGCGCTCCCTGTGCAGGTGTCATTTGTGAAATCATCATTTGACCCAGGCAGACTTTCATATTTCACTCTCCTCAGTTACACGACAGAATCGAAGCAAATCCAACATCTTTCAAGGACGAACAAATTATAAATGTATTAGCCAAGGGAATACTTCAGTTGAAGTTTCCTATAGTCTGATGTCAAATAAATGAACCCTTTATTGAACTGGTAACATCGATAAATCCTTTAATGCAGACTTGTACTGTATGTGAATAATTCAATTTGTTAAGGGGTAATATTTGTTAGAATCTAATAATAATTAGACAGAATTATTCTGCATATCCGTCATCCTCTTTTTTGCCGACATGCTATTGGCAAGTTGTGCTTGAATCCGTTATGGCTTCTACTGTACATCCCTGCATGTTGCTGATTAAGGTTTCTTTAATTTCATTTAGTGGAAATTTCAGTGGAAATCTTTATAAAGTCCTCATTCACAAGTCCATACATTTTAAATTCCATTGAGTTACCAACAATTTATTCGAAATGTAGAAAACCAATGGTTTGCTTGCTTTTCTAGATGTTGTGCAACTGTGGCCAGCTCACTCGCTGCCCAATTTAGATCCATAGATGTATTATTGCACATCGGAGCAAAAAAAACAAAAAGAGCTAATGGGGGAAAACAAATCGGGAAACAAATCCCACTGGCCCATGCTTGTGGAAAGAGCCAAGGAAAGACAGGAGTGTTACTGTAATTAAAGGATTGTTAGGGTCACAATTTTTACACCAAACTGGGCTAGGTTAAAATTATTATAATATTTTTTTAAATTTTAATTATTTTTCTTAAATAAAGCCAATTTGTAAGTGCTGACGGTGTGTTTATAATGTACAGACCCATTTCTGTTGTAAGATATTACAGAGATTCGGTGTAAATCAGAGTTACGGCATGGTCCAAACAGGGACATCAAATATACCTGTCCACCATAATGTCTATAAACGTCTCTCGTTTCAGCTACTGGATTTTTAAAAAGTTATTTCCAGGTCTTTCGCGTGGTTTTTAACTGGATTTTTTTTTCCCCCTGAAATCTGGTATCATTGATAAAAGATAGTATTATTATGAGCAATGTACCAAAAGTAATGCAAAAGGGGCTTTTTTATTATTATTAAGTGACATAATTTATGTTGCCACTTGTTGGTAGAGCAACCCTTCCTCTGTAACTCTTCTTCTTGTTCTTCCGTCATTGGGAGGGTGCAGGCTGTCCGACATCCACAGAAGGCTACGGAATGTTTATGGAGATGACGAAAGTTATATGCACAAATAGGTGAAGAAGTTTAAAGAAGGAGAAAAGACAAACCACGCAGTGAGAGATCACCATCGATAGAAAGAAAGAGGATTCGAGAGTTTGCATCACTTATGATAAAAGACTATGTTGAGTGGTACATTAGTATTGAGGAAGAGCTACTCTACCAACATGTGCAATTTTAACAACCTACGTCAGTTAATAGAAAAGTTTGCAGTGTTTTCAATACAGCCCTTGTATTATTACAAGCTTTTTAGATTTATTCTCAAGCTTCTAGAGTTGCTGGACGTTGTTGACTCTCAACAGGATGACTCTAAAAATGCACTAGTATAGATAACAGCCTATAGCCGATCACGTATCATTCCAATCTGAAACGTTACAGACAATATTGTGTAGGTTTCCCTTGTGGTTCCTCAGGACATGACTCCAGAAGACCTCTGGGGATGTGATGCAGTCTGGCACCAGGGCATTGGCAGCGGATTTGGCAGTGGGGCCTCTGTGGAATAGGCTTGTTTCTATTTCTCCGGCGCCTCCCATGGGTGCTCAATCAGATTGGGATCTGGGGAGTTTGGAGGCCAGGTTGGCGGCCTTGGGTTCTTTACCTGCTGTGCACTGGGTGTTCTGGTGCCTTTCTTTCATGTCCAGCAAGGACTTTTTTCAGACAATTGCTGCATTGGTCTCCGTGGTCATGGGTGCCTTGCCTCGATTTAATATTGTTTAATGTCCTCCTGTTCCACCAAACTATCCTCTCATGAGCAACTTCTACATCACACCTACTTTTCTACTTTAGAATATACTAATAACCTGGTCTACTTTGCGCAGGCACATGGGCTACAGATTTATCCATCACAGATTTTGTAGATTAAAAAGGATGGCCGATGAAATCATATTTCATTTGCATTTGTTAAAAAAACAAAAAAGAGAGAGATCCAGAGCGAGGCTAGTGTTGTACTTCTACCATTACGTTTGTTTCTATTAGACAACACATAGCTACCTCATCTGCATCCGTTTCTGTAGGCGAATTAACAGTTACTAAAGTATTATTGAGCGACATTAGTACTGTATTCCGTTCTGATTCCTCAGTCATTTCACGCTCTCGTTACTGTGGTGTTAGCCGAAACAGTGTTGGATTGTGAAATCCGTGCAGGTCCGCTTCCACTACTCGAGCTAATATATAGTATGGCTAATACATGCTTCTTTTCAGAGTGTTAATTATAGTTATACTGTATGGTGAATGTGCCGATCTTCCTGTGTGGCTTCTTTGTTAATGTACTATCCTCTAAATCCACTATAGCTGTTTAATTAACTGGAGCTTTTGTGTCAGTTGTTGAGAGCGGTGTTGGATGTTAGTGTGTTTCTTCCATTCATTGGAAAACCAGCACTTTATGGATCATGACAAGTTATTCTACATACACTATATGGAGAGCTACGTACAATATACCATTCAAACAAACATACGCACAGATACGTTTTTTTTTTCATGTTAAAAATACCGCAAGTGCAAAAGTGTTAATGGAAATTGAATGTATTTTTACTTTCCCTGCCTCATATATTAGCTTATATTTTGAATCGGTTTGGAATTTACAGATTTCATGCAAAATTCTTTGAAAAAAAAATTTTATAAATAAATAAATAAATAAATAACTAAATATATATATATATATATATATATATATACATATACATATACACACACACACACACACACACACACACAAGTTCATATGAAAAGCACATAGAATAGAACAAATAATAAAAAAAAACACTTTTTATATTATTTATGTACTTTCTTTAAAGGCAGTGCTGAATATTATGTCATAGAATTAAGTTTAAAGTAAGAATCGTGTATGTATTGATTGTACTAGATATTTAAAGCGTTTTCTTGCTTATTATTCTTGTACCTGTCTGCATTTTATGTATTTTAGCTTTAATATAGCTGTATGGATAATATATTGGCAAAAGTATCAAATATCAGATTTACATTTGTAAAACTACCAAACAAAAAGTACAGTAAAACACTTTGTAGTATAAATGTAAATCTAAATCAAAATATAATCCAAAGGATAAAGTGCAGTTCTGTCAATTTTTTGCTATCATATCCTCTTCCTTTTTTTTTTTTTTTTTTTTAAATCACTATACGTTTTTTCAGAAAATATTGTTACTGTAATAAATGTAGTCTGAAACTATTTTGTGGTTTTGTCTCCTGATGCACATGTGAATTATGCTGTTTATGTGGTTTATGCAATAAAGAATAAAACAGATTTTCAAAGCATAATTGCTGAGCCGGATTAATCAATCCTTAC
>JAQMYG010000019.1:8408827-8425208 GCA_030014215.1 Clariallabes teugelsi | reverse complement strand
CTAACCTCATCTGTCATCCTGTCCATCACCAGAGCAAACAAGAAGGGGCTCAGAGCCGATCCTTGATGCAGACCCACTTCCAACTTGAACTCTTCTTGTAGAATGCTGTGAACTTTCTAACTGTTTACTACCTGTCATAACTTTGGACATGTCTTCTAATTCAATGTCTTTTAATTACTTATTGTAAAACAATGCTGAAGGCGTCCAAAATATGCAATAATCCCCTTTGAATAGTTGATATTGAGATGTGTCTGCTTATGATCTGTAAAGTCTTCATAACGGCTCCAATCCGAGGTGCTGTTTGATAATTAGTGATTTCTGCGGCTGGTGACTCTAAATGATCTTCTTCCCTGCAGCAGAGGTATGTTTTGGTCTTGCTTTCCTGAGCTGGTCTTCATGGTGCTTGATGGGTTTTGCATTCGACAACAATGTTTTTGCAAGAACTGTTCCAGAACAGCTGATTTTCGTGTCTTAAAATAACAACTGACTGTTTTGTTGTTGTTGTTGTTGTTGTTGTTATTTAATGACCTACAGTAATGCCATATGTGTCATTTCATAGTTTTACAATCTCCAGTATTGTCCAAACCTTTGCTGAACTGCATCTCAACAAATCACAAGACTTCTGGAACAATGTTCTATGGACAGATGATATCAAAGTGGAGTTGTTTAACCTTAATGCCCAGCTCCACATTTGGCAAAATCAAAACAGCATTTCAGCAGAAACTCCTCATACCCACTGTTAAGCGCGGTAGTGGAGGGGTGATGATTTGGGCTTGTTTTGCAGCAACAGGACCTGGGCAACCATGCGCTCCTCTGGAGAGTATTCTAGAGGCCATGTGAGTCCATCTGTCTGACAGTTAAAGCTTCAAAATTGGGTCAGCAGCAAGACAATAATCTGAGGTACACCTCATCAGAATAGCAGAAAAATAAAAGAATCAAGGTTTTGGAATGACCTACTGTAGTCAAGAGCCAGACCTCAACCCAATTAAAATTGTCCTGCTGTGGCAGGACCTTAAAAGAGCTGGTCAGTAACATTATGTGGCAAAAAATGAAGTCAGCTGACGACCTGAATGTACTGTACTGAATGACCAGGATATCACAGCCATGAAGTTTTTCTTCTCTGATGGCACATTCCAGAAGTTAAATTGTGAAAGGATGGTTCTGGGAGCCTGAGGAATCAATTTTACACATGCACATGGTTTTATGTGTTCATAGGGTGTGTTTATCATCCTTGCTCCTTTTTATGCTGGTTCTAATTTTTGTAAAGTAATATTTGTTGCATTTAATAAATAAACGTATCAGCTTAAATAAACTTAATTTCATTTAATTTATTGTGTCAAATTTTTACTTTTATAGATCAGCTAGTGTAGGCCTATATTTTAACCTATTAATATTATATTTTAAAGCCATACAGTATTTATTTTTAATGAATAAAAATATGCTTGTAGTGTTTTGTTTTTTTTTAACCTCAAAAAACACCCAGAAAAACAGAAAAGGACAGCACAAAATGGTTTCCATGAATCATAGATATAACCTAAATGCCAAGCTAAACAAGTCGAGGTCAGTAACATAAATTGAATTTCGGGTGTCAAATAACATTTTCTCCGGCGCTGCCAACGCACTTAAACGCAAGAACTGCTGACACCCTTAAAACAAGAAGATAAGCAATCTCTTTGTCCCAGGTTTAAGCAAAGGTTTAGGCCACATTACTGACCTTATTTATAATGTTCCTAATATCTGGTTGTGAATGTGATGACCAGCTTGTTTGATTTGTCATTAAGTACTGCTGATTGACTTGATCCAGTGGTAATCAGTTTGTAATTATAGGTGCTATGAGGTATTCTGTCATAGTTATACATGAACTAAATTAATTATTTGTGCTTTTATTTGAATCTCTTTTCATCTGATAAGAATGTGAATCTCAGTAAGTCTGACCTTTGATTTATTATTATTATTATTATTATTATTATTATTATTATTATTATGTTGTTGTTGTTGTTGTTTTAATAAGTGAGTCTGACATAAATGTGACAGGAGCAGTAAATGCTCGCTTAACGATGGCAGGCATTATCTTGGTTAACGATCCTTTTTTGTCCACTTGCACATTTAGGCCACATACCACTGCTTTGCTGGCAGTTTCCAGTAGTGATGGGGATTCTGGCTCTTTTCCTCAAGTCAGGTAATTTGACTCAGCAGAACAATGAATGCCGGATTTTTCTGCTCCCAGAATGGGTCCTTGCCAGTTTTTTTCTTCAGATACTGCCCAAATGTTGTTGTTCATTGCCTCCCTGTCTCTTAAATAGCATCTAAAAACATTTTCCTCTACATTTGATTAAGAAAACAACTCTACAGCCTAAAGGAATGTCTGTATAAAAATCAAATACATTATGCAAACCATTGAGCATTCCTACACTCACTCCCTGTATCCGTGCCTGACTTTCTTTTAAATAGAATCCGAAGAAGATCCCGTCTATTTGTCCTGAATAATCAATTTGGTGCCAGATGGGCTGGTTCACATCTCACAGAAATTGCTGATACAACAGGTTTAAGCCCTTACACAGAATAGCAACAAAAAGTGCAACAAAACAAAAAAACACATTCAGTGACCAACAGTTCCTCAGGAAATGCTTTGGTGATGAGAAAGGTCAGAGGAGAATGGCAAGACTGGGTTAAGCTGACAGCAAAGTTACAGTAACTTAAATAAGCACTTTTTACAACTGTGTCGAGCGGAAAAGCATCTCAGAAGACGCACCACATGGAACCTTGGAGATGGGTGGGCTACAAGAACAAAAGGTCAAACTGGGTTCCACTTCGGTCGGTTAAGAACAGGAATATGAGGCTTACCAAAAAATGAAATAAAAGATGGAACAGTAATATGTTAGCTTTCATAAATCATGTAACGTCCTGCAATGCTCTTAGAGCAATAATAGAGACAACTGGTGGTTTAAGGAGTCTGTCTGGGACAGGATGCATGGGGAAGTTGTTTTGAAAGGAGGATTGTTCAAAGACACATTCGTAGTAGAAAAAGCATTTCCATGCATTCATCTAACCACAAACTGAAGCACCTGGAGCTTTAACTGGAATCAGGTTCTAAGGTCAAATATAAAAATAAAGTTTTTTTTTCCAACAGTCAAGGTAAGTTTGGT
This sequence comes from Clariallabes teugelsi, assembly GCA_030014215.1. Classification (NCBI taxonomy): domain Eukaryota; kingdom Metazoa; phylum Chordata; class Actinopteri; order Siluriformes; family Clariidae; genus Clariallabes; species Clariallabes teugelsi. Next base: position 8,422,062 of record JAQMYG010000019.1, on the reverse strand, counting down.
GTAAAAAATTTTTTAAATGATGGTTATACAGAATCCCCACTGTTTTGCATAATGGAGGATCTGTGAGGCAGTTTTACTAAGAACCTTGTTAGAATTCCCAGAATATTAAACATTAAAATATTTTGGAATAATAAGGTTCTATCTAATTTTTTATTTTTTATTTTTGTCAAAATTGAGTTATTACAGTACCATTTTCTTATTCTTAATACAACATATTAACATAACTTGAGGTGATATGGATTTTTGGAAAATAAAAAGAGACCGCACAGTTTTGCACTATGGAGTGCAAAAACCTTGAAGCTCAATGTCTCAAAACGGCTCAGAATGCAGATTTCAAGAGGAAGACACACCGGCATCAGGGTTGGAACTCCCACCAGGACAATGATCTTGAAGATACTGTATGTCCAAATCCACTCACACAAGCGTCTACAGATTCAAGCCAGTATGACACCCCCATCTCAGCTCCTCGAGCTAAAGAGGAGCCTGCACATGAGAAGATCAAAAACTCTGGAGGATCTGGAGTGTCTCACATTCCTTTCTATTCTAACATAGACTACCTGTCAAAAGTTGGGACACGCCTTCTAATTTCATGCCTCATTGTCAAACAATACCGAATGCCTCCTGCAATTATCTCCTTTGAACAGGTGATGGTGAGACGTGTCTGCTACTTAAAATATGCTCTGTAAAGCCTCATAGCGGCTCTAATCTGAGGTGCTGTTTGTTAATTAGTGATTTCTGAGGCTGGTAAGAAATCACCTGCAGCAGAGGTAAGTCTTGGTCTTGCTTTCCTGGGAAGGTCTTCATGAGAGCCAGTTTCATCATGGAGCTTGATGGGTTTTGATGGGCAAATGCACTCGACGATACTGTTCTTGCAAGAACTATTCTAACCTAATGCCACAGTTTTTTGGGCAAAAAAATCTAGCATCGTTCTTGAATGCAGAAAATAAATCCTAACACGCGTCCAAACTTTTGACTGGTACAGTAATCTCATTATGCGATATAGGACAAGACTTTTATGTAGGTAAGGGAAAGATGAGTGGAAAAAAAACACATGAGGGTTCATAGATTTTTTTTCCTCTAAAATGAATATACTTCTAATAAATATTAGATTTCTCTTATATTTTCAGTGTGAGATTAATTAACCACCAGGACATTTTTCAGAACCTGTTTTCATCCAGTTAATTATCGTTCAGGAGCTGAACGTAGGATTAAATCGTGAGCTGCTGTGCAGATACGGCTTGGTTACCAGTTTAAATGAGTTTTACAGTTTTGCATTTAATGTTCCAATGCACTAAGAGTACAGGATAATTAACCGCAGGCCTACTGTTTACGGCATCGCTGTTTATGGAAAAAGCTAAAGGTAACAATAAAAAAAACCAGGAGCAGATTGGAGCCAGGTCTCTTGTCTTTACTGCGATGTTGAATGTTGTGTAATGCTGAAATGTTTGCTTTGAATTCCTGTTGAGGTGTAATATCCATGAATAAAGAAAGAGGATGAAGGAAGTCAAATCTTTCTTTTGTTTCTAATGCTTCCACAATATAGACTAAAATTAAAGTGAATATGAATCATCGGTAATGTGTTCTCATTTCTCCTTTTTAACAGTTAGTATAATGGTTAGAAGCTTAAGGTTGATTTATGGCCTGTGACAAGTTCCCTCATTACAGAATAAAGTACAGTAATGGCAGTTATGTTTCAATTTCATACATTGTCCCAGAACTGAATGAATAATTATCTTTGGTCAGATTCAGCCCTGTAGAATTACATCTGAGGCCATTTATTTCTCTCTCTCTCTCTCATTCTCTCTCTCTCTGTCTCTCGCCTGAGCTAAAGATGATACCCACCGCTGTATAGAGAGAGAGAGAGAGAGAGAATGAAAGAGAGAGAAAGAAATCCATTATTCCTCCTGCAATAATAGCATTTGGATTTACAGTGCAGACCATGCAGAGGATGAATAATACATCTCAGTCGTCCTTGCTTCTAGCCTCTCTCCATATTTCACTGAAAGTGCTATGAAAACAACAATCTATCTCTTTTTTTAGTGACGGATGACCAAGTGGCTCTGCATGTGTGTGACTTCTTATTTATACGGGGAAAAAAAGGAACGAAAAGAGTTCGCACGGGTAATACGAAGGTTTCAAGATTTCAAGGGTCTGCGGAACAATAGGACATCAGAACATAAATTCGCAGGGTTTTCCATGTGCTCCAATTTGATAAAATTATTATTATTTTATGAAAACAGAATAAAGTTCCAGAATGCCCAGCTTAACCAGGGAATAGCTGATCTTTCCTTTTAGTGCGTGCCAAGAAAAGCACAAATAAAATACAAAGCTGTTTCCTTGGATTCCCATATTGATGTTTAAATGGAAAAATATGTTTAATGTAGTTTATTTATCGTTGTCTATACGGCTTTATACTGTAGAGAGGGTCGGAGGACCTGGAGCCTGGCATCCCAGGGCACGAGGCGGGGTACACCCTGGACGGGAATTTTGGGAAGAACAGTTAGTCTAACCTGCATGTCTTTGGAAACCGGAGGAAACCCACCAATCGTAGGGAGAACATGCAAACTCCATGTACACAGACCTGAGGTGGGAATCGAACCCGGACCCTAGAGGTGTTCAAGGGGACAGTGCTAACCACTACTAATATAATATCCTAATATAATATTAAAAATGCTTTTATTGGATAAATCCTTAAAAGGTTTTGTTCATTAAGTTTAATTTAAAAAAAATTTATTTGTATGTCAGAGAAAATACAACATAGAATTGTTTGTGACATAATGGAGGCAGTCTGATTTTACCTTCAGAAATAGAAGCAAGTCTCCAGGAAGAAGTAGATGAGGTTCTCCAAGATGCTTGAAAAACATTTGCCAGACAATTTCCTTATATAATCTGCCTGACAGTGAATCTAACATAATGTGACAGTTTTAAACACATGCACCAAAAGTTGGCAGCGTTACAATAATTAATGTTTGCTTCTTTTCACAGCTATTTTAATATAAACCATCTAGTTTTTTCTTCTCTTTGAGACTAATGTCATCCATATGCTCCTGCTATGAACTGTAAGCCCGTCTCTAGTCCTGTCTGTGTTCATAAAAATAAGAAAAAGCAGAGCAGTGAAGAGAATTCACCTCATGCACTTTAACACACTTGAAGTATGACAATGTTCTGGTTACAACAATGCATGCTGTACTGTACATAAATACATAACCCATGTATGTCGCAGCTTAGCTGCAAATATTTTATGAGACAAAATTGAGATGCAGTAAATAACAGGTCCACCTAGAATAGTCCCAGTAGGTGTTAACTACATGTACTGTATTTATACATCTATATTGTGAAGATTTTGACACATATTAAACTACAATACATATATTTACCTATATGTAACATTCAGTATTTAAACTTATTTATATAGACCAAAAGCTAATAATCGTACTAGAAGAAGTTAAGGCATAAAGGCATGTCTCATGTACAGTATTTATCATTTCCTGAAATCCCTCTTTCGGCCACCATGACCTTCACTAAGTAATACTGTACATGTCAGCATCTGTGATTTTCTTGTCTCTTTAATGTTTGCTCATTCAGCATGATGCCCGCAATTGCTTCATATAAATTATTCATATAAGTATCTAAAAAAAAAAAAAAAAGCCACATATGCATGCCACGAGTTTAAATCAAACAATGCACTGATGAATAAGATGAATAAGGCTTTTAATTTGACAGTTTTAGCATGAGTCTTTGAGTCCCTTGGTCATGTTCAGTATACCTGATTATTGACTATGCATACATTACCTTCAATAAGTCACACATTTTTTGGAATTAGATAGTTGCACAGGTTCATACTGCGATTCTTTTTGAAGCAATCCCTTAATATCCTTGCTGAATAAAAACACCTACATACTGTAACATGCAGACTCACTTAGCCAGCCTGATAACATGTCAATCACAAATCATTATTACTCACCCAATCATCGTCTATACTGCTTTATCCTGTGTACAGGGTCACGGGGGTGCTGAAGCCTATCCCAGGAGACATGCAAACTCCATTAACAGATGCGCGGCAGAACATGCAAACCCTATGCAAACACACCCGAGATGGGAATCGAACCTGAACACTGCAGGTGCAATAATCAGCGAGGCATTGGTATGAAGTGTTCGTAAGAATATGATCAATATTTATTCATTTATTTTGTTTTATTGAAGAACACCATGTCTATTTATCTGTTTAAAGTTTAGGTACTGAACTGAAAAAAAAAAAGAAATCCTGATGATGTTCATCCTTAGAAGATTTCACATTTATAACATCACACTATTGAAACAGCATTATCAGAGTTATGGCGATGATGTCGTCATTGTGCTAATGTCATAGTGCTTGGGTCCTAATTATTACTGGCCACTTTTAGCAGAACTTCCTTCCAGACACCTTATAGGCGCTGTGTGGACACTGCATTGGAAAGACTGTATTAATATTAGCTACTTATTAATAGGTGACTGTAATCTAGCACACTCTTCACTATTTAGTGAGCTAACTTACTGTAATCTAGCTGGTTATCAGTCAGGCAACATACAATAATACTACCAATGGTAAACACATAGCATCAGTTTCATTTGGATGTTTCTTGTTTTGCGTAAAGCCTATCCTACTATGTAAAGTGGAACAGCCAGGTGCTGCAGTCACCTTGATGGTAAAAAAAAAAAAGAAAGAAAAAGCCTCAATGCTGATGTGGATCATTTTAAAAGCTGATAAAACTAAATATAAAATAAGATCCTGTCTGGCTGATATAAACAAGACTTACTGTATTTCTTTATATTATTAATTAAAATCAATCGTATTTTTTGGAGAATGTCACAAAACAGCTTTACATAAATCTGAATGTAGATTTAAATTTGTGTCACAGTTACGCAAACCAGAACCTGACAGGTTTCCTTTAGAGTCTGGTTCCTCTCAAGGGTTCATCCTCATGTTGTCTTAAGGAAGAACTCCCTGGGACGAATTGAGGAAGAAACCTTGAGAGGAAACAGATTCAGAAGGGAAGCCTTCCTCTTCTTGGTGACACCGGATAAAGGGATCATAAAGCTTTACTTTTGTACAAATGTGGACTATAATTAGCGATGTCACATTATAAACAAGATCATCCTATTCTGAGCAATGGTTATCCCACATTTGTGCATATGTATGCTTATGTTCAAAAGTTAGTAACCGCTTCCCCCCATGAATTTTATGCTTTTTTTGGTGTAAAAACATAATTAAAAAATCTTCTTATTGTAGCTGTTCTCAGTATCAGGCAAATACAACGTCAGACAAACAACAGGATATAACCATATATTCCCCTTAAAAAAAAGTTAAATGAAGCCAAAAAAAACAACAAAATGTGGGCAAAGGGCCCCTGCTTTTACAGGATTTAAGTTGCAGCCGGGTGCCGGTACTGTATTCATCAGCCCTTGATTAATTGATCATCAGCAGGTGTGCAGACCTCTATTAAAGCTGAAGTTTTGGCAGTTTGCTTGTCTGGTGCATTCAGGTGTGTGTTGCCAAGAGGGAAAGACATAAGCAATTGTTGCTGTATTTGGGCTTGTTTTTGCAGCCCTAGGACCTGTGCTTCTTGCATTTTCAAACTGCTCACGCACCCACCGTTGGGGGGGCTTAACACACTTGGAGGACAGTGCTATCCGCTCCTTCCACTTGCGTGAGCTCACAGATGCCCCTGATATGGCTGCGAGAGGTTACAGCATCACCCGGGAATCGAACTCACAATCTCCGGATTATAGGGTGAGCACTGTAAAAGGAAGGTTTTGTACCTTCCAGTGATATCTTTCATACATTGGAGGATTTGATACCAGTCTCAGACAAATTTCTGTCTGTCTGTCCAGCTAGATTTTGTCACACCATGACGCAAAATTGGCTAGACAGAATTTAATGAGAAACTTTGGCAGTACTTTGGTATTTACTGTATCTGAAGTTAGATATAAATTAATCAAAGCCATAAATTAATCAACATGTTGACTAGAAGGGATGTTATGATCAGTTTTGTGCCAGATTAGAAACCGCAAGTTTTGGACCGAATTTAATGAAACTTTTGCAGTACTTAGATATCTGCCGGAAGTTTTGATATCAGATTTATTAATATATTTTAAATACGGTACAACAAACACCTGCACCAATAGATATTAATTAGAAAAGCTAAACCAAATAGTTTTACTGGGATATTTCCACTGAAATTGTGCTGCATAAGGGGTTTAAGTAAACTGTAAAAAAAAAAAGAAGAAGTCATTTTAAGACAGAGCTTAATCTTTATCCGATCGACTTTTTAGTTTTCTCACCTGTGATTCACTTTCCGATTACTGAACAGGGAGTGTATTTGATTAACAAAGGAAGAAGTACAACTTCGCGTAAACAAGGCATAAGATACTCAACCTTATAAAATTTTATTTCTTTGTATTAATAAGTTAGGAAGAGAGTTCTGTCGTACAGAAAGACATGTAAGTTAAGTTAAGCCTTAGTTTGTCACATATACTGCACATTACAGCAGTGAAATTCCTTCTTCACATATCCCAGTGTAACTGGGGTCAGAGCGCCGGGTCAGCCATGACACAGCATTCCTGGAGCAGACAGGGTTAAGGGCCTTGTTCAAGGGCCCAACAGTGGCAACCTGGTGAAGATGGGGATCGAACCGCCCACCTTCCGGTCAGTAACTCAGTGTCTTAGCCCTCTGAGACACCACTGCCCGTAATGTACAAGTGCTTCAAACTGAAATAATAATATCACTGATTACATTAAAGCTTATTTTTAGCTTTAACCTTTTAACTATTTCTACAAACTCTTTTTCCATCAACGACAGCTAGTAAATTAATAAATAAAGTGATTGTAATGTTTTGAAGTACTGAAGGTGAGAGTAAGTTGTCTATAAAAAAAAGCTGGTTATGAGACTTCATAATATTTTAAAATATAGCTCAGACAGCTAGCGTTCATAGAGTTGACAGATATGACTGAAGTGTGTGAATTAGGATTTACAAATACAGATTTTGATTGGCTGTGCTCTCGGTATGCCGCCCTGCGATTGGCTGTGTGATGCTTGGTGGGCGGTGCAGCCACTTCTCCGTTCGCTGCATCTTTCTGCTAACCGTTATCTGCGATTTTTCTTCCGGGTTGAGTCGGTGGGCGGGGACTGAGTTTCCTCCGGCTCCTCCTCTTCCAGCAGGCAGCAGCGGCGGTTCAGCTCGAGCCGAGTCCGAGTGAGGCGCGCGCCAGCTCGGTTCGTTTATTTCACAGTTCGTGCTGAGAGGAAGCGGTTCGAGCGGGGAGAATCTCAACGTCGCCATTTTACAAACTCGAATATTCTCGAATGTTGGGGAATTCGACGTGAAAATTAATCCCTCTAACTCATTTGAAGGTCTTGCGGTTGTTTTTTTTTTCCGTCTCCAGAACGAGGTTACATCTTCCCCGGACACAACAAGGCTAACGGCCCTGAACGCCTTTTTTCCCTCCCAGTGAGGCTGCTGGAAACGCGGCGGTTCACGCTAACGAATATCACCGAGTGATAACGGAATCCCGGGCCGGTTTGTCCCGTTTTTTTCTTCTTCACGCGAACTGAAGGACATTTTGGTCGCCAGGAACGTTACCGCTATCACGCGCGTGCAAGGCTAAGGGAGAAAATGCCACTCTGTCAACATCTGTAAGCTTTCTGCCAAGGAAACATCTGCACTGTTCAGTGCTCAGGCTTCACATTTAAAGGTAACTGACATACTTTTTTTTTTTTTTTAATAAGTCTCACATTACACAAAATTGTACATGGACAATTTTCAGTTCCCCTTCACACTGCTGAAAAACTTGCACTGAAATCCCTGTGCATTCACTATAACACCTTCACTCCTTATTAAGTCTTGCAATATCATGCATCATTAGTTCTAATATTTGATTTTCATTAACACTTAAGTGTCTATATGATTGTGAGGATGCCTTATCAAGCGTTTAACCATGTGGGGTCAGTTTTCAGAGCTTCCTGTTAACTCCTAACAGACTCAAGAAATCACTAAAGACACGTGTCCATCCTGTTTCCTTTTCAAGAGCCTCGCTCAGGACTTTAAGGTTAAAGAGTTGCCTCATATACTGTATAAAAAGGAAATCTCTTGATGCCTTCCTTATAAGGAGAATGCGAGCGCTGACATCAGAAAGCTTGACCTCCGGATTGTGACGACATCAAGGTTACGCAGCTTTTGAGCTGAGCCGGTCAGTTCGTTGTCAGTCAGGCTCACGATCTGTACGTGACAGGTCGCCGCCGCCACGTTTTTTTCGACTCGATTACGCTCGACGTTTTTGAAGAGTCAGTACGGCGCTTGACGATTGATCGTGCAGTCGGAAGATGCTCTCGCAGATCAGTAATCACTTGCCGTGCCCATTAGGAGATTAGAGAGTGCATTCGGCTGGCTGCAGGACGCCAGCCGGGATCAGATCCGGACAAATCCAGATTGAATTGTGTTTAAATAAAAAAAAAAGAGAGAGCAAGAGGCTTCTGTTATTTTGTCTGTTTATATTTCTTACTCTGTAGTTGATAGAAGAAACATCAGTGTTCCTTTACTTCTCTCATCCAAGAACTATAGGGGGAAAACACTCCTTATTAGAGGTGCATCCATCAGACAGGATTGATTTTACTTACACTGGAATTAAGAAGAATTAAGGCGACACTTTTTATTTAAAAAAATTACAAAGTCGATTCTTGTTAGTGAAAGAGTGCAGACAGACGCTGTAATAAGCATCATCCATCACTGATTTGTCTGTGCGTCATCATTCGCAAATTAACAATCTGCCCAGACTCCGAACAAAACTAGCCACAAATGGATTCAGTGAGATATCAAAATCAAATTGTATTCTTTGGGAACTTGAGGTTTACACCCCTGGTTCATGACGAACAAAAATCAGCTCGTATACTGTATGAATGCTGATCTCCTCTTTAAATGTGAATATTCTGCTTGTTCTCAGGAGTAGTTCTTACCAGGCAGGTTTGTTCGCCTTTAAAAGATGCTTGTCTGGATTTTCTCACTCTAGTGCAAATTACAGTAGATATGAGAGAAATTTATATAAAGAGAGAAATCCAAATATTTATCTCCTGGATCATTCCTGTGATTCCTTACTCGTGTGGAACTTTCCTTCATGTCCCCACTCACAACTTCCTACTTGTAATTCCTGTTTAAGTGGGACACCTGGTATTTAGATACTCGCTTATTTTTCCATAGCGTCATTAATGAAGATAATGAACTCCGCACATTTATATGCAGTGCCAGCTGTTTTTTGGATTTCTGGCATAACATGGGACCAGACAGGAGGCTGTGTGCTTTTTGGAGGATGCTCTCAAACCTTGTGCTGCTTTGTGGTTTGTACAGAATGACATGAGTGAAAATGGGGCATGAGAGCCGACATCTCTTTTAAGAAGTATAAACATGCCAGCAGTGTAATAAACCAAACCTGAAGGCTGAAGTGTTCCACGAAACCGCTGTGTTGAAGTCCAGCCTCTGGTCTATAAAACGAATGAATCGTATTCCACAAAAAGGAGCTTAAAACCACTCCCTGCTGTTCGCTGTAACACCAGGAGTGTGCTGATGTAGATCCTCAAATATTATTCCTGTGTGTGTGTGTGTGTGTGTGTGTGTGTTGGGCTGTGAATAGCAGAATCACTTAAGAGTGTGTTTATAAGAGATGTGTACATAAGGAAAAGATTTAAATAGAGCAACTGTTGGTATATGTATAGTGTTTATTTTTTTTTTGCGCTGTGTGTGAGGTCTTGCATGTCTCTAGTTTTGCGAGTGGCCACGGAACAATGGCACTATTCTGCAGTTTAGCTTTGACCGAGCCAGTGCTGAGACGGACACACACACACGGCAGATGGAAAGGATCGAGTTCCTACCGGCACCTGGCTTCACCGAACAGACCAGCTCAGTTTTCCTGGGCATGCCGTTAGAGAAAAAGGGAAGAACCGAATTCCAGGTCTATCAGAACAGCAGATCGAGTGCTCTCAGGGGTCTCGGAGTTGACAAGAGAGATGCGAGAGCGAGCGGCCATAAGTCGAGGATCGGTAGCTGAAAGCGACTTTTGTAATAGATTTGACAAAGTCATGCCTAGAGGCTCGTTTTTTTTATGAAGGAAAGTGCTCATGGTGTAGATTAAGACTACATGCATGAGGAGTGCAGAGAGCAAAAAAATTTATAAAAATCATGCATGCTAATTAAAGTGAGTTTACGTGTAATTAGGGTGTGTACAGGAACAGTGTTTGAGGTTGATGGGCGTGGCACAGACATCAGATTTTTCTTCTTTTGAAGCAGTAAAGGTAGTTAGTTCAATTCGGAAGGAAGTAAGGTGCTAACCGTCAGCTTTTGCTGGTCACAGCCTTCACCAGAAACCACGCTTCGAACATATAACTTCCCCTACTGAGAGGAAGTCATGTCAGCGGTTACAAAGCTTTGGTCAGTGCTGCAGTGTCAGACATCGCATGTGCCTGTTTCACTCCATCACAAAGAACAACGAAAAGTAAAAAGCATACAGCAGTCTTGCAGGTACAATAGTCTGGTCGAGATATCTTACTGTTTTTTGCATACATGATGTGCTGAGGAGGGAAACAGAGCATGCTGTGGATACACACACGATTAAGCGTCATGTATACCTCATTGCACAATGAAAAATGTCTAAGAGGTGAAGTCAGCCCTGATCCAGCTGCTTCTGTCTGTCAGGAGTCGAGACCGAGGTCCAGGGGTGGAGATAAGCGATGCCTGTTGTGTTTTTTTTTTTTTTAGGGGTTAAAGGTTAGAGTAGGGTTATAGGTGGAGATGGATTAGGTTCAGCTTCACCACCTGGAAGTTTTAATTCAGCACCTTAAAAATTAAAAGCAACTACTACCTGAAAATAATCGACAATCTGATGCTGTTATTACCCTTAAGATGATTATTTTCTTTTGTAGGAGCACATACTGCACTGTTTATTTTTTATTCATACCGGAGCAATTTGATTTAATAATAAAAAAAAGACTTATTGTCAATTTATAATTGCATTTAATGCTGTGAAATTTAATGCCCTCCCCTAAAAAACCCTTTGCTTCTGCTGTAAAAGCTATAAACAACAGTTCTCTCTCTCCAAGCCTCTCTTTGTTGTTGATGTTAGAGAAGCAGTCTAAAAGTCTGAAATAAATATTTCCTTACAGAAAACCTATAAGGATGTGATGCACATTAGAGCAAGTGCATTAATGGCGTATATACACATGGGACTTAAATGCTAGCTGAATTACATTATCCGTGCAAGCTGGCTTTCTGATTAATCAGATTTGCGAATTCACGAGCGCTTATGTACACTACCAGTCAAAAGTTTGGACACAGATTCGAGTTCGGTGGTCTTTTCTGGATTTTTATTTCTTTCTGAAGTCATCCAAAAAGTGGATGAATAGTTGATGTTGAGATGTTTCTGCTACTTATGCTCTATAAAGCCTTCATAACGGCTCTAATCTGAGGTGCTGTTTGTTAATTGGTGATTTTTGAGGCTGGTAACTCTAAATGAACTTCTTCTCTGCAGCAGAGGTAAGTTTTGGTCTTGCTTCATGAGAGACAGTTTCATCATAGTGCTTGATGGGGTTTCGCTAACATTTGAGCTAAGCTTTCAGAAAGTACCGAGCGCAGCAAGTGCCGCCCTCTGACTATTAAAGTGTCCACAGTGACATTTCGGAGATCTCTCTCCCTCTCTCTCTCCAGACCCGAGACTGCTTTCTGTAATAGAAACACTGACAAACATCTTCCTCCTCAGTCTCTGCTGCGTGCCTGCTGCTCTGTAATTAAATTAAAGCTCATTAGTGTTGATTTGATCTCCAGCATGTTGCACGGTGTTGCACGCGATCCATCATCTGCTGTGAGCTATTAATATTTATTAGTGATATTAATCTGTTACTTTGCCTTGAGGCTCCAAAGGTTTCTGGTAATAATTATTGAAATGTTTAAAAATATGTTTTTTTTTTCTTTCAAACAAGTAATTGTTTAATGTATGTTACAGAGCATCATACTGTGCGTAAAAGAAATTGTATTGCAGTGTCCTGTGATTCAGGTTCAGTAAATTTTTTTTAAGTAATTCCTAAAAAAAACATACAACAGCTTTTACAGAAAATAGAAGCTCCATCTTTCACAAATCCTCTTTTGCTGGAGTATCGCTTCTTCTTATTTCAAGTTTATGCACAGATACTGCCACCTACTGGGCTGGAGTGTGGAGCAAAAGAGGCAGGAGAAGAAAAAAAAAATCGCTTTGTACACTGATTTTATACTGAAAAAAAAAATCCACAACAATACAAGTTACACATTTCAATGCTTGAATGTGTTTTAGTAGCTATAAGTCAAATGTCTAGTTACAAGTGGCTGGAAAACGCAGATATTATCCAGATAAGCTGCCGAATAGTTTTATTGGTTGGAACAAAATGTTGGTCGTATTGGTGGATGAGATATATTCTGCACCAAATGTACAAATAATTCATGATTTATGAATAATTGATTTTTCAATTATATTTTTCACTGATGTGTCTGTGAGAAAGAACATGTCTGTGGGCTTTTATTTTGGACTACATGCGCCTGCGATTTGATTTGCATGGAATTTAACTGCACCCTCATTAGTGCGTAAAACAAACAAACAAAAAAAGTACAACGGCGTCTGAAGAATTTTGGAATTAAAATTTTATAAATGTTACCGTGAAGTGCGCGAATGAAGGTGCGAGATCGCGTTTATTAAGTAGATTTTAGTTGCACAATAATAAGGGCGGATTTAAAAATGTAAAAATCTGTTGAATTTTGAGTTGAACTGATGATTTTTTTCAAGGGTGTTTTTCATTTAAATTTCAAATTAGCACATCATCTCTTCCCGTCGTCCGTTTCCCGATGAAACAGAAAGCCTATATGTTACCTTTGAAAACCCTGTTAAACTTTGTTCAGTAGTTTTTATGTGATGTGTGCACAATCAAACAGACAGACAAAAATTCTAGAAAACAATCTTGATGTGTTCTACTATTCGTCTTGCGCACTCCCAAATTATTTTTGGCAAATATCTTCAATGTACAGACTAGTGATGCGCGGGTCGTCTTTAAAGAATTGTCACTTTAAAGAAATTGTCACTTTATTTGCGGGGCAGGTTGGGGCGAGTCATTGAAAACAAAATTAAATAAAAAATCCATGTATGTTGCGTGCAATTCCCTATAGCCTATATTAAATATTTGGGAATATCT
>JAQMYG010000019.1:8282194-8297499 GCA_030014215.1 Clariallabes teugelsi | reverse complement strand
TGTGTGTGTGTGTGTGTGTGTGTGTGTGTGTGTGTGTCTGTGTGTGTCTGTGTGTGTCTGTGTGTGTCTGTGTGTGTGTGTGTGTGTGTGTGTGTGTGTGTGTGTGTGTGTGTAAACAGACTTCCTGAAGAGGCATTTGGAGCAGTACGTGCGGACGTTGGAGGTGCCGGTGCGGATCGTGCGTATGGAGCAACGCTCGGGTCTGATTCGTGCACGTCTGAAGGGGGCGTCGCTCTCCACCGGTCAGGTCATCACCTTCCTGGACGCTCACTGCGAGTGCACCATGGGCTGGCTGGAGCCGCTGCTCGCTCGCATCAAGCAAGACAAGTAAGCGCTACAACCCCCACAGCGCAACGCTGTAAAAACATGTCACAGCCTCTATAACGTGACAGAGACTGAACAAAATGAAGATTCTCGCTCAGCCTTTAACTAAATACTGAAGTACAAAAGTACAGTACGGTTCGGAAGGTGTAGTTCTCGCTGATCAAACCTGACATCACTTCTCACTTTAGATCAGCTTGAGAGTGTAAAGTTAAAGCTTAAAAAATGTTTGCTTCCTTTTCTATGGAAGGTGCCTTGCATGGCCACACACAGACACACACACTTACACTCGTATCGCCCTTTTAAGGACCTTTTATAAACATAAAAATAATACTAAGTGTATACCTTAACAAACGCAAACGTCCTCAGAAGATCTAAACACTGCTGTCGTTCTGAGACTTTTGGTTTTCAGGAAGATGTGCTGCAAAACCTGCCACCTCACCAAGTCAAAATATCATGAATTTAGCAACATTTGTTTAGTATTTCCTTCGTCGCTAATTATAATCATGGGTGTAGGTTCAACTTTTTTAGGTTCAAACCCTATGACCACCAAGTTGCCACTGTTGGTCCCTAGAGCAAGTTGACCCCTTAACCCTCAACTGCTCAGATGTATAAGTCGCTCTGGATAAGGGCGTCTGACAAATGCCTAAATGTAAATGTTGTAGATGAATGAATGAACTGCTGTTTCAAGGTTGGTCTAAAATTCAAAGGCAGTGTGCTATGTACTGTAGGGTGAAGTAAAAATCCTTTGTTCCACAAACCAATTAGTGAAATGTAGTTACTGTAAAGAGCGATTTTGAGATTTGCCCTTTCGTTAGAAGCTCGTTAACCAAAAACAAAGCGACGATGTGAGTCATGAACATGTCAGCAGGTTGGCGGAAGCTAATGCTCGGGTTAACTAGCTGTAACGAAAGATCAAAACACAGATGGTTCAGAGGCAATTCGGAACAACTGAAAAACAGTCACTAAGGAGACATGGTGTTGTTTAGGTTTAAGACGTAATGTTATAAGAGGGGTTTCTTGCTGAAAGTGCTTCCGTGACTGTTATACAGTGTGGGTTTGTCAGGCAGCTGCTCTCCCCTCGGTCCAGTACCGCCACTGAATCTTTTAGTGGTATGCAGTACTTTTAGTGGTACACTACTTTCACCCCATGATTCTAAAAAGTATGAAACTTATTTTCGGACTTTTTTCTTTTTCTACTGGCGGATCATTTAGCTTCTTCCTAAAAAATAAATGCTCAAAATGAGTAAAACTGAAATTAGAGCTTGAAGGTATGTAGGGCATTAGGATATAGTGTACTGTACATAATCTGCCAATTATAAGTGTCTATTATTATTACACAGACAGACGGAGAGAACACAACGAGTGCAGCCTCTATTCCCAGTCGGCGTCAGAGAGATCGATAGCTCTTAGTTGAGTCAGCATTTATTTTTTTTATTCTTTTGTTCTAGTTAATTACGTGTTGTTTCGTCTCCACCTCAGGGCGTGTGCGTTCGCGTGTGTGTGTGTGATAATGGTAATGCAACTCAACGCCCTGTCAGGTTGTGTTTTTAGGCTCTGTATATAGTGACAGTCTATATAATCTCAGTATAATTCTCTCTATTGTTTGCTCGAGGCTGTGTGTGAAGACTTCGTTACTAAATGATTCAGATGCTGAATGCACCGAAAGAAAAGTACAGCTCTAAACCCTCGGGCTGTGTGGATGTGTGTGTAAGTGATTTATGGCTCTGGGAAGTCTTGAGACTTTATGCTGAGTAATAAATAAGTAACAAATAAAACATACTATTGTTGTGGGAAACTAATCAACCACCGGATGACAACCTGACACAAAATGGAGTGACTAGTGCTACACCCGAATTTGTTATTAACACTACAACACGTCCTGAAGTGTTTTCGACAGCTCAGACTTGTTTGCCTGTTTACATTTGTGAAACTTGTATGAGAAGCAAGTCGATCGTCTTGTTACCAATAAAACATGAAAAATATTTGATATTATGGTGGAAAACTTCAAGGAATAGCTTTGGGTCTTGAGACTGGAGACTCATCCTGTTAGAGAAAACCTCATCGTATATCAAAGAGCATTAACACGGACCCTAATATTCCACAAAAATTGGGAAGAACAGCCCAATCAGAATAAAAATGTGTCCTTAATCTGAACAGTCCGCCGCAAACAGAAAGAAGTTTTTTCCAATGGGAATGAGAGTGGTGGCGTAAACCGTTAATAAGTTCAGCCGTGTAAACACTCGATCTGATCATTTCTTTCTTTATCGGAATGAATATTTTCTCCCCACGCTGCTTGCACTGGGGGGGGGGGGAACACAAGGTAACATGGCAGATTTCTAGGAGGAAAGTTTTGCTTCCATTCCTGATTTGTAAACTCTCAGGATGAGGGAGGGCCGACACTGATTGGCTCACATTTCATATGTAGTAAAGCATCTACCCAGTCGTACTGTAGGTGAGACTGAATTCTTGTATCCTGAGGCGGGATCTATCAAAACAGATGCAAGCGAGGAAGATTACCCCTTTTTTTTTTTAGCTATATTTCCGCCAGATTAAACACTTCACAGTGGACATAACCACTTTGTGCCAAATTCTGATTGAATGCGATATAAACACGCATCATATGGGATCAGCATCCATGTAAACAGATCTCTAACCCGAATCAGAAAGAGTATTATTTGCCAAGTACGCTTGCATGTACAAGGAATTTGTTTTAGTGACAGAACAAAACAATGACAAGACTAAACAAACAAACAAAAAAAAAAGTTAACAACAAATGAAGTAGAGTGTGGGATTCTATCAAATAAGTTAAATAAATATCTGTGGATTGTTTAAATTGGATTGAAGAAATAGGGTTCGAGGGTTCGATTTCAGCCCCGAATCTGTGTACATGAATGCGATGCGATTCTCACCGTGGTGTAAAAAAGGAAGAATAATTGTCCATGTAAACGTAGTGAGTGATAATGTATTAGAATCAGTGCACTACAATAAACATGCGATGTTCTCGCAGGTTATAGAAAACATATCAATCTTCTAACCAATCAGAGTTAACATGGCTTCAGTCTACACGAGTTTCTGACTCTTTTGTGTACGTGTTTGTCCCAGACGAACGGTGGTATGTCCCATCATCGACGTGATCAGCGACGACACATTCGAGTACATGGCAGGCTCGGATATGACGTACGGAGGGTTTAACTGGAAGCTGAACTTCCGCTGGTACCCAGTTCCTCAAAGGGAGATGGATCGCAGAAAAGGAGACCGAACTCTACCTGTCAGGTAACACACACACACACACACACACACACACCGTGGGATAAAACATGGCTCATTCACAGATAATATTTTCATAAACTGGGAACCGTACAGGAGTTGTTTTTAAAAAAAAAAAAAAGTATAATCTATAAATATAAATAAATCTTGCCATGTGCGTTATTACAAATCCAGTACAACGTGAGAGCTCAAAAGAATACGAATGTAAAATGAGTGTATGTTTCGTTCATAAGGTGCCTGAATGGAAAGAAATTCAATAATTAATGACGAGACGCTAATATCTGGTGAATATCTAATACAAAAACCCATCTTGGCCTTATTAATCATCATTTTAAAGCTTTTTCTGATCATTACATTTATCAATAACCTTGATGAATCTTTATATTATTAAAAACCCTAATGAACTAGAAGCAGACTTCTGCAATATACTCTATAATACCTGCTATTTGTATTAATTCATGCACAGAGTTTCCATTCCCTGGGTGATTTTCAGGATGAGTAAATTCCACTGCAGTGCAAAATTGATCAATTGGCCCAATGGTTCTCAAATAGACTTTTAAGCCCAGGTCCCAGTTTCACCATTTTTACATTGAATTCGAGTGTTGTGATGAGCCATGTGTAGTTGTACTGTATGATGTTTGGGTGGCGGGGGGCTTTAATGATGCACCACGTGCCGGCATGGACAGCTGATTTTTTTTTTGAGCATAAAAAAAAAGTTACAGCTATGGATTTTTATGACCTCTAGATTTGACATAAGTTTTTTTTTTTTTTTTGGCTTATCCGTGGTCATTTGTGGACTTCCATGGTCAATTCATAACCAAGTTACTATGGGAACCTACATCAGGGCTATAGCAACAGCTACACTGTGCCGTAAGATGCCAGGTCACATGACAGCGAGACACCAGGGTCACATGATGCCAAGGTGTTTTAATACTTCAATATTTTCTCTGTAATTTGTATTGAACCTGTGCAACTGTGTAACCTGTTTACTGAATGTAAAATCAGCAAAAGTTAATGCGTAGTGGGATTAATGATTTTTAAGGACACCTGTTATGGAAAATTTTTAGACGTTGAGATGGGTCCTCAGGGTGCAAACAAAAAAAAGCTCAAAAAGTTCAGTTTTTTTTTTTTAATAGAAAAAAAACTTTTTTTCAGCTATATTTGTAATTTGTACGATTCGTTTCCGCCACCGATGCACAGATACACTACCGCTCAAAACTGTCAGATCACTTTCTAACTCCACAGCCGTTCCTGATTGTTATTTCTTTCTACACTGTAAAGCGATGCCAAAGGCGTCCAAAATATGCAATAATCTTCTTTGAAGAGAAGACTTTGACTGAGTAAAGCCTTTATAATGGCTCTAATCTGTGGTGCTGTTTGTTAATTGGTGATTTCTGAGACTCTAAATGAACTTTGAAGTGCAGCAGAGGTGAGTTTTGGTCTCACTTTCCTGGGATGGCCTTCATGAGAGCCAGTTTCATTATGGTGCTTGATGGGTTTAGCAAATGCACTTGACAATACTGTTCTTGCAAGAACTATTCCAGACCAGCTGACCCTTGTGTCTTAAAATAACACCTGACTTGTTGTTGTTGTTGTTGTTACATAATTACTTAATGCCGTGTGTTGTTTCATAGTTTTGAAATCCACAGTATTGTTGTAGAATGTTGAAAGACATTTGCAAGTGATCCCAAACTTTTGAGCTGTAGTGTGCATCAAATGAAATAACCACTAAAGTCGTTCACTAAAAGAAAGAGTCGCGCGATTATACGGGTTATATAACGCAGTATGGTAAAGTAGTGCGCTTCAGCATTCTTGAGTCAGCTTTCGGTTTGTAGGAATCTGGAAAACTAGTTACACAGATGTGTGATTTTATGGTCTGATTACAGCTTTTCCTGTTCACGCACTCTCAGTAATGTAGATCTAAAGGCGCTCTCGGTGTTATCCTTCTGCATTTAGGACTCATTAATGTGCTAATCCACATGATCCTGCCTCTTTTATGTCGTTTGAATAGACATTACGGTACATTTAATTTCAACGGTCTCGTTCTTATTTCTTCTAGAAAGATCTGAATTTGTCGTTCCAAGTTGTCAGCATTCACACTACTATATATAGACGCCGTGCAGACTCTCAGAAATAAAGTTACAAGATTGGTACTTTTCCTCGTCGCTGGAGGTGCGATCATGGAGATACGTCTTTAGTGTGCAGGTTTTACCCGGGAAGGTTTACTGTACGTAATAAGTCCTTAATTAGCTATTATAGAGAAAAGCTTTAAAGGTACATCAGTGCTCTAAGTATGAACCTTTTTAAAAGCTTTTATGGTACAATCTCATCGACCGGGGAACGGCATCTTTATTTCTGGGAGTTCTGGATATCTAAACTGAAGGATATCGAGACCATCAATCATAAGATAAACTGCTTCTGCTAAGAAGTTCAGCTTGTGTCGGAGTGGACAGTTACACATGGGTATGACGTTAATATAAGATTGTCCTGTGCTTAATCCCGGACTTTGATTTATAGTCCGGTCATACTGCACTTCCTTTCAGCCAAGCACTATATAATACACAGTTGTGTACTTGCCTTTTTTTTTTCTGCCACTGACGCAAGGGTGAGTCAAAAATTATGCACACTCTGGTCATTTAAAACTTCTGTTAGCTGCATCAGCACTTCCTGTTCAAGGCTACTGTTCTGGTGTGAACGTGTTGCATCAGTAAATTTATAACTGCGTTACGAGTAAAAAGAGGAGCAGCATGCAGTGATTATTATTTTTATTTTTTTTGTGATCTGAGGAAGATCGCACAAGTGTTGGCCATAAAGAAAGAGCCGGATCCATGGCTGATGACAACATTCCATCCTCCTCCCTATCGTCCTCATCTTGGTCCAGTGAACTTCCACCTTTTCGGTCCCCTGAAAGCAGCCCTACAAGGACGAAGATTCACTTCTGACGAATTCATAGCTTGCAGCTCATGCTAAAACATTTTTTTTAATGAGGGAATACAAAAAAGTATTTTGAAAAGCAAGGAGATTATGTCAAAAGAAATTATGTATTCCTTTTTAACTAAAGGTTAATGAAAATAAACCCTACAGCCAGTGTGCGTATAATTTTTGACTCACCCTTGTATATCAGTGCATCTGTTGGCATTTTACAGAATTCTTTTGAGAGTAAAATCAGACGTGCTTCTCTAGAACTTTACCTCATGCTGTTTTGTTTTTAAATGTTTTTTTATTTGCTGTTGTTTTTGGTGAGTGGTCTTTGCTCCTACTAACAGGAGCAAGTCTTTATGAACGACCAAGCAGCTTAACTTTTACAATCGACGCCGTGAGATATAAAAACATGAGCATGGAACGATGAGAACAACAACACACACAGGTCCTCACCGGTGGAAAACAAGCGGTATGAAAGCAGGACGGGGGGGCAAACAGGAAAAAGCCGAGCGCCCGAGAAAAGAAAGGCAGAGGGAGTGATATTTACTGAGAGCACGGCATTTCGAAAATTGTTGTTGGATAACAGATGGGAAGTTAAAAGTGCAGAAGATAAGATCACGTTCTCCTGAATTATGTGTTTGTTCCTCTGAGATAAAAACAGGCTGGGAGAAACATAACGAAGTGCTGCTTCAAAAATATAAAAGATGATGCGGGGTTGATTTCCATTACACGTGTGTGTGTGTGTGTCTGTGTGTCTGTGTGTCTGTGTGTCTGTGCAGGACTCCTACCATGGCAGGTGGACTGTTCTCCATAGACAGAGACTACTTTGCAGAGATCGGGACGTACGACGCAGGCATGGACATCTGGGGAGGAGAGAACCTGGAGATCTCCTTCAGGGTCAGTTTAAAATATTAATAGACCAGATTTATTATTATTTATTTTCAGTTTCAAACATTTCTATGCAGACACAGGATATGAGTCATTATTTACTCTTTACCTAATTTGACTGTGAGAGGATTGATTCTAAAGCGTTGATTACTGGAACTACAGTATAATTCTACTACTGTTTATACTGTAAGACTGTATTACATAATAGGATCTTACTTTCTGTTTTACTTAGTTTTTAAAGCGGTAGCTAACTCGCAACGTTCAAAACAATCGCTGATTTAGGAAGGTTCTCTAAAAATGCATACTAATTAACATGCGACAAGAATCTCGTACCCCAGAACCAATATGTAAATGAGATTTTCGCATGTCCTAATTAGCGATGGCGAGTTCACAAGGGTTTTATTGTCATTTCAACCATATACAGTGAAACAAAACAACGTTCCTCCTGGACCAAGGAGCTACATGCAACATAAATTAACAAAAACTAACTAGCTAACTAAGAAACCTATTTAGCTGGCTAGCTGAGACGAGACAGATTGACACGACAACATAAATTAACAGAAAAACTAACTAGCTAACTTGGAGACCTAATTAGCCGGCTAGCTGAGACAAGACAGATTTACATCTTTAAGTTAAACAGATAACTATCTATGTTTCTATTCAAAAGAGACAACATAAAGTGCGCGTGCAAATGTGAAAACAAGAGCGACAAAGTGACATTACAATACTCTGTGGTAATGAGGTGATGAGTTGAGGTAGTGCGAGGAGAAACTGTAGACAGTAAACGTTTCTTGTAATTAGCAGCAAAGATAAAAATAGTTTGTGCAAAAGAGCATTTAACTTTCTAATAAACTGGTTGGTGAGGTAGGCATCATAATGTCTTAGTGGTTAGCCCTTTTGTCTCGCACCTCCAGGGCTAAGGGGTTTAAAGCTCGCCTTGTGTGAGAGTCGCATGTTTTCCCTGTGCTTGGTGCGCTTCATCCGGGTATTCCAGGTTCATCCCAGGCTGAAAGACAGGCTCTGTAGGCTGATTAGCATTTCCAGATTGGCTGAAGTGTATGATTGGATGTGGCCTGCCTTGTACTCGAAGGTCTTGTTCAGACTGCCAGCTCAAATCTGATTTTTGGCATTTCAGCAAATTGGAATCAGTTTGGAATCAGATTCCTTTCATGTAGTCAATCTGTTTTTTGAACCACATACAAAGCTGGTTTGCAATCAGATTCAAATCAGATTCCTAAAGATGTGTCTCAGTCTGGCTGGACTTATTTACATCGGATAACGGTCTATTATGTCATTGACGCGCGACGTGGATGTTCAAGTCCACATGATCACGTGGTACAGGACATGGATCGATGGTTGAAGATGATGGAAGAAGTTTAGATGGAAATGGTGATCGAGTTGTTCTGTACCACGAACAGATAGCAATGTGACCTAAAGGGTGAGATGTGATGTCTCCGTTCTTAACTGTCTCGCTCTTATCTGTCTGTTGTTATAATCACCAGGACTTGATGTCCCACAGCATAGGTGCTGCAGTGTACCCACGCCTCTGATATTGTTGCCACAGCAACCGGTGCATATACTGTAGGTCGACAGTGTGTCTGATTCGGGCTGCCAGTCTGAACAGAGACAAATCTGATCTGATCACTTTCAAGTAACCGCGTGGTCAGTCAGTCCTGAAGATCAGATATGTGAAAAACAGTCTGAACAGGACTGGGATCGGCTGCAGGCCCTTCACGATCCTACACAGCATTCAGTAGGTGGTATAGGGAATGGATGAACATATAGTTAATGAGGTAATGTTTTTGATAGGGTGAAAAAAAAGAAAAGAAAAAAAAACATAGTTTCCCTACAGTATTTTCATCGCAGTTTGGGAAAACATCTGATTCCGCTGTGAATGTATTCTGACCGACAGCCAAAAAGGCTTTTACTTAAATCGACATAATCTGCCGGTTTTATACTTTGCCATCTCTACTTTAAGAAAATATAAATACAAAAGTTTTGAACACAGGAAAACATCAGCTTTTTTTTTTCTGAATAAATAATAAGTGCGCAAATTCTTCTCGTCTGTATTTTACTGCAAACTCAGGTTCTCTTGCATCAAATTTTCAACCCCAGAACTAATTATTGATCAGCATTTATTTCAAACAAGTTAAAATGCTGCTTGCTGAAGTATTCAACCCCCCAGAGTCCAGATGAAAAGATATTGTTTTAACGAGAATGCAGCTGATTCATAATTGGCCTTGACCTGTGAAATATTAAACAGAGTAAATATTATTTACTTAGCAAAAAATCAACTCAGCCGAACTACCTAAGACGCTGCGAATCTGAAGGAACGAAGTGAGATCCGAGGGCTAAGAAGAATTCTAAGGATTTAAAGATAGAAAAGTAGTAGAACACCATTATTTCATGGATTGATGATTTTCTTCAAGTTTCCCACAACAATCCACATGTTGTAGTCTGATCGACAATTCCACATTGTGTGTACTGTGTGGCATCTGCGCTCTGCTCTGTGTATTACACAAGTGGTGTGGAAGTGGATGGAGAAATGGGGTGCAAACTTGCATGGACATCCCATGAAGAACATTGCTTTACTATGTATGAAATGTGAGCCAATCACATGTGAGTTGTGAAAGATGGCAGGGAGTTGTTCTCAGAGAAGCAACATTTCCCTTCTGGAAACTCTTCCTGTCACTGGATGTTACCCCCATGTGGGGCGAACGTGCACAGAAATACTACATTAATTCTCTCAAGAGAGAAACGATTGGATCAGGTGTTTACTTGCATGTTCAGTGCCAGCATAAAAATATGCAAGTAGGCAGAGATCTCACTTTCTGTTTGGCCGAAAGTTTGTACAAGCTTGACCATCACACCCATATATGGTTCTTCCTCTGAACTGATGCCACAATTGTATAGAATTACAAGAAACGCAAACCTGTTTCCGTGACCTCCATGTTGAGCCAAGAAGAACCCGAGTGTCCTGCACAGAGCCGTGACCTCAGCCCCACCGATCACTGATCCACCCCAGACCTCCTCACCGAATGAGCACAAATAAAGACACTAATTGTAGGTTATAACAAAGCAAGTCTATCCGGAGTGAGATTATCTTTCTCTTACATTATGTTTTTTAAAGATGATCGTTATGTTGCGTGCATTAAGGGTTGACATGAGGGAAGAGGAGGCTGTAAGTGTAACTAGATGAAATGAGACAGATAAAGTTTCATTTCTAAACTGAGATCGGATTGATTTGGGTTGTGATTCTTGGCGATCATTCAGGCAGAAGTAAAATTGCTTCTGCTTTTTTTTTTTTTTTTTCTTTTTTTTTTTTTAGTTCCCTTGGCAAAGCCGATTGTTTTATTCAGGTCACATTAAAGCTGGTGATCCGAGTCTTCACTTTTCTTTTACACTGATGAAAGCTTCTCTCGCTCTCTTTCTATTTCTCTCGCTCTGTTTTTGTCAGGTTTTTCTAGTTATAAGCAGTTAGCCTCACAGAATGTGATAGATGGTGTAAGTGAATCAGGCTGGTTGTGAAAGTTTTCATTTTTAGCTTTAAAAGCATCCAGTCAGTAAAGCTCTCAAACTGCTCCTAACTGAAATCTGTGTGTGTGTGTGTGTGTGTTTGTTTCAGATCTGGCAGTGTGGTGGGACGCTGGAGATCGTGACGTGTTCTCACGTGGGACACGTTTTCCGGAAGGCCACGCCGTACACGTTCCCCGGGGGCACGGGCCAGATCATCAACAAGAACAACCGGCGCCTGGCCGAGGTGTGGATGGACGAGTTTAAGAATTTCTTCTACATCATTTCACCTGGTGAGTTTCACACCATCTCTCTCTCTCTCTCTCTCTCACACCATCCAACTGTCTGTTTGCTCTCGTCTTTCTTTTCTCCTCTCTCCACCTTCTCTCTTCCCTCTTATCCAACTCTTTTTTTCACTCTCTCTCCTCCTGTCTAGCTCTTCTAGTTTACCCTCTTCTGCCTTTTTCTTCCTCCTCCCTCTCTCCCTGCTCTAACAGTCCCCTCTTTGTCCTCCTGTCCAACTATCTATCTTTCTCCCTGTCCATTTGTCCATCTCCTTTCTCTCTTCTCCCTTTTGTCCTCTGTTCTTCTCTCCCTATCCATCTTTCTGTGTCTGTTTGTGTTTTGTCTGTCTGTGCTATTATTCCTCGTCCTCCTCTGTGTCTCCATTTCTTGCCTCGCTATCTATCTATCTATCCGTCTGTCTCTCCTTCTCCTTCTCTCTCTCTCTCAGGGGTATTAGGGTATTTGTATTGTCAGTGCTCAGAGATAGAGCATAATGGATATTAATGTCACTGTCAATATTTCTCATTGCAGCCCGCACTACTCTGAGAGTGTGTGCGCGTGTGTGTTCCATATATTTGGAAGAGAGCTCAGTTGGCGCTGCTTAGAGGCGATTCGTATTTTCAAATTTGTTCAAATCTTTTAAAATAATGTCCTCAGTACTATTTTTTAATAGATGTATTCTCTGCTTTCTCTTCATTTCTCCCACTTTTCTATGTGTGTGTGTGCGTGTGCGTGTGTGTAGGAGTGACGAAGGTGGACTATGGGGACGTGTCATCCAGGTCCGCCTTGAGACAGAAGCTGCAGTGTAAGCCGTTCTCATGGTACCTGGAGAACATCTATCCTGATTCTCAAATCCCTCGTCACTACTACTCCCTGGGAGAGGTAACACACACACACACACACACACACACACACACACATTTTAAATACAGCATAAGGCGTGTATCATATTGCATTAATAACCGGATCCTGGGTGTGTGTATGTGTGTGTGTGAGGAAGAAATAAGAAGTGAAGGATAGAGCGGAATGTAGACGGCAGTGTCTCTCTTTTATTATTAGATTATTAGTATTCCACCAGTACTCATCCCCCCCCCCCCACCGCCCCCTCTTTCTGTCTCCTGCGCTCTATCAGTCTGTCTCTCTCTCTCTCGCTCTTCTGCCTGTCTCGGCTGTTTGTTTTTATCTCTCCCTTTATCCCTGTTATCATTTCTCTCTTTCTTTCTTCTTTGTAAAGAAAACGTCTGCATCGTGCGCGCCTTTTCTCCCTCTTGACCCGGTCCTCTGTCTGTCCATCACTCGTATCGACGTCGTCTGTCCTCGATGTCAGAACTCCGCGATGTCTCTGAGCTTATAAGTCGTTTCCTCACACACACACACACACGACAGGAAATTTTGCGTGCAGCTTTCAGGGTGTGATGTCACCGCGAGCAGTGGGCGTGGCCGAGAGAGAGAGAGCGAGAAGGTCATAAGAAGGAGCGAGAGCAGTACATGAAATAGTGCTGTGCAAGCGTACGCGGTTCAGTCGCGTCTCAGTTTGTGTACACCCCCATGTTTGAACGTATTTTAGTAATTAGCGATGTTTACGCGTCTATTTACGTCTCTGGCAGAAGTGTATTTCGTCGGCATGTGCCAGCTCCTGCATGCAGTGTTTAATTTCCCTACAGTCAGAGCGTAATCACGTCTCTCTCTGAATCTCACAGATCCGGAACGTGGAGACTAACCAGTGTCTGGACAACATGGCGCGCAAAGAGAACGAAAAAGTCGGCATCTTTAATTGTCATGGCATGGGAGGCAACCAGGTCAGGACATCCCCCTCTCTCTATGTCTTTATGTCTCTATGTCTGTCTCTCTTCCTCTTGATCATTGCATAATAACCCTGTCGAGCAAAGAAAATGATCATGCGTACATGCTGTGTGTGTACGTGTGCAGGTTTTCTCTTACACAGCGAATAAGGAGATCCGAACTGACGACCTGTGTCTAGACGTCTCCAAACTGAACGGGCCCGTAATGATGCTCAAGTGCCATCATCTGAAAGGCAACCAGCTGTGGGAGTACGATCCTCTGGTGAGTGTGTGGAGTCAGCTACAGGAATATCGCCCTTCATGAATGAGTAATACGCTGCATTAAGCGATGCCGCACAGCACAGATCTACAGGAGGTTTACAGGAGCCTCGGGGGCGTCCGCCAAATGCCACCGATGGACAGTGAATAAAATCCCCCGGATCATTAGCTAGCTCCGATGTCACGCGGGGCCGAAAACTTCTGACCACAATACGCACTTCAGTTTGTAGTTTCAGTGACCCCTAGCAAAGTTCAGCCTCTGTGGTTTGTGTGATACCCTGAGGAACGAAACCTTTTGCGCTCAGCTCATCTGAACAGCTACTAAAATAAGAGTTTTCTTACCAGCTCACAGTGTGAGAGAGATTCATTATTATTATTATTATTATTATTATGAATATAGTTGTAGCCCTCATTTTTAGAACATCTTTATAACATTTTTGTCTGAGGTATTTCGTATTCTGTACATGTACGGGCCAGCTGTTTGTGTGTGTGTGTGTGTGTGTGTGTGTGTGTGTGTGTGTGTGTGTGTGTGTGTGTTACAGAATAAAAAAGCAAACTTTTCCTAAAGTCAACAATGATACAACTATATCATTTATATAATAAAACTAATTAGATAAATTAAATTTAGATAAATCCATGAATAAAGGAAAGGTTCACGCAAAACTGGCTGGACAGAATTTAATTTAAAGCTCTGCCGGTACTTCAGTATTTGCCTTAATTTAAACCTGCACAATAAATTAAATCATAATGTTGAGTAGAAGTGAAGTTGTGAGCAGTTTAGTCACAGGTTACCTCACAGCAGCCAGCGCTTTTATGGACGAATATAGCGTCCTTCGAGGTGGGCGTGACTATACGCGTCACTCAACAGAGCCAATCAATGTAGTAGTTTACCGTAAATACACAGATTATACACAGAAACCACCGTAATTCACCTTTAAGGTGCCACAATCTTCACGAAACAGAAATGAAAGTGCAACACACCATGGCTTACTCCAAAAAAAAGGCAAGTACACTATAAGAACTGAACCTTCAAAGATGAATGGACAGATCAATGTGTTTATTTTTCCTTAAAACCAGTTTGTCTCATATGTTCCAAAACTGTGGCGCTAATAAAAAGATGTCATGTGAAGCGCCACTATGAGATAAAACACGGGTCGTCAGAGCAAACACATTCACAGTAGTTCGAAATGATGTCATGAACAGTCATGTGCCAGATGTAATAATCTACTTACAGTAAGACAGGGAGTGTATTTGGCTAACGACGAAAGAAGTACTACTTGGCGTAAACAAGGCGTAAGATACTCAACCTTACAAAATTATATTTCTTTGCATTAATAAGTTTATAAACGGAGAGTTCTGCCGTACAGAAAGACAGACAGACATGCAGGTGGGCTTCAACCTAAAATACTAATATTACAGATTACATTAAAGCTGATCAGCTTATTTTACCTTTAACCTTTTAACTATTTCTAAAAATTCTTACGCTAGCAAATAAATAAATAAAAGGTAGACAATTTACATAACATATTCTTTCATATTAGTACCAATGATATTGGCATTAGAAAGCGGTATTTACAAATTCTTAGGAAAATGATTATTTGCTGATGTAGGATAAATCACTGGACCGTGAGCGATGGGGGGGGAATGAACTGTGATGCCAAAAACCTGTCTGCAGTACCATAGCAACACCCTAACAATCACTAGCTATCAGCCAGCATACAAGTGGACGACCAAAACAAGGCCTTAGCAACCACCTCCAATACCATAAAACCCATAGAGCTTAGTAACAACGTATTAACACCCTAGCAATCACCGACACTGCATGAAAAGAGGAAACTCCTGTATACACCGCTGATTTTCGGAAGTATCTACAAGTACCACTGAGCGTATATACATCAAATTCCACCAAGCTAGGATACTTCCGGGTTGATACCAATTCGGATGTATCTTGCTGAGGGATCCTTCCATAGTACAGCCATTTGTTGCCATGGCAAATAATCCACTCAAGGATTTTGTCAGGAGACATTCACACCTCAAGCCCCATTT
>JAQMYG010000019.1:8248911-8265111 GCA_030014215.1 Clariallabes teugelsi | reverse complement strand
TACATACACACACTTAAACACACACCGATAGCAGCGTTTCAATGTTGTCTTGCAGGAAAGAGACAACATCCTGCCAGTCCAGTATGTCTCCCAGCCAGCTGGGGTGCCTCTGCAGGTGCTGCTTTTGGCCCCGGTGGCGTCCGCTATATGTTACGTTCTATGAAAGAAAGAAAGGGAGAAGCACTGAAAAGCAGGAAACATCTACTACTAGTACTTTTCCACTCTGTCACTTTTCCCACGTACCACTGCTGTTAAAATTAAACACTAACGAGTGTATGAATGATACAGGAGCACAGACAGCGTTAGTTCTATGTGAAACTCTACAGTACTGAGTGAGAAAGTGTGGCTGGCATACTGCTTAGGCACAGTACTGTGTGATTTGGGACACAGCCCTAGATATCATTTCCTGACACCTGTGATGACCGAGTCTTGTCAATTAGCAGCAAGGGGGCGCTCTTCTCTATATGGTACCTGAAGAAGAAACATGGCAAATTTATCAAGAACCCAAAGTTATCGTAGGTACTTGAGTATAGTGTTGGGCCACATGCTGCTGATCCATCCTGTCTACTCAAAAGAGAATAAGAGAATTTGTGTCTTTCTGTGTCTCTGTCTGCTCATCTCTGTGTCTCACTGCCTGTCTGTTTCCATTTGTCTCCATCTCCATTAGTCTCTGTCTGCCAGTCTACAGTATCTATAGCTTCTGTGTCTGCCTGCCTGTCTTCATTTGTCTCTGTCTGCCTGACTTCTGTCACCATTTGTCTACTTCTGTCGTTACCTGTCTCTGTCTTCCTGTCTACACCCATTGGTCTCTGTCTGTCTCTATTTGTCGATGTCTTCCTGTCTCCAATTGTCGCTACCTGCTTGTCTGTCTCAATTAATCTCTGTCTGCCTAGCTGTCTCAGTTTGTCTCCCTGTCTGTCTCAATTTTTATTTGTCTGTCTGTCTCTTAATTCTTAACCTGTCTTAATTAGCCAATGTCTTAATTTGTCTCTGTCTGCCTGTCTGTCTCAATTTGTCTCTGTCTGCCTGTCTGTCTCAATTTGTCTCTGTCTGCCTGTCTGTCTCAATTTGTTTCCGTCTGTCAATTCTTCTGTCTGCCTGTCTCTTAATTCTTATCCTGTCTTAATTATCCCATCGGTTTGTCTCTGTCTGTCTGTCTCTACTTGTCTCTATCTGCCTGTCTGTCTCAATTTATCTCTTCCTCCCTGTCTGTCTCAATTTGCCTGTCTACCTCTACTTGTCTTTGTCTGCCTGTCTGTCTCTACATGTCTCTGCC
The DNA here is from genome assembly GCA_030014215.1 of Clariallabes teugelsi. NCBI lineage: Eukaryota > Metazoa > Chordata > Actinopteri > Siluriformes > Clariidae > Clariallabes > Clariallabes teugelsi. The sequence goes on along the minus strand of JAQMYG010000019.1, from coordinate 8,263,835 downwards.
TGCCTGTCTGTCTCTGCCTGCCTGTCTGTCTGTCTCAATTTGTCTCTGCCGGCCTGTCTGTATCTGTCTCTCTGTTCTGATTACCTTAACAAACCATGAGTGGTAAAGTCGGTCCCACAGCTCCAGAACCTGCTTCTCGATCACTGCAGTGTTGTTCACTTTCTCACCGAGCATCTTGTGGAGCTACAAAAACAAAAAACACACACTTACTGCTTCTCTTTCCTTCAATTGCACATTCATACACACGTTGTTCATATTAAACATACGTTCACTGGCTTTTGTTGCATTATAATGAAATACCACACTCAGTTCCATAAGCATTTGGACAGTGATAATTTTGGTATTTTTGCCCGTGGGCAGCACCACAATGGATTTTAAATGGTGCAGTCAGGATGTGATTGGAGACATTCAGCATTAATTGAAGGGATTTAACAAAAATATCACATTGACCTTTTAGTCCCTTCATTTTCACAGGCTTCAAAGTAACTGGACAGCTACAGTATGTAGTTTGAGTGCCTGGTGTCACCTGTTTCTCTGCGATTTCATGAGAAATTATGGAGATAAAAGCTCTGGAGGGGATTCCAAGTGTTTGCATTTGGTAGCATTTGTCATTTGTTTATGGAAATTTTCAATATGCTGCACAAAGAGGTGTCGATGCCAGTGAAAGCGGCCATCATTAGGTTTAAAAGACAAAAACAGACCTACCAGTGTGACAGAGTGACCAAATAAACAATTTGGCACATAATTAAAAAGGAGGAATGCACTGCTCAGCAACACCAAAAGACCAACTAAGGACGACTCCTTTGGTGAAGAAAAAACACTTCAAAATTTCCAGCTAAGTCAGGAAAAGTATGGAGGAGATAGTTGTATCATTGTCAAAGCATATGTTCAAGAGACACTTAAGAATTGAGTTACATACTGTATGGTTCACCTCAAGGTATAAAACACTGGAAACACTCAAGAACACAAAGGCCAGATTAGACTACAAACAAAAAAACCTCTTTAAAAATAAGCTTGCCCAGTCCTAGTACAAGATTAACTTGTACCAGAATGATAAGAATAGCGAAGTTCAGAAAAGGAAAGGAAGAGCTCATGTTACAAACCATACAGTACCACATCATCTGTCAAACATGGTGGGGCGGTGTTATGGCATGGGCATGCTTGGCTGCCAAGGAACTCGGTCACTGGTGTTTATTGATGCCGTGACTGCTATAGTAGAAGTAGAATAGTAGTAGAATGAATTCTGGATTCTGTATAGAGCTAAACCGATGAATTATAACACAAAACATATAGTGAAAGCAATCCAACATCTTCTTAAAGTGAAGAAATTAAATGCTCTTGTATGTAGCCAGTTGCCTCATCTCAACCAAAATAAGCTGCAGTTTCTGCAAGGACCGGCAAAGAATCTCAAGAAATGAAAATCAGTATGTATGACGTAAATGGGTTTCACATTTCAGGCAGTTATTGACTCCAATGGATTTGCATCCAACTATTCAGCATAATCCTAATGTTTCGGAGTATGTTAAGTTTGTCCATTGTTTTTGACCCTGTGAAACTAGAGGAACTTACTTTTTTTTTTTTAATGGCTGCAATTACTAAATGTTTAATGCAATATTAACTGCTTTAATTTATGCTGAAAGTCTACACTTCAATTACATCTTGAACGCTTTATTTCAAATCCACCGTGGTGGTGCTTGGAGGCAACACTACAAAAACTATGTCCTTGTCCAAATACTTATGAACATGACTGCGTATGACCAAAACACTCCAATTTCTCAGTGTTACAGTGCTACATAAGCTGGCTAAAATCCCCCTGACCCGCTTTAAAACTCTACCTTTTGAGTTATCCACTCTCTCCCATGCTGGTACACGTTCGTGGCTGCGGAGTTAAGCGCTTTCTGAACAACGCGGGCCTCTGGAAGCCAGCTGCGAAAAAGACAAGCGCACACACACACACACACACACACACACACAAGCACATGGAAAAGTTCATAAAGGCACTGTATTGTGTTACAGTGAGCGAGTGTGTGCTTGTTGTCGTGTGACTTACTTGGCCCACTCAGGGTGGTTGGCGAGAGTCTCGTTGATCAGGTTGCTGGTGACCTCTACGATATGAGCGCTCTCGTGATGCACCTAAAAAAGAATTGCACCAACTATTTAAAGACTAAATCAAACACAGAGAACACATTTTGTGGAATCCGCATGCTATATACCATAGCAGTGAGCAAGAGGGCCATGAGGAGTGTCCCTGTGACCAGGAGAAAGATGATGAAGATACTGATGAGTTTATCCAGAGACTTCTCTAACCATATGATCATCTGGAGGGGATACAAGAAAGAGATAGAGAGATGTATATAGATTAGCTTTTATAAGGCGTACACGTTAAAAACATCCAGTGTGTCTGAGCAAAGAGAAACCTGCTTCCACTTTCCTAAAAGTCATCCCTGAGGAATCACCTGGCCAAGACGTAGCCATCATGAGTCTGTTCAATAATGGACTAGACAATATTTAGGAACAGTGGTAATGTTTTTTGTAGTTTACATGCTTGTTATCGAGGTGACAAATTCGGCACACTCTTAGAAAAAAAAAAGGGGGTGTCTCAAAGGTTATTAGTTTGTCCGTAAAAGGTTCTACACAGATCACACAACCCTTAAGGGTCCTAGAGCTTAGCTTTAGGGAGCATTTAGTTCCTGATCATGCATCCATTTAGAAAAAAGACAAATAATCAATGTGCATTACGAGATGCTTTTCTGCTCAGCACGGTTGTAAAGAGTGGTTATTAGAGTCACTGTAGCCTTTCTGTCAACTCGAGCCCGTCTGGTCGATCTCCTCTGTCCTTTCTGCCTGCAAAAAAAGATTTTTTTGTTTTTCGCACCCGTTGTGCATGAAGGTCCACAGATAGCAGGGTGTTCTGAAACAATCGACCCACAACGTTTGGCTTCAACAACCATGCCAAGGTCGAAGTCACTAACAGATAGAACCTGTTAACCATCCAAATAACACTTTTGGAACCCATCTTTTTTTTTCTAAGAGTGTACATTCATGACAGTGTTGCAGAGCCAGCAGGTTTAATAACCCCTAACACCAAGCTCTGCTAAACAGGAAGTGGTCGATGACTACAGATAAGTGTTACAGAAGTCTACTTTTACAGCAGACCAGGTTTCTCTGTGCCCCCCTCTGTGTAACTAAAAGGTCCCTTCTGAAGCAGTCTAATCCTGTTCCCATGTCTGGTTCAGTCGTGTGACTAATTAGTCCTCATCACAGCTTAGCGCTCGTTTAGTAGGCGTTAGTGACACTTGCGTGTTCCGGGTGATGAACGTTTAAGCGAGAATTTCCAGACCGTAGATTGAAATGTGAGTAAAATGCTAGCATTTGATGACAATGAGCCAAAGCCACATGCTGAGACCTTCAAGTGACCTTCAGTACCATCTGTTCCTTTCACTGGAGAGAATGTGTTCTATATCGGACACTGCACTTTGGGGAATGTCATGTCATGTTCCCTCATAGTGTTTACAAGAGCTCAAGCCTGATTCGGTCTCAGCCAGGACATTCTTTTTTATTGGTGTAATTATTTTTGTATTCTTACTTAAGACTATTGAAAATAGCATGAGGGCCGAAATCTAACCGAGTTTAACAAATGTGGCCAGAAAATTAGTGATATGTAAAATATTTACTATTTACTGATTCAAATGAACAGACCCTCATTACTGTGCCATATTGACTCTAAAACTTGTATGGCATTTTATTGGTAATAATAATCATCACACGTGTGTGTGAGTTTATTAAAGTTGTAATTGGGTTAAGGTCATGCTTTCTCAGTTTCAAATGGTTTTATTAGTTGGACCACTGGACTTGCATGGCATTGGCCAAATGTATTCATTCTGTAAAAACCCCGTGACACAGCTCAGCTTCTCTGTCCCCAAGTGTCACATTACAAAATAGCAAGCGCCAACTACCGGGGGTAAATCCTCCCCACCCGGGACTCACTCCAAACCAAAGTCACCCCGTCCCCGTCTGTCTGATTCAAGCATGTGCCGATAGGAGCTTTCCACCACAATACGTGTCTAACTTTTTATTAGTCTTTATTATGTTTAGTCGAAAGTGTTTAATTGCGAACTGATTTTGTTGAGCGAGAAAAGAATTTAGCTAGAACTGTACTAGGGAGCTGAAAGCTCTAATGTGTCTGAAAGGTGGCTGCTATAATGTAACGGTCAGCTAGTGAGTGCATTAATTTTGATTAGTGGAAACAAACATGTATATATATGAACTTTCTAATTATCTTGTACGGCTGTTGTTTGTAATTTCTCACAAGTTCAACCACAAGGCAACTCTGCGAATAATATATTGAGATTGCACTGGATTTATTATATTATTTGCTCGGTTTCCACAAGATCATTTGTCAATATTTGCGTGGTAGTAAAAAGCATTGAGATGTGTGTACTGTAGCAGGCAGTCAGATACAACTGGATACATGTAATAAATTACCAGCCCAGCCATGAAATTTGCTTACAGTATGTCCACAACTGCAAAGATATGTTTATACAGTGGTTAACTCTTGGATTAATGATTAAAGAGATTATAGCTTTAAAACCTTTTTACCTGTAAGGTATTTTTAAAGCATGGTGGTGGTAGTTTCTATATTGCAGACTAATAACGTGTTTTGAACACAATAGTAACAAACCTGTTATCGGCACATGTCAAATCTAAGATTTCTCTCCATGCTGCGCACACACACTAAAGCCAACCAAGCCCACACACATGCCTTCATCTGTGGAAAAGACCTGAAGCCTCACAGGTTCTGTTTCTTCACTGGGATGTTGCTAAATATTCACTTTCTAACTTGACAGGAAAAGCTTTCGGCTTCTTCCACAGAATAAAAGCAGTACACACACAAACGAAAGCGAAAAACTGTAAGCCTGTGAGCGTAGCTGAGAATATGAAGATGGAGGGATGACGGTGGATGGAGGGGAAAAAAGCGTCAGTCCAAGCTTCTACTACTGTAGGTGTGCACACTTTCACGCTTTTGCTTTTTTGCTTTCTGTTTTTTATTAATTTTTTCTCAGTGTCTCTCTCCCACTCTTGCTAGCGCAAACCATTTACCTGCTTGTTAAGCCAATGCCAGAGCTTTGAGGAAGGAGACAGAGAGACAAAGTGTTATTAGAAACAACCAATAAGAGTGCAGGAAAGCAGCAGACATCAACATGTTGTGTTTTTTTTTTTTCAGGCAACAAGAGAACAGGACAGGATTGGAGGAAGGAAATATCAGGAACTGTACGACTTGCATAGTTATGAAGGTACGGCATAGAATTAAATAGAAATACTCCCATTCAAAACCGGGTGTTCAAGTCAAGTCTTGTGATGAAAGGGCGTAAAACCGATTGACATTTATGGAAGACTTCACAGCACAGTGAAGAGACTCTTAGCTGTCATCAAGCATTTGAGCTGTGAAAATGTTTTAAAGGCTGCATGTGTGTGAATGACCATTCTGGCCGAAGTGGCTCGGACCCCACTGCAGGGCTAAAAAAAAAAAAAGGACTGGTTTGATCACCAAAGGCGTTCTGTTTTTGCACGACAATTCATGACCTCATACTGGAACATTACAGGAACTTGGCTGGCTTTCAAATGTTAGAGCCATTACAGGAGTTCCTGGGAGGCCAGCGTTTTAGGCATGAAGTCGCGGCATAATCAAAAGTCCCAGTTTGACTTGAAAACCCTTCATACTAAATCCAACACTTCTGGTTTTGATTAGATGGGATAAAGTTTCTGTAGAGTTCGTCAAACAAATTAAGTATTTGTTAATTAAAAAAAATTGAGGTGATTAATAAATATTGCCATCATCCTCTTAATGAGCTCATTTGTGCTGTTATTTGCTGTTAGACTGGATAAATACTTTTGAATACAAAATACTTACATATCGCAAAATGATCTCAGTGTAAATTTTTTGGTCAAATCGTGCTGCCCTATTTGTTTGTTGGTTAATAAAGACAATGTAATCTGTGGCAAATTGTTGTAGCATGAGGGGGTGGGGGGGAAGCAGAATATTAACACAACAAGCACCATCTCCAGTGCACATCGTGACTGATTAAGTGTTTCACACGAGGTTTCTTCAGGTAACTGTAGTGACGGTGCTTTGGAAGAGGATCCGCTAGAGGTGTTACCTTGGTATCGACCCGCAGGAGAAACTGTGCGAGTCCTTTGATCGGTCCAGGCAGCAGAGCATCCTGTCTGTCTCTGATAAACCTCTCCAGCACCACCCACCACGCCGCCAGTGTACGCTCAGTGAACTTCTTCACCCCGAAATGCACCACCAGCCTCTTAATTACCCACACTGTTAAAGCACACACATACATACAGTACATATAGACCTTTAGCAAAACATACAGTACAGTACAGTATAAGTTTCGATCTACTCTAGTATACACATAAATACACACCAGCAAAGGGGATGGGTAACAGCTGTAGGATCCAGAGGTTGAGCCAGATCTGCACCAGTATGATGGCCCACACCAGCATCACAAAATAGATATCGCTGGCTTTCTCCTTGTGCGTGAGACCCTGGAAAACCGGACGAGGACGAAGCAGCGGCGGGGTGAAAACCTCGCTTGTTTTAGAGTCATCTGCATGTATGCACAAAGATACGCCGTCACACTTAACAACACTTCCAAAACAACCATTTTATACAGGATAGACTGTTTAACACTTGCTGCGGTAATACCGTATAATCACACAGATCTTACAGTGTGTTAAATGATAATAATAAATATCAACCAAAGCTCATAATTGTGGTCAAAATCAAAAACTATCATTCAGGAACTGAAACATTTCATTTAGAATATTGAGAAAAGAAAAAAAATGCATTAAAAAAATGCAACAAAAAAAAAGCATTCTTTAGCTTAGTGTTGAAATTACTAACACCCCATACAGATATTTAAAACGAATTATAATCTAGAATGTAGAAATGTTATTGTTGATTGTTTGACTAAATATTTGGCAACCATACAAGATGTCATCCATCCATCACAGTAGAAAAAGAAATGTTAAAAGCTCCCATATTTTACTATTTCTCTAACAATTTAACATAGAGTACTGTGCAAAAGTCTTGAGCCCCACTCATTTCTTCAGATTTTGCTTCCGAAGAGCCGGACTTCCTTGTACTTTTGTTGTGGTCTTAAGAAATAGTTCTCCAGGCTTCCTCAAGGACTTTTTTGCCTCTCATTTCCAGTCCAGTATCTGTACCTGACCAGTTTCAAAGGACTTTATTTGTTAATTAAGCCATACAGTGACCTATGAATCATTCAAGCATAAAAACATCTAACTTAAGGTATGAACCAGTAAGAAACAGGTGCGGACGATCAGGCCGGTCAGTGATTAGTATACTGGTGATGCTGGATGCTGAGTGGTTGGAACAGACGAGAGGGGAAATGAGGTTGCTGCTGAGGTTGTTACATAAACAACTAATTTTAAAATAGTATCTTTAGGGACTTTGTAGCCTGTCACAGTAAAACATTTGTTTCTATTTCTTTAATTTAATCTACAGTACTATTAGTATCCATTAGTACAAATGTCATTATATATTATATATGTTTATCATGTCTGTATTATTGTGTACAAAACCATTCACTATCTCCAAACCTACCTTAAAAATGAATAAATAAATAACATTACAAAAGAATATTTGCATGAAGGTAAAGAAAGCAGCATATTAAAAGGCAGACCAGGTTTCAGATGAAAATAAATACATTAAAATAGAAACGAACAAGTATGACAGAGTTAACAGGATAACTCATATTCTCCAGCATGCTCAGTAAAACCTAACAACTGTTTATTTCTTATTAAGCTGCACAAATCTGTATCTAACACTATTGATTATTTTTAAACAGAGTTTCCACACCAAATATTGACTGTGTTTATTTTATTACAGCATTTGTACTACAGGTACTATGGTCCCTAAGAGTTTTGAAAAGTACTCGACATTGTTTAATTTAATTTCATTTAATATGAAACTATAAAGGATGGCTCAAGACGTTTGTACGATACTGTAGGTCTCAGAATTCCTCCAAAGTATGTCTGTTAATGCTCTAGCTGAAATACAACTCAGACACTGCATTTATTTTGTTATACCTCAAACCTTTATTTTACTCCTCTTTCAAAAGCATGTTTTTGCTATCTATGTAAATGTGCTGCTGCTGATCTGAGCAATGAGCCAGGAGGAGGGTGCTTATTTACATGAGGTCACATTAGGGGGAAAACCTAACTAGCTTGTTTAAACCCTGGCCAGTACAATAATGGGAAAGAAAAAAAAAAAGCAAGGAGTCTTTATTTTCACTTCTGTGCTATACCCTGTAGACCTGAATGGCTAAAAATGACTTAAAAGTAAATTCCGCATTATAGGTTCCCTGTAAATGAAATTACATTGTTTTTGACCTGAAATTATAATATGTATATAAAATATAATAGAACATTCTATACACCTGTTAGAAAATACCAAGAAGTATTATCAGAGTCAATATAAATCCAAAATGGTCAAAAGAGAGGGTTTTAATGTGTACGCCTCCTTTACCTTTAGAAGGTGTTTTAGGATCATTCTCTTGATCTTTCTCAGTCACAGGCCGGTGGTTACTGCAGGTAATGGCCATGTAGATAGTGCTAGCAGCAAAGGAGAGCACCTGTCCTGGAAGTTCTCCTAGAAATGAAGAAGTTATCACAAGTTTTTACCTCACTCCTGTCTCATACTCTAGTCTGCGCTAGTCTTGTATACAGCGCCTGGTGTGTCTGCTGCATCGTGAACTTCAGATTTGTATAATCATGACAACAAGCTTCCTGGATATTTCTTCTTTTCCTTACCTTTTCCTGGTACCGGCGCTTTCTCCTGAGAGCCCACGATGAGCAGAATGACCATCAACACAAACATGGGTACTCGCCAGGCTCCTGTCAGAGACACTGCAACAAGAAAACCAAATGTTACGTGAGACCATTATGCACACAACTGCATTGAATGAAGTTGCATCTTTAATTATGACTGTCCAAAAAGGGACGGGTCTATTTTTATTAAGACTTCGACGGTTGATATACTGAAATTTTACACGGGTCAGCTTTTATTTAGCATTTATGGAAGGAGCCCAGTGCTTCAGTTTTCCATTAAAAAAATAAGATTTCAGAGCAGAGAGCTTTGAAGATAGGATGCTGATGGAATGACTGCTTTTAGTTGCTGTTACAAAAGTGAAAGTTCCCCATCATTAGCTATAAATAAGCGGCGACACGGTGGCTTAGTGGTTGGCGCGGTCACCTTGCACCTCCAGGGTCCGGGTTCGATTCTCACCTCTGTGTGCATGGAGTTTGCATGTTCTCCCCGTGCTTAGTGGGTTTCCTCCGGGTAGATTAGGCTAATTGGCGTTCCCAAATTGCCCGTAGTGTGTGTGTGTGCCCTGCAATGGATTGGCACCCTGTCCAGGGTGTACCCTGTCTTGTGCCCCAAGGTAGTTTTAACTTACCACAGGAAATGCTTCAGTTATCACAAGATGATGCGTAGGGTATGGGTGACAGAGTTCAATCAAACGCAGAGTAATGTTAGCATATAATTGAACATTAGCCACCTGAGCATTTTAGCTAGGCAAGTAGGCATGTTCTAACCAACAGCCAGGTTCCAGTCATTCTGCCAATTTGCCCATTTATGGATTATCATATCAGGGGTTTAGGCAGAGTAAGCTTGTGTCAAGATGGTGACAAACAGAGCTCCAACAGCTGAGCTTCCAAACTGCTCTTCAGAAAACCAATGTGTCATGGAGGGTTTGTCCAGTTCCTTTTTATTTATTTTTTTAATACAGTCTATGGTTAATATTCTGCTTTGCTTCAGGCCACATGGCACCACTATGTAGTTTATTCATTCCCTAGAACATGTGAAATATGTTTTATATAAACTGTTATCCAAAATATATATTGACAAAGGCACAAATAAAAAAAAAAGACATTAAAATACAGTTGTAAATAATAAATATAATAAACGTTGCACAATTCTGTGTGTCTAGGACGTGTTAGCTCTGTGTGCTTGGTAAAGTAGCCAGGCAGTAGAGCACTGGGAGGATTTTATTCAGCACGAAAGATAACAAAGATCACAGACGCATATGCGTCACTTCGGGGTGTTCTTTCGCAACTTTTCTAAAACTAGTGCTTCCTGCTTAAATACAGCCCGTATCCAAAAACAGTCAAATATAATGGACGGCAAAATGAATGCGTGTAATCTTCATCAGAAAGGGGACTCGGGGACGTACTGTGTGTGTGTGAGAGACAGAAAGAAAAAGAGAGAGAGAGATTAAGCAGTAGGAGAAGTGGTTGGTTACCAGACAGCAGCTGTGAGGAAAGAATAACCACAGTGTTGATTTAGGGCGTGTTAATGAGATGATCACTGTGTTTCTGTATGAAAGGCCATTTTGTCTGGTCTAGCATGTCAGTTCAGGAAATAAGCAGATCTCTTTAATCAGGAACTGAATACACTAAAAACAGTGAGGGCTATTATGTGGTTCTGAAACTTCCATATAAGCAGAATAAACAAAACAGGAAATAAAAGCTGGATATTGAGTAGGTGTGGATGTTCTTTGGTTTTTGGTACGCACATGCCCTTCAGCTTACTCTTGATGCAAATCTGCCTTAACTAATTTGAACATTCTTGTCTCTTGTCTTGCTTCTGTGCCGAATTGTGCCAGACTTACCCAGGTAGAATATAAGAACCGCCCAAATGGGCACAGACATGGCGCGCAGGTATCCCTCCATACCCGGTGTCCACTTAAACACCACAGTCAGCACATATCCCAACACTAACGTTCCAACCTGGAAAAGACACACAGAGCGAGAGATTTTCAGTTCATGATCTGATACACACGGACACATTCAGTGTCATCCGATTCTAAACTGATATAGACAATTTTGTGTCTATATAGACTATTAACATTGTCATGAAAAGAGAATATATACAATAATATCACATAATTGTGCAAAAGTGGAAGTATTGAAATGCCTCCATTTAATTTTCATACGGATGCAGTGCCGGTCCCAAGCCCGGATAAAATGGGATGGTTGCGTCTGGAAGGGCATCCGGCGTAAAAACTCGTGCCATGTTGTTGTGCGGACTGCATATTCCGCTGTGGCGACCTCTTGCCGGGAGCAGCCGAAAGACCAACAACAACAACAACAACGTTCCTGGCCCTAAAAAAGTGTTCAGAATTTTATATGTTCATGGACCTTATCTTATCTGGAGATCAATTAAAACAAATCGTGTGGTCTATTGGAACATGTGAAACTGCATCATCTTAGGCCTAATGCTGGTTAGACTTAGCAGCATGCTATCACACGTTCAGCTTGTGGCGGGAATGAACTTGCCTGACAAACTCAAATTTGTATAAAGACGATCCAGAAGATCTGTGAGGCACGAGATGTTATGTGAAGACTTCTAATCGCCAGATCACTGAGGACAAATTATTACACATGCTTAAAGACAAGCGGCTGAATCTGTGTTTTATTGTGTTTCCTTCTACTGCCAAGCACAGTGAACAGGAAAGTCTTTCAAAGCAAAAAGCATAGATCTTATTCTACTGGCATCTGTTCTGTAGCATAATGTGTGTGTTAAACCTAGCTACTGTAGGTGTAGTTTCTCCATCGTGGGCATTTCAGGGGAGAGAATGCGTTTCACTGCTTTTATTTCTCTGATTGAAATCATTCCGATTAGAGATTCCCACTGAACTGTTTATGTGGACGCTGATCCAATAAGATGTGCATTAACAGTACATGCTCGGGATACTGTATTTCATCAGGATAAAAGGTTTTAGACCTGCGCAAAGTGTGAAGAATTTATTCTGCCAGAAATATAACAGAAGAAGGAGAAGAAGTTAGATTAGGCTTCCGAACTTTTTCCTGCTTTCTAGGGATTGGAATCACCAGGGATTACAATATTATCACGATACCTAGCTGGCGAGTCGATCTATGATTTTAGAAATATCCCAATTAAATATATATATATTTTTAAAGAATTTGCTTCGATTCTAATCAAACTAAGGAAATGATTTGGTCGTACCACACAGGATGCTGCTCTGCTTGCCAATGTGTGAATAGCTTAACATTTTCCCCATTTCTCCAGCTTGTTTACAAGAATTCGGTCTCGTATCACTTACTGTTACCCCATGTGCGGCACACATGCATAGAAACACCATATTTATTCCTAGAACAGAGAAACTATCAGATCACAAGGCTAATATTTACCTACTGAATGGACCTTGTCACTTCATGAATTTACGATCTAGGCTAAAGAGGAATCAGTCTCAGTGAATCTCCTTCATACCACACTGTGTGTTGTTTTTATAACCATTACTGGTGCAGCTGCTCTTGATTTGACCCAACTGCCAACAATTGAAGCTTACACTGATGTTTCTGTATCATTTCACTACAATTTATTTGGCAGAAGACCACTTCAGGTTCTGCTCCTTTCAACCAGAAAAAGTAATATAAGCCTACAGAAGTTACAAACTGTCCAGCAACCAGGCCACTCACTTTCCTGTTGTCATGCGTAAATATAAAGATCTTCAATTCTATTCAGTTTTATTTGTATAGCGCTTTTAATAATGGTCATTGTCGCAAAGCAGCTTTACAGAATCAAAAGTAAATTAGGGAAATGAGTGTGAAATGTGTGAGGGGTTTTCCATGTTAGTTACGGACCAACCAATATAGGGTGCACAGGACCCTCTTGTTTTCCTAAGGATTTTTTTTTCCACCCTTTGGGCTTTTGGGGGTCTTAACATGCTCAAAATCTCAAAAATGAAAATTGGCAGACAGGTTGGAATCTGCTGCCATTAGGATGTCTGAGAGTCGCGTGGCCCCACACGCGACTTTGCTGCATAGCTCATACACACGTGCATACAGTATCCTGGGGTTAATTTAACAGGAAATCAGTTATTTTGGACCGTTCGCAAAAACGCACCCAATGGATTTTGATATACGCCTCCTAGGGAAATCATACAATTACCACCAAACTAGATTTGTGAAATCTTAAACAGGTCAGCTGTAACGACACCTTAAACTCATGCTGAAAAGTGTTGAATAACTTTGTGTGTTGTCTTATATTGAGTGACATTATATTCAGTGACATCACAATGAGTAACATCGGTATGATGGCGCAGGGTGCTTGGGCCCGCTCATCGTTGCTTGCAACTATATTGTTTCTTGGATTTGTTGGAGACGGTCTCTCCTCCGGGTCGAACGTTATCGAACACATACAGTATGTAGCGACTGTCCCCATTCTCATGCTTGATTGTATTTGCCTACTTATGAAAAATATCTTTAAATACAGAATTCTCAGATGTGGTCCAGTGAAAAGGTGTAAGCCTTATCAGAGCCCTGAGTATCTCAGCTGACAGAAAGAAAGGGGGAAAAAAAATTGCAGGTCAATAAATTGCAATAAATTCCTAAACAAGGTAGGAGAGATTGACAGAACCCGGCATGAGGGGTGTGTCTCTCTCTCTAAATCCCCTTCTTGAGCAAGATGTATAATGAGAACAAATGTTGTAAGTCGCTCTGTGTCTGCCGAATGTGTGTGTTTTCTTCTCACTCATTCCCACAAACCACTTACCCACAAGGCACTGAAGCAGTCGAGCACGTGGCATATGACGTCACACAGGTGCTGGAGCACCGCCTGCATACCGATGGCGCTCCAGGACAGGTAGAGGAAGTAGAGGAGCGGCGCCCCGGCCCCGATCAGCAGGAGCACCTTGAGGCGCTGGAGCAGCAGGGCGCCCAGAGTCTCCACCCCGTGATTGACACAGCGCACCGGGACGAGCAGTGTCCCCAGCACGATGGGCGTGCCGCTGGCCCGGAGCCCGCTCAGCCACGAGCGGCCCACGCGCGCCAGGGAGTGCTTGAAGGGGTGCAGGAATGTTCCGCACAGCACGGCCCAGAGCAGCGGCCGCAGGAACGCCTCCAGGATGAAGTAGACCAGCACCGCCGCGCCGCAGCAAATCGCCACGAAGATCATGGCGCCCGTGTTGTAAAAGGCCTGCTTGATGTTCTTGTCAAACTTTAGAGAGGGCTGCTGTCCCAGCAGGTGGCCGACCATACCGGCAGGGGGCTGCGCAGACTCCCCGAACCACACCCGCGGACTGCGAGGTACACGAGCCCCGGGAGTCACCGGATCCCCGTCCAGATCCGGAGCCTCCGCCTCGGCCATGTTCACTGCCCTGCTGCACTCTGCTCTGCTCTGCTCCGCTTCGCTCTGCTCTGCTCTTAAACACACACACTCACTCACTCCTGCACTGTAAACACACAGAGGGAACTGCGGACGTCGGGAAAAAAAACTGTGACGTAATTTGTCGCGCGCGCAATGGGTAATGTAGTGCAGGGTGCGCGTGACTCTAACGGACCGGAGTCGACTCTGAATCGACTCTTTTGAGAGAACGCTCGCTCACTCGCATGCAGAAAGCAGCTTAAAGATGTATTCGGCGTACATTTACCTCAAAGCATCAAATTAATGTAAAACCATTGTAATGACCAAATGTCTAAACAATTATTTACACTTTCATTTAGTTAAAACAATTTGTCAGCATTACCAATTCCCCAAAATAAACAAGTTAAAAAAATATTTAAAAAAATAGCAAAACGTTTCTGAATGTAGGGATGGCGTGGTGTTTAGCACTGTAGCTTCACACCGCCAAACTCGAGGGGTCGATACCTACCTCTGGTCTTTCTGTGTAAGTGTGTGTGTGGAGTTTGCATGTTCTCCCAATGTTCTCCAGTTTCAGTCCAAAGACACGCAGATTAACTAATGTTCCAAGTTGCCTGTAGTGTGTGAATGAGTGTGAATGTGTGCCATGTGGTGGTTTGGCACCATGTCCAGGGTGTAACCCTCCCCATGCCCACAGTCTCCTGGGACAGACTCCAGGCCCCCC
>JAQMYG010000019.1:8225146-8236008 GCA_030014215.1 Clariallabes teugelsi | reverse complement strand
TGGGTTCCCTGTTGAGTCCGGTTCCTCTCAAGGTTTCTTCCTATTACCATCTCAGGGAGTTTTTCCTTGCCGCTGTCGCCCTCGGCTTGTTCACCAGGGACAAACTGACCATTTTGATTCATGCACATTCACATTCCATACAAACTTCAATCATTCTTTTGATTGTGTAAAGTTGCTTTGAGACAATGACAATTATTAAAAGCGCTATACAAATAAAATAGAATTTAATTGAATAGTAAAGCTTTAGCAGTATGATTAGTCTCAAGTTTTTCTTCTGAGATTCTCCTGTACTTATTCATGCACCTCACCCTCAACCCTGACCAGCTTCCACTTCTGAAAAAAAACAACAACATCCCCACAGATTGACTCTAACACGTTGTTCTTCACTGTGGAGAAGGTGCTTCGGCCAAATTTGTGCCAAGGTTGAACAATTCTAATCAGTCAGTCAGGACAAAGACTGATTTTTCCACATATTCACAGGAGTCACAAAACCAGATGGCTTTTCTTCTGAACTACAGTACTCCTCCATGAAGCTGAGCTACAGTATGTGCAGTGTCCATGTTGTAGTCGTCCTTGTCCTGTCTGAGCTGATCTCTCTCGCTCCTTACATTTACATTTACATTTACATTCAGGCATCTGGCAGACGCTTTTATCCGGAGCGACTTAAAAAAGTGCCTTGAGGGCCTCTGAGTGGTGCAGTGGTAAAGTGCTCGCCCTATCATCCGGGGATCGCTGGTTCGAACACCGGGTGATGCTGTTACCTCTCACAGGCAGAGGTCCAGAGAGAGAGCTGATTGGCCGAGCTCTCTCAGGGGGGAGGGATGAGAGGTACTTGCGCTCCCACATTAATCACGGCTCTACGGCCAATCAGGGGCGTCTGTGAGCTCGCGGACGCGGAAGGAGCGGCTAGTGCTTTCCTCCAAGTGTGTTACTCCGCCCCTAATGGTGCGTGAGCGAGCAGTTCGAAAAGATGCGGACGGCTGGCGTCACGCAAAAAAAAATCGGGAAAAAATCCAAAAAAATAATTTAAAAAAATAAAAAGTGCCTTGAACTTTCCTCATTGGATAGATACTTACACTGCGTTACTAACAAAGTGCCATCAGTCAAACACCTTCAGTCAGGCTCCTTCAGACTTTTTGCACAAATTGACTTTGGAATATTTTTTAGAACCAAGACCTGATCAAAGTCAGTAAACAGATCCTCTGAGTAGCATGAGGCAGAGGGGGCGTGGCTTAATCCTGAGTCAAGGTGCTGACCGTGGTGCTGAATCAACAACACCTGCCTCCACAACAAGGCACAAAATCACACATACAATCTTTTTATATATATATTTATACTATAAGCTATTTCTAACACAGCTATAACGTCCTTATGTATGTCTTATGTACAGGCCTACAACAACAGAGCTCCAATACACAACAACAACAATAACAACAACAAACAAAGACATGAAAACACAGCCAGCTTGCACTGACCCAGGGCCTGTTTACCTTCATCTGAGAGATATCTAGACTCCAGGAACTCTGAAGCGAACGTGCTGTAGGAATCCTTGTGGTGCTCGTTGTGTCCCGGCTCTCCGTGCTCTCCGTGGCCGCTCCGGAGCGCGTTGTCGTCGGTGGGGCTTCCCGAGCTCAGCCGCCACAGGCTCGGCTCCAGCAGCAGCACGAACACGCGCGCGGGAAACATCGCACCGGAGCTTTATTTATCGAAACCAAAAATCAGGAAGTGTGATGTCCAGTGCGGCTTGAGTCGCATTCCAGTGTCGCGGTCCAATACTGGGGGCTTATAACGCTGATTAGATCATGGTGATGACTGAAGGAAATTCAGCTAATAATAACGATGGTGATGGAGGGGGTAATAAGGCTGTACCAAGTACCCCAGAGGGGGGGGGGGGGTTAGAACAGGATGCACAGATCCGGAGCTTCGGATAATACTCAGATCCTGGACACAACATATTATTTGATTCATTATATAACCTGAACATACTGTAAACCCACTAAAGGCCAATATTTTTTTAGTCTTTTAATCTCATAGTCTCATCATTATAGTCTCTCCCCCTCCTCATATCAGTGTCCAGACTGCCACTGTGTGTCTCCAATAAGAGAGCACTACGTGTCTGATGGAGTAGAGTCATGCCTGTGGCTGCCATCATTGTCACATTCACAAACTGACAGCAAGTCACAATTTAATCCCATACTAGTATACTCTGTGTTAAAGCCTAATCCATATGTTATTACTGTAAATAAATGACAGCAAGTGTTGTCTTGCAAGTGGCTTTGCACTGTTGATGTGCACCTCCAGGGTTGGCGGTTCGAATCTCAAATCCGGTCTGTCTGTGTCAAAGTTTGCACGTTCTCCCAGGGCTTAGTGGTTTCCTACAGTATCACACAGTCCAAATAAATATGCTGTTTGGTATTTCCAAATCGCCTGTATGATTGGGTGTGTGAGGACCTTTTGGAAGCTCCTGTCCAACATCCAGCCTGAGCCTGAGATCCCACAAGCGCTACTGTGTTGGAGCTGCTCTGACCCAGTTGTCTAGCCATTACAGTAACTGCATTTTCAATATCTCATTACAATATCAGCTAGAAGTAGGAGGGATGTGTTAGGTAGAAAGGGAACTTTTTTTTTTTGAAGTCGATGTGTTACAGTAGAAGGAGACAAATTGTGATGGCTTGACGACTGGGTCAGAGCAACTCCAAAACTGCAGCTTATTTGGGATGTTCCCAGGCTGCAGTGGTCGGGACCTGCCAAAAGTAATCCAAGGAAAGAAAAGCGGTGAACTGGCAACAGGGTTTATTGATAGTGAAGGCTGGCCCGTGTGGTCCAATCGAGTAGAAGTGCTAGTGTAGATCAAATTGATTAAAAGGTTAATTCTCATTGTGATTGAAAGGTGTGAGGACACACAGTACATCACCGTTATGGTGGCACAATGGGGGATCTACTTAATATTAAGCAGATGGTCATAATGTTATGGCATATCAGTCTAAGTTGTGATAGATGACTGAACATGTCCTGTAGGTATTGGTAATAATGCTGAATGTAATCACCTGCACTTGAAATGAAGTAACACAAGCAGCTCCTTCCTTCCTTCCTTCCTTCCTTTTCTTTCTTATTTTCTTGAAGTTTAACTAAGATCAGGAGTATTATGTCATTTTAATTGTGTAGGAACTATAAACTACTGAATTATTCCAGTTAAGTACACTCTTCTATGACAAGTTCTGTATACTTAAAGTGTTGATTGGTTTTCTCAGAATTCATAGTCAGTTGTGCTTATGGAAACAATGTTCTGTAGGTGTTCCTAAGAATCTTGAAAAACCTGCAGGAACATATTACTGATGGCAATGATAGTAAGTAACCTCTGACTTTGCTCTCCATTGTCTTTTGACTTTTGAGTTGGTCTTGTCTAATTACCTTTTGTAATTTTTAGCTTAATTTTGACCCCTTGTGTTAAAGGACATTTAGAAATAACAATTGCACCATTACCATGGCACCGTCATTGGACCATTGTGGATTCTTGTTGTAGTTGTACTAATTTCATTCATATTTTCAGCACACCAATGAAGTTTCCTGCTGTGGAAAATGTGGTCAAGCAGATTGCCATCCCTCCCATCCAGAGATCACAGCCAATTTCCACCCACTAACTAGTTTTCCCTGCTCACATTAATCTTACCAGAAGTGGAGAGTGAGAGCTAATGCATGCTTCCTTTGACACCATCTTCATGAATTGCTATTTGTGCTAAATAATAGTCAGACCCACTTGGATAAAATCACTAACGTTCTCTGTACATGAAAGCAGCGCCAATTATGCAGAGCCTTTTGGACTGCCATACACAGATAGCTGTGGCAAACAAATTTGCAGTCTCCTGATGAACGAGTGAACAGATAGTTTATCTCACCACTGGGGCAAATAACAATATCTATCAGTTTCCATACCAATTTCAATATCCATCTAGCCATCCATTGTCAATACTGATTATCCTGTAGAGAATTACAGGGGTCTGGGAGCCGGCCAGCTTATGGGGTGCCAGCTTATTACAGAGCACAAGCACTCTCACACACCCACTCATTTGGACTGTGGGAAGAAACCAGAATCCCTGGAGGAAACACACCAATCATTGGGAGAACATTCAAACTTTATTTTCAAACACTGAAAGAACTATTTCGATCAGTTCTTGAAAAGGTAGATACTGTACACAAATGTAGCAGCAGGATGCAAGACTGAAACACAATCCTCAATGACATGATAAGACCAGGAGTAAGACTAATGAAAGAAAAATATGTCTTCAGGCAGAGTCAGTTACAAAACCAGTATTGCTTATAATAACAGATTATAAACCTTTTCAGAAACTTGTCTAGACCACATTAGGTATGGAGTCTAAATACTGTATACACAAGGAGAAACACTGGTAGTAGCTGATATACTATCAAGAAGCAATCTAAATACCACAGACAGCAGCATGTCAAAAATTCTTCTGGCATATACCACAAGACTGTACATGTAACATTGCAATAAGAGCAGTGTTAACAGACTTAAGGATGTGACTGGATGCTGGCCAGAGCATTTGAGAAAAAGAGAATTCTATACTTGAAACCCAAGTTAAGAAAGTACTGTTGTACTAGGCAATTAGAAAGCAGATGTGGTAAAAAAAATAAACTTGAACAATATGTTTCTTTTGTAAGAATTAAAAGAGACTAGTAAAATAGCCACTGAGCCCATGGACTTTCCAGGAATACAATGATATTAGATATGATGGTGCAAAAAATAAATAAATAAATAAATAAATAAACAAACAGTTTGTCTGATAGAAATTCTTAGCCCAAAAACAACACATCCAATATATTCCTCACAGAATGCATTGGTTCACCTTTTCAGCAACCCAAAATAAAAATAAAGGTTCTACTGTATGTTGAAATCAGATTTTACGCATTTAGCCATCCCCTGTCCTCAGAACCCTAGCTCAGCTGAAGCAATAAACATATGATCATGTACTTCATGACCCCACTGGGGGATCTGTTTGGTCTCATCATTGCAACAAATATTACTCAACATTACAATTGACCTTACAACAAATAAACCTCAGGCACTAAGGTCACTTTATCCATTATAATTTATATTCCAATACCAGAACCTTCAGTAAGAAGTGTAACAAGCTAACACCAAGAAAATACTTCCACATCAAACAGGTTGCACTCCTCTTCGATTCAAGATATTCACTTGTACGTCCCCTTAAAAAGCTACTATGCATGAGTAAATTGCAGGAGCACTTAATATTTGATATTCAATTCAATTCACTTTTATTTGTATAGCGCTTTTAACAATCGTCATTATGGAAGTTTGTATGAAATATGAATGTGTATGAATTAGTATGATCAGATGGTCCTCGATGAGCAAGCCAAGGGTGATGGCCATGATGGCAAGGAAAAACTCCCTGAGATGGCAATAGGAAGAAACCTTGAGGGAACCCATCCTTATTTGGGTGATGATGGAAAGCAGGGATTTGTTCTAATTCTAGCACTGATTTTTATTTGTTAATATGGAACTTATTTTTTGTTGTTGAAAAGAATGAAGGAGGCTTCAGGTGCAGTACAGGTTTATTGCATGTTGTTGTTTGTTCTTTTGGCTGCTCCTGGTTGCCGCAGTAGACCATCCGCTTGGAATACACCTTTTCATAGGTTTTACACCAGGTACCCTTCCTACCACTACTGTGTTTGGGTAGTGGCTGGGAATAATGTTATAGGTTCTCAAAAAGTATTTGAAATAACTGATTCTGTCCTAAAGGCATGGGGTGAGCCTTTATTTTAACTAAATCTAAAAAATGAATGAATGAGTGAATAGAATATATGAAATGAATGGAAAATGAGCTCAATGATTTTAAAGATGTACTGTAGCAGAATAAACAGTATTATTATTATTATTATTATTATTATTATTATTATTATTTACACATTTCCAGTCATAGTTTGTTTGTTGGTTCGGCTTTATTGCAACATTTTCAGGAATTTCGAATGGTCTGAATTTGCCTCATAAACCTTACATAATGTAAATATTATTTTGCCACCGTAGACCTTTCATAATTGACTCTAAAACCTTTGAAATTAGTGCAGGAGCAGTACTGTGTCAATGTCATGGCTAGGTGCTAATTATGCCAAGGCAGATGGTGCGTAGGAGGTCATGTCAGCATTGTCTCCTCTTAATTCTTGTACACTTCAACTCACAGAGGCACAGCGGTGACCCACCCATGTTCCCGCTAGCTTTTCTGTTGCAGCATACTGTAATAAAGTGTATTGTACAATGTTAACCAAATCTACTAGAATATGTATGTGCCTTACTAAAATAAAATAAAAGCTGCCAGTGGGGAGTGCACTGACTGAAATCTGAACAGCTTCAGACTGCAATCTTAATTTGATTGGAAATTAGTCTTGATGTTGAGACAGTCATGAGTCAGGCAAAAGAACCCCATGAGATGTATGTACTGTATCACTCCATCTACAGTATGTAACAGACTTGCAATTCCCTTATTTACCCTGTTGAACATTTATAATGTGTCTCAGAACTGCTCATCTATAACACACTACAACATATTATATCACACTTCTTAGACTCCTAAAGAAGCTGGTTTATACCCGAAGCCTGGACTTCTTTCATGTGTTATGTCATAGGCACCATAGTGGTTAGCAATGTGGCCATGCATACTCCAGGGTTTGATTCCCACCTTAGGTCTGTGTGCATGGAGCGATAGCAAAGGTCTTTTCTCCCTGCTTCTATTAGACTGTTCAATCAGAGCTGCTCCCAGTGAACCAGTCACCATAATGCACACTGTTATTACTAATATCTAATAACAGTAGGAACTGTGCAATAACACCATTTTGTACTGTGCAATATCATTACCTAGTGCAATTCATGTGAAAGTGTAACAACTGTATTCTTTTTCTTTTGTATATAGAGTATACACTATTCTGTCTCCACTTTATATTTGCACATTTTTCTTTGCTGCTGTAACATAGAAATTTCCCCACTGTGCGACGAATAAAGGTATATCCTATCTTATCTTATGGAGTTTGCAGGTTCTCCCGTGTGTGCCTGGTGGGTTTCCTCTGGGTACCCCGGTTTCCTCCCACAGTTCAAAGACATGCAGATTCGGCTAATTGGTATTCCACAAATTGTTTGTTTTGTGTGTGTGTGCTCTGCAATAGTTTTGTACCCTCGTTCCCAAAGTCTCCTGGGATAGACTCCCACGACCATGTACAGAGTAAGCGCTATTGAAGGAGAATGCATATGTGTTCAGAACAGGCTCTTATAGGAATACCTAGAACTGTATAACTTCTTGTCATTTCCTGCTTACTTTGCCATGCTGTCTGCATTGAGGAAATGGACAAGGTGGTCCTCAGTACAAAGCAAGCTCTACATTAATCTGGAGCTGTGGAGAGTTTGGTGGGGCTTCAGGCTTTTTTTTTTTTTCTTTTCACCAGTAAAAATGAGCTATCATGTTCAAATTATGAACCGTTACATATCTCATGCTTATCCAGAACTTAAGAACTACTGGCCAAGCCTATAGGTTAAAAAAAGATTACACACAGGATATGTATTATTATTCTTTTTTTTAAGTGTATGTGTGTGTGAGAGAGAGAGAGATGTGTGTCATATGCAATTCCATTTTAACAATGCATATTGGGCTCACACTGCTGCATGAGGCGAACTGAACAGGTTGGAATTATAGATTGGAGCCCACAAAACCAATCACACACTATGGGCAATTTTAAAAATGCCAATCAGCCTACAATGTGCATCCTGGTGGGGGTGCGGGAGGGAATACTGGAGTACCTGGAGAAAATCTCTAGCACTAAATAATTTTACTGAAATCAGTCATAGCATATACAATTATTCACATTTTTAGCTAATTGTAATGGTTTTGTAATGGTATTTTTTGCTTTTATCATACAAACCTTATTGCCACCCATCATTACAGGAGACAATTATGTTTTCAATCTTGTCTGGACTGAGAGCTGGTTCTGTGAAAGCAAAAATTAAAGGAATTGCCCCCCCCCGGCCCCCCCTCCCCCCCAAACACACACACACAGTTTCTAACTTGTCTAATTTGCATACACCCATCGACCATAATATTATGATCAGTGACATTAGAAAGTGAATAACGTTGATTATCTTGTTACAATGGCAGTGGGATATATTAGGCAGCAAGTGAACATTTTGAATTTGATATGTTGGAAGCAGGAAAAAAATGAGCAAATGTACAGTAAGGACTTGAGTGACTTATGCAAGAACGAAATTATGACGACTAGACTAGCACAACTCCAACACTGCATCTCTTGTGGGATGTTCCCGGTCTCCAGTGGTCAGGACCTACCAAAAGGGGTCCAAGGAGGGAAAAGCTGCTACTGAACCAGTGACAGGGTCATAGGCTGGGCTTGTGCAGTGAGTTACTGTAGCTCAAATTGCTGAAAGTTGATGCTGGTTCCCATAGAAAAGTGTCAGAACACAGTTTAGTACTGACCCGTGTCCACCGCCAAAAGCAAAAGCATGTTGTCTACCCTGTAGACCCCTCCAAAGAGGGAATTTTCCCTGATGGTTCAAAAATGGTTCAAGAATGGTTCATGGAACACAATCACAACCGTGAGAAGTTGACTTGGCCTTCAAATTCTCCAGATCTCAAGCTTGGATGGCTGCTACTGATGGCTTGGTGCCAGATACCACAGCTCACCTTCAGATGTTTAGTGGAGTTCATGCATTAATGGGTCAGGGTGGGGGGTGGTGGAAAAAGTGGAAGCTACTGAATATTAAGCGCGTGGTCAAATGTTATGTCTATAAAGTATAAAGTCACCTACTGTTTAATATTATCGAGGAGGTTTTGAAGCCTGCTAATTTAAAGCAAGTCACAAGATGGCAGTGTTGATTCAGGACTATGCATGACACTCCATTATGTTTAGAACATAATTTGATTAATGTCTGGAAAAAAAATCTCCCACTACTTCAGCACCAGGTACTGTAGGTCTCAAAGTGGGTACAAATAACAAGGGAAATTATGATTATTGAAACTGCAATGTATTTCTACATATATACATTTCCTGCAAGCAATAATGATTAGATTTTTGCTATTTCTATAACAAGAAGCACAGAATTAGCTCTTTACATCACATCTTTTAAACCAATGCAAATGTGTCAGTTTTCATTTATACCATGGCTCTGAATAAATAATAATATAATAATAATAATACAAAAATAAAGCATTGTTGGTGTTTATAAGTCTAAAAATGGTAAAATAATATTTCCAGTAGAATGTAATAATATTCAAATATGAATAAAAATAAACGTTCAATAGCTCAACAATTATCACGATTCTTGCATTTCGCTGCCTCACAGCTCCGGCTTCATTGCTTCAACCCTGAATCCTGGGTTACTTTCTGCAAAAATATATATTTCACATGCTGTCCATGTGGGTTTCACCTGAGTTCACCAGTTTCCTTCCGCTGCCCAAAAACAACTTAGAAGTGGACTGTTTACTGTAAGGCTACGTTCACATTACAAGCCACATTTTTCAATTCAGATTCAGGTTTATATCAGATCAGATTTGTATGACGTGACGGTTCACATTCATAATCACTTTTATGACTTTTATCTGACTAATATGAACACTCAAGCCCACATCAATACATCTTTGCCTGTGCCATCGGGGTTAAAACATGTCTATATATACAAATATATATATTTGTGCAACTGCTCATCCATTTCAAATAATGAATGCTATTTTTAGAATATTTTAGAATATTTTTGTGAATTTGCTTTTATGTGGGTTTTGATTGTCATAAAGAAAATCCGATCTGTGTCACATTAGGGTTAAAAAAAATCTGATTTGAGTAACCTGAGGTTGGTAATGTGAACGTAGCCTTAATTATTTCTGTGTATTCCTCCCTTGTGCCTAGTGTTACCAGGATAGGCCTTTAATCCAAAGCCATCCTGACCAGGATAAAGAGCCTCATCAAGATGGAAGAAAGAGTTGCTTTGTTCAAAACACATTATTTGAAACAGATTACATAAAACTTTCAGCTAAGGTTCATTATTCTGGTTTTACATATTTAAAGATTTTTTTTTTTTAATCTATGTGAAAAAAAAACCCATAATGAAATGTTTTAGATCCTGAGATGGGGTTACAGTCTGTAAGAGTCTCACATGTATTTCCAGGGCCTGGGGTTTCCTCAAGGACCTCTAGTTTCCTCCAGTCCTTCCCCCTTAGCAGTTATATGTTTATAGACTTGGACCTCAGTGAAACCTACCTGACACCACAGGTGTGTTACAGACTGTATGATGATATACAAGTTCAAATTGTTGTGTTAATCTTTTGATCTTTTTTTCCATTTCATTTCCACTTATCTCTGGATTGAGACAACTGAATGCCTCACACCCTGCTGCTGCTGCCTCAGATGAGGTGTGAGTGTGTATAAACACTGTCTCTGACTCGAACCTCTCACCTGGTTGCGTCCGCTTTACGCCAAAGCCAGACGCGGTGGTAGAAATCCCTCTCGCTCTCACTGGACATGGCTCATTTACTCACACTAAGCATGGCTATTAAAGCCTCCTTAAACTCTGACCAGCTTTAATAGCCTCTATTCTTATCACCACACACACACACACACACACACACACGCGCACACACACACACACACACACACAGATCTAATAGCCATACCCAATTACCACTAAAGTGCTTGGGGAGAGGGGACGATGAGATCTCCTGCCAGAGTAATGAAGAACCTACGGCATACCTGCCTTATCTTTACACACACACACACACACACACACACACACACACACACACACACACACACACACACACACACACACACACACA
>JAQMYG010000019.1:8210302-8224905 GCA_030014215.1 Clariallabes teugelsi | reverse complement strand
TGTGTGTGTGTGTGTGTGTGTGTGTGTGTGTGTGTGTGTGTGTGTGTGTGTGTGTGTGTGTGTATGTATGTGAGGTTTTATCTTCACTTGTCAAAATTTCTTCCATCCAGACAGCATAGTGAGCGCTGCCCTGATGCCCATCACGCTGACATGCACACACACACTTTCGTTTATTTTCAGGCATACACACACATGTACATAGCCCGGGATCGATCGACACGTGTGTTGCTCGCTGTGGACAGGTCTGGCCTAATCTCTCGGAGTCCCTGTCCTCCCTAAGAGCCCATTATGAGCACGCGCCCTGTATTAGCCCATTAATCTGCTGATGGTGAGACACGCTAGAGTCCTTCCCCCTTCCTCCCAAGGGAAGCTCTTTGTCATGATGGATTGGGCCCGTGTGTTTGTGTGTGTGTGTGTGTGTGTGTGTCTTTGTCTGTGCATGTGAGCGATCTCTGTCTTTGTTAGATAGAGAAACAATATCTTCCTTTACTCTCTGTCTCGTTTGGAGTCTGGAGTCCCGTCCTCTGCATGAACATCACTACGATCCTGCTTTGTCCAATAAATTCCAACAAAACTAAATGATGAAATCAAACATGAAATCGTTTGGTTGGGACCAACTCCAGTGCTTGAACTTGTGACTTCTGTATTGTGTTGTACAGTCATATTTTTTGTCAGATTTATGATAATTATTGTATTCGTACAATAGTTTGGGTCTCTGTACGATATACGATCAATAATGGAAAAGTCTCTATATGTCATAGTTTTTAGTGTCATAGTTTAACAGCGAGCAGAATACTGGATTAGTGGTTAGCACTGTCACTTTGCACCTCCAGGGTCTGGGTTCGAGTCCCACCTCAGGTCTGTGTGCATGGAGTTTGCATGTCTTCATCGTGCTTGGTGGGTTTCCTCTGCATTCTCTGTTTCCTCCCACAGTGCAAAGACATGCACATCAGGCTGATTGACGTTCCCGAATTGCCCGCAGTGTGTGAACGAGTGTGTTTGTGTGTGTGTTTGTGCCCTCAGATGGATTGGCACCTCATCCAGGGTGCACCCCGCCTCGTGCCCTGAGTCTCCAGGATAAAGCGGTATAGACGATGAGTGAGTATTTTTTTTAGTATAAACTTTCCTACAGATATATATATTTATTTTTTAGTTCTTAGGACTTTATTACTGAGTTGGGACAAAACATTTCTGATTACAAATATCAGTTAAAGAAAGATATTTCTGTTCCAGGAATATAAGCAGCACATTATATAAGTGACCACTTTTCAGACAATTTTCATAATTTGCCCTGAAATATGATTATTCTGGTGTCTCTGTACAATTATTTGGTTTTTAGTTCTCTGGCAACACTGTTCTGACAGCTTGCTTGGTCGCCAGCATTCTTTTGTGTTTTGTTGTCTTTCTGTTTTTCCTCTTCAGCTATTGTGTTTTACGTACATTATTTTCAGATTTTAAAGATCTTGCTTGTCAGTTGTCTTTGTCTTGCACTCATTGTCTATATCACTGTTTCCCAAACGATTCTTTCTAGGGATTTAGTTTTTTTATTATTTTTTTAAAGGAACCCAATTCCCAAAGAACCCATGACCCAATCCACAATAGGCATTATTTATAAATCACGAGAACATTTTATGTGCGTAAATGAATGCTAGTGATCAGTTTTATTGCCATTTAAACATCACTTTATGACCCTGAATGGTAAACCAGCCATTTCTGACATAAATCACAACTTCATATGCATTTCTTATTTTAAAAGTCAACAATAAAACTAGACTTTACAAATGATACTGTACCAAATAAATGCGTTTATAGGCAGACTAGTATTTTATTTCCTCAATTCTCAAACTGCAAGCAGAATTATGACAGAAATCATGACTGTGGTAGAAAACTTCACAGCTCCCCCCTGTGTCTGAAAAGTGTACTACGGATATAAATTGCGACAATGGTGACCCTAAAAAAAATCTCCCGCAACCCACTTGCTAGTCGTAGCCAAGTGCATATTTGGTAACAAATGGTCCTCATGCTAATGGTGAAATTTTTTCACAATGTTTAAAAAAAGAGACACGTGGTCTCTCGTTTTGTTTGCTTAGCTACATGCTAAGGCTAATCAATAAAATGTTGTTTTGTGAATGTAAAATCACAATAAAATTATACATTTATATACAGTATAGTTGTATACAGTTCGATTTATAATAATGAGAAAGACTCGCTTGTACAGTAACTGTGCACTTGAACACTTAATTCATGCCACAGAGACACTGAGCAATCATGGATGTCAGTGTGCTCATGAATGTTGAAGAGGGCGAATAGCGTTTTCTTCCAAATCTGTTACATGGCCCTGTGATTCAGCATGAGCAGCAGTTTGGACAGATGTGCCAAATGGCGTGCTTTATGTGCTCATATGTTATGTTTGTAGAAAAATAGATAAAGATTTTAATGTGGTAAAAGATGCATTTGTAGTTTTAAACTATTTATTTAAAAAGAAAAAGATATCATTCCT
This sequence comes from Clariallabes teugelsi, assembly GCA_030014215.1. NCBI lineage: Eukaryota > Metazoa > Chordata > Actinopteri > Siluriformes > Clariidae > Clariallabes > Clariallabes teugelsi. Next base: position 8,222,405 of record JAQMYG010000019.1, on the reverse strand, counting down.
TTAATCGATTAAGTCATTCCGGGAGCGTTTGATTGTTATGATTGATCTTGATCTTGTGCATTTTCTGCAATAACTGCAAGTGACACAAAAAATAAAATCCATTTTATAAGATTGCAAGATATTACTAATTTTACAAATATTTCAAATTCCCTGCAGTAACATTCCACAGCTATTTGTCTTCGTGCCTGTCTAACAGTTTTGTTCTATAAAACGTCTATTGCACAGCTGTCTCTTGTTTGCTTTTCTGTATTTTGTCTTTTCTGTGTTAATGCAGGTGTGCTCAGCTAATCCGACGGCTTCGACCAGAGCTGTTGGAACACAAACACCGCCGTGTTTTCCGATCAATAGCTCCATTAAGCACGAATTAGTGCTAACTTGATCAAACAGCATGCCTTAGTGCCAATCTCTGTCAATTACCATGGTAACTGTGAGAGGCTCTTCTCGCCGGCTCCAGGAGCCACTCGATCCGCGACGGGAGACGCCAATCACTCTCCACAGCCCGCAGCAAGAGCAGAAGATGAGAAGAAGAGAGAGAGAGAGAGAGAAGAGAAAAAGGAAACAGGGAGAGGGGAAGTACTCTCAGTGGCAGACTCCTCCAGCACATCTCCAAGTTAAGGATGAAGTTCTAAGATGGAACGAGGTGGAAAATAGAACCCCATTTCTAATTTTATTGAAGTCAGCTGGATGGCAGGAGGATTGCTGTGGTTGTGGCGTTTGCATTCGATTCTCTTATTAGTGTGTCCACACGTACACACACACATGCAGAGTTTAAGTATAATACGTATAGTTATCATTTTTAGTGCAATAACATAAATATGAATTATTTATAGACTCAATAAGGGTGTTATTATTTACCGACAGAACCAACAACAATAACAAAATTACAATATGGTGGCATTTTTATGGAAGGGGTCTCCAGTTTTATAACGTTTATATGTGACGCATCATATTAAGTCACATATTGAGTCACACAGATTAGTTATGTGCTCTGGCAAATAATGTGCAGTAGGTGAAATGTATAACATTTTCAATTTCAGCCAAAAAAAACCCTTATCTTCCTGATTGTTTAACAGAATTGAGAAATTATTAATCACAAACATTGCTTTCCATCCATCGATCTAGTAGTAGTCTATCTCCAAGCTTGTAGTGTAACAAGGGACCGTAAAGGGCAATGGGGACCATTGTATTTATTCCTATTCTATACAGTAACTGAGCTGGGACCTCCGGTCAACATTCACAAGCTCATTCACTCACCACGGGCAATTTGGAAACACCAATTAGCCTAATCTGCATGTCTTTGGACTTTGGAGGAAACTGTGCTGCCAAACATTGCTTTAAAGAACTTTAATGAATATGGTCCAAATAGGTTACTCCAGTTGTGATAGATAAACACACATTTTCCACTATAAAGCACTATAATGCAAAGTTATTTTTAGGGGTAGCAGGGAAATTCTGGTGTCAGGATTGAGACTGAGAGTTCTCTCTTTCTCATTATATCATAAAATGGCAATAAAACTGATCACTAGCATTCATTTAAATATTCAAAAAATTTCTATGTTTTTTTTTTTTTTGTCCAAGGCCCTCCTTGTAAATAGATTCACACTGGCCATATCTCAGCTATCGGCCATTAGACAGTACTAAACTACTTATCAAGTTTCATAAATACATACAATCAGAGTGGCTTTGTGTTTGTGCTATACTGTATACAGAGAACAAACAGTATTCAGAGCAGTTCTAGTATTCAGGAGACAATGGCCTCTGGTGGTGTGGAGATGAAATGTCCTGGGTTCTTGACAATTTCTTACTTGACATAATACATTTTAATTATTTGGAGAAAAAAATTGGAGAAAAGACTCATAATAGGGCACATACTGTAATGGTGTACTACATGTAATCTTTACCTAAAACTGGGCTGTTGTGATTGTGCACAAAAGTTTGCATACCTTGGGAGAATTTGCAAGATGTATACCATTTTTTAGAGAAAACATGAATGAGAAGGCAAAACAAATGTATTTTATTTCTTACAGGAATCAAGTTAATATGTAAGGCATAACAGGGTGGCACAATCATCAAACAAAACATGACAATAAAGATAATTAGGAAATAATCCCTGTTCAAAAGTTTACTTTTAGTTTTTAATTTTGTGTATTGCCTGTTTAGCATCAATGATGGCATGCAGTCTTTTGTAATAATTGTGCATATAGTCCTTAATTCTCTCAGGTGATTCTCTCAGGAGCTGCCCATGCTTCTTGTAAAAATGTAAATTGTAAATTTTGTGGTTGTCTTGCATGAGCTGCACGTTTGAGATCTCACCAAAGTGGTTCAATGATCTTGAGGTCAGAAGACTGTGATGGCCGCCATTGGAGGGTCAACTTGACCTTGTGCTTTGGATCATTGTCATGTTGGAACAACCAAAAGCGTCCCATGTGCAGTTTTCGTCATTTCGTCTGATAACATGCTGCATTCATCTTGCCATCTATTTTGACTAACTTCCCCGTGCCAGTGGAGCTCACACAGCCCCAAAAGATAAGAGATCCTCCACCATGCTTTACAGTGTGGATGGTGTACATTTCACCATAAACATAACCTTTATAGTCGTGACTACAAAGTAAAATTTTTCTCTCATCACTCCAAATGACTCTCACTCCAAGTGAATCTTGTCTAGGTTCTGTCCGGTGTACTACAAGAGGGACTTTTGAGGCATGGGTGCAGTAACGACCATGCAGGTCAATTGTGTTCAAGTACCTCCTTATTGTGCTCCTTAAAAAAACAACATCACTTTTTTTTCCAGAGCACCCTGTGTTTCTCTTGAAGTTGTTTGAACAATTCTTCTGGCAGTAGTGGATGAAATCTTTCTTGGTCTATATATTGTATGCTTTTATTGTATTTGTAAGACCCAGGCAAACTTTTGGCTTGTTATGAAGCTTTTTTTTTTTATTTGTATTTAAAATGTAAAAATGTAAAGCCCTGCTCTAGACACAGGCAGATGATTGGCAGGTGCTCTGGAACCTGGTCCTGGCTGGAAGTACCCCAGCTGGCGAATCTGCGCCTCAGTGACGCTGATGAACATAGGGCTGCAGAATGAGCCAGAGCCATTGCTGGAGCTGTTAGAAGCATGGGGCTGACCGGAGACATGTCGGGTGGCTCGCCTATATCCATCCTAACCAGCAAAGCCCAAATCACTTCTCACTAAACATTCTGTGCAGCCTGGTCAAAGGTACTGTAAAGCCTGATCAGGATTGCTGGAAATATGAGAATATCCAGGATCCACTTGCCCATTGCACATGACATGGCATATAATATAAATATGACCTTAGTTCATAAAAGCCTGATTTGATAAGGGCTGTAGAAAATGCACGGATGGTGAAGGTGAGGTGTGTCCACAGGGATGTTTACAGAATCTTCTGTCCACACACCACTGCTTATATCTATTATACTGATATAATCCTTCATAGCAATGATTGGCAGCAACACCTCAAGACTGTCCTAGGATTGCTGAAGTTGGCAGCGCTCACGGCAAACTTGAAGAAGTGTGCAATTGGGTGGGCAGAAGTACGAAATCTGGGTTTCCACTTGGGTCACTGGTAGGTACTGTATGTCCCCTAATTGACAGGAGTGCAGCAGCTGCAGCCTGCTTGAGATTTAAACCTAGAAAAACAGGTGAGGCAACTATTGCTGTTGGCTAGCTATTAAAAGAGGTTTGTTCTTAATCTTACAGAAGTCACCAGGCCGCATGCCTGACCTCACTAAAAGGGGGCACCAGATGTGCTCCAGTGGACAGAGCCATATGAGCGTGCTTTTAGCTAGGTTTTTTTTATGTGGGGGCCCACTGTTGCATTCACATCATTTTTCTCTCCCTTTTTCTCTGTAGGCCGATGTGTCAGACAGAGGACTGGGGCCATTTTGTCCCAGGTGGTGCAGGGGGAGGAGCACCTGGTGCTATACGTGACTGTGAGAAAGACAGGAATGTCTGGTCAACAAATGGGTGGCCCTCAATCTCTGGTACTATGTACTACTGGGGCGCCCATTCACAATTTGTTCAGATCGCCCCCTGCTCGAATGGTTTCACCTCATGATAGCTGCTAACATCCAAGTTGTTTGAAGTTGAGGTGGTCTACAGGCCAGGTGCACAGATGGCTGTGGCAGCTTTTCTTCCCCAACTAAACATGAAGAAAGGTGGTTGAAGCAAAAGGTACATGTAATGGCTTGGTATGAACGTATTTGTGTAGTATATACTAGTCACTGCCTCGCTGAAAAGCAAAACATGTTCATAAACAGTGCAATAAATGAGTGTCAAAAGCTGCACAAGTGACGTTGTTAACTGAATGGCTTTAACTGGTTGTAGCAATGTCTCTAGGATGTTATCCTTATTCAGAAAGCATCATTTGGTTTATGTAAGCCACTTATGGTTGTTTGCGCCACATTGTCTAGATTTGATACATCACACCTTCACTATTACACAGACGTGTTATCTTAATAAAAGATCCAATCATAACTGTAATCACAAGCACTGATGAGGTTGGTTATCTTTGTCATTACCCCCCACCCCCCACCACCCAACCACCTTCCCTATACACACAGTGGTATGAGGAATATCCCAGCGTTATGTGTCTTACTGTAATTTATGCAAATAGCCTACAGTAAAAGTGATGGTACTGCAGGTCCTGCATTGGCCTTTGAAACAATGATAAATAATTATCAGGTAACTTTTCCATAATACATAATGCTTTTGCCACCACATTATTACTTATGGGTCCTTGGCTGGGTCCTGAGCTCAGATTACTCTCTGTGTGCGGTGGTAAAGGTTTTCCCTGATTATTTGTGGTTTTCATCTGGGTTTTTCTGACTTTTCTCTCACTGTCCAAAAACATGCTGGTTGCTGGACTGGATCCTCTACTGCATTGGTCACTCTGTGTCAGGGTGTATTGTAGGTAGAATGGCGTCATATCCCTGTTGTTGTCTGGATCCGTCATAAGGCTGATAAATTGATTGCTGAAGATGATTGAAATTAGTGTATAAGAATTAATATGTGTGTTAAATTATTTTAATCTTATCAAGGATAAATTCATTGCTGTTTGGGTGTCTGGTGTCAATAACTGAATCATGTTACACACAGACACACTGCAGATGTGGAGATGCCCTGAGCAGTGATTATCGGTACAGGCTGCAAAGGGACCTCTCACATGCCTCCTAACCCCTACCTTCCAATAATTAGCCTGAGTTAATTACAGCCTTACTGCAGGTTAAGCTAGTGAAAAAAATCACCCAAGAGATATGGTTATATCTCACACACACCTTCTCAGACTGATTTTATGAGCTCAGTGTCCATGCTCAGAGCAGATTTTGACAAGGGTCAAAAGGACATGGATGACAGTTCAGCCCTTACACACACACACACACACATACACACACAATGATATGACTGCACCTACAGTACTATACATCTGCTATCTAACTGATAGCCATAAATCCTTTTTGTCATAAAATAAAACACACTTTCCTCATAGGCACTATTTAAATGGTCCCATGAGATGAAGGTAACTATTTTCATGGGAACATCCGGCCCTCATTAAGACACACACACAAATGCGCACAGACACAGAGATGGTTTCTGAGAGCAGCAATGCAAGGGCATACTGGAAGTGCCAATTAAGAAATAGCTTACGGTCCTGATGCTCTTAGGGATGAGTCTCTTTCTCACTCTAACGCTCCTCCCTGCTTTACTTCCTTAACATTTTCTCCTCTTTTTCTTCTTGCTCATTTTTCTGACCCCTTTTCAAGAATAGGATGTTGTCCTCCTCCTTATACAGATGCACACACTTGTGTAATGACCTCATATCATTTTAACGGTTGTTTTTTAATAACGCTGTTCCACTGTAGGAAATTAACAATTATCCAATTAGCAGTTACAGTCTATTAGTCTAAACACGCATCAGGCACCATGGGAGCACCCCCTCTCTCTTCCAGCACCCTATTAATTATGTATCACTAGCATAAATTTCTGAAATATAGTTAGACATACAGAATACACATCAATCTTAAATGTCTTCAAATAACACATGCAATGGCCAACAGGTATGCTTACAGTATATCACCGGGTACGGTTTGTGTGTCTCACTCTGCTGTGTTCATCAGTGGATATTTTATTGTGTCTAATGAAGTGATTTCTTCATTTGATTGAAAAAAATCACTGATTTCCTGATTTGCTTGATTTCCCCTTACTATCACCATAAACACTCAGGTTGGAGATATAGGTCCTCCGGTTTCCTCCCACAGTCCAAAGACATGCAGGTTAGGCTAATCACCGTTCCCAAAATTGATCATAGTGCGTGAATGAGCATGTAAGGGTGTGTACAGTATTTGTGCATGTCCTGCGATACAGTAGATTGGCATCTATGAAAGGTGAAAGGTGGGGTTCACAGGGTGTACCCCACCTTGTGAACTACAGTAAGTCTCCTGGAATAGGCTCCAGAACTCTGCGACCCTGAAGAAATGAGTAAATGAGTGAGAAACTGAGTGAGTAGTCCAACTGTGGTTGTTTGGTGGTCCTGCCGTGGTCCTCTGCTGGTCCCCATCCTCTGCTTGTATAAGGTGGACAAATTGTCCCCAAAACCAAGATGGCTTTCTGTGAGACAGCATCAAACACCATGTTTTCTAACTTACAAGCACTTGCATGTTGTGCAGAACAAGTGTTTAATTGCTTATGTAAAAATAAATCAATGCTCTGTAGTATCATCTTTGTAACAGCTGCCTCCGTGCAGTTGCCGCCTTCACAGTTTTACCCTCTAGCCTCTTAATTAAATCCCTGGAATGAACATTCCTTTTTCCCCCCTTTCTAGTCTCACCAACACACAAAAAACACACAAGTATGGGTTGTCTTAGTAAGGCTGTTGTATATTTAAGCATGTGCTGGGTTCTGAATGAACGCTTGGCCCTTCGTGCCCTCTCTCTTGGCCGTCTCTGTAATTCCCGCACTTCCATTAACCGCTGTATTGATAACAGTCATTAGCATATTTATGGTCGTAGCAGGGCTGTTATTGTTTGTGCCGGTTATTAATCTTCCTTCCGAGCAACTGATCTGACAGCTCAATCTATTCTGCCATCGCGCCGCGCACTCACACGCTCGCGCCACACTGTGCTTTTGTCTAGAGGCAAATAGGTGGAGTGTGTTCGTGGAGGGGACGAGTGAAGAGGGAGGAAAGGCGTGTGATTGACGTGACCCCTACTCAGGTGAGAAGCTTCCTTCCAGCTGGGCCATGGGCATTTCTGACTCCCTGCCAGCCGCTGCCAGTCTTGTGCGATTGTTCTAACTGATTACACTCCCCTGAGATGGACGCACAAACGCACAGGCTATTTATTTGACATAAAAGTATCAAACACAAACGCATATCTGAGCCAGATGTTTGCTTCTGGCTGAGCATACCATCTAGATGCACAGCATGATGGTAGTAAGACATGTGCATATTGGTTGGTTTGTGTGTGTGCGTATGGTAGTGGATGGATATTTGGGGTGCCTCTATGTGTGTGTGTGAAGGTGTGTATCAGACTAAATGGGGCTCTCTGGAGAGCAGTGAATACAGAGTGTCACTCGCACCGTCTGATTGACAGCTTGTTGATTAGGGGTCGGCTGAGGGCTGGAAATGAGCCAGTATCACCAGAGGCAATCAGCAAATCCCACGGCTCATCCTCTCTCTCTTTTCTCTCTCCTGCGGTCACACACAAAAACACACACCAAGAACCCTAGAGGCAACAAGAGCTGGTCATCTGAGACTAAAATGTGCTTGAATGAAAGAAAAAAAGAAAAAGAGCAAGAGTAGGATCAGCTTAAAATGTCTTGGCCAAAGTGCAGATTCACTACGAAAAAACATGAACACACTCTTACACACATGTACAATATGTACAGCAATGCTTCCAGGACAAAAGTATACACTAAGCTGCCTTGATGTACTCTTCTAGTCCCTTTGCACCAAACCCTTGTATGAGCAAGGTGTACTTGTTTAGGTGCAGTAAAACCTCTTTGACTGCAAAGGAGAATTTTACTGATTTTTTTTTAATTTATTTATTTTTTTTACCATCTCCAATGATAAATATCTGCCTTTATTGAGCCTATCATTCCAGACATAACAACGCACAGTGATATATTAGTGATTGCTTTAATAAAGCGGCACAGCGAGATTGTTTTATGCTACAAATGTAAATCAAACTCACAGCACACAGTACATCAATTACCCCGGCTAGAAATATGCTAATAGCGGAGAATATTTTATGGAAGCAGTAAAAAATTTGCAATCGTATACTATGTAAGAAATAACTAAAAGGCAGGTCATGAATACAAATAGTTTGAGACTTGTTTTCTACATGCAGCAGGGATGAGCTATCACTCTGCACGTATGTTTGGTGGTGTGTGTGTGTGTGTGTGTGTGTGTGTATGTGAGAATATTTTAACTATAGCTTCACTACGGAAAATGTTTTATATTGTATACTGTAGACTGCAATACAGTATACTGGCAGTAAAGAATTAAAGGACAAAACAACATAAGCTGTCTTATTAAGGTGTCACCACTGTACTGTAATGATTTCACTGATGCCCACTGATCATAACTGGCAATGACGGTCTTGATTTTCTTCCCAGTAAATCTGCACATCATTTTAACCCATTTTCCTTACTAGCGTGACTGTAACCACAATAAGGAACTAATTTAGATATTTTCCTCAATCCATAATTAATTGATTGATAGTGAAACCAACATGAAATTTAAATGAAGATATTATTTGTAATCATAGTCACCTTTTACCCTAGACATACTAGATATATTATAAATCTTTCACAGAATTCACACTGCATTCAACATTTTAGTGGCCAACCAAGTGGTCAAGGGTAACTCATACTGAGGCTACCACCACCGTGCTTCACTGTGGGAATAACGCTCTCAGGATGAGCACTGTTGAGTTTGTCAAAATACACGCTTTGTGTCAAGACAAGAAAGTAAAAATTTTGTCCAAATAATCTTTGTCTTTGTCCAGAGAACCCATTTGCTGAGTCCCAAAATGCCTGATATCAAAGTCCTAGTTGGATGGCCTAGAGTGTGGTTGCCTCTTGTACCTGAGCTGTGGATCTCAACGACACTTTCAGAGTTACTACTTTAATACTAATACACTCTTCATCCAGCATGAGTCACAGTTGTGCCATACCACATACTGTACAGTAACACTTTCATTGAGCACTGGTTTTATTATACAGTATATATTTTATAACATTCTTGCCTTTACACAAAGCACGTATTTTGACAAACCCAACAGTGCTCATCCTGAGAGCGCTATCCCCACTGTGAAGCACGGTGGTGGTAGCCTCAGTATGAGTTACTCTTGTCCACTTGGGTGGCTACTAAAATGTTAAATGCAGTGTGAATTCTGAGGAAAATGACTAATATATCTAGGAGATCTAGGGTAAAAGGTGACTGTGGTTACAAATTATATCTTTATTTAAATTTCATGTTGTGTTCACTATCACTCTGCCAAATGCCTAAATGTAAATTTTATAATCCCGGTTAAGTTCAATTCGATTTTATACACTATATGGCCAAAGGTTTTCAGACACCTGACCATCACATCCATATGAACATCTTTCATGTTGGTCCAAAGTTAGAAACATACAACTGTATGTAATATAACTTTTCCCTTTCAGTGGAACTAAAAGGCCCAAGCATATTCCATATTCCAGGAATATGAGCACATTTGAGATGATTTGGAGCTCTCACTAAATCCCAGATCTCCTCATGCTACATCTAATCTCAATGATGCTCTTGTGACTTACTAGACAAATCTCACAATCATACTCTGATATCTAATGAAAAGCCTTCCCAGAGGAGCTGAGATTATTGTTACAGCCAATAGCAGCTGAATCTGAATCTATAAACGTTTGTCTGTAAACAGTACTATGTGCTGTAACACTAAAATTTGGAAAAGCTTATGGTGGTGAAAACTGGGACTGTATATTAAGATATTGCTTTTAGATTCTCTAATGTGATAGATTTAAAGTGACTGATTACTTTTCCCTCTCTGACATTAACTTATAGACATAATGAGCGTGTTCTAATATATTATCTACAGCTACAGTATCTCACTTAGATGGAACTTCTTTTGGAAGGAGTCTCCAGTATCAGCCTTGTTACAGTCCCAGGCAAATCTACAAGTTTTCCAGCACAAGAAAGACTACAAGATCAAACATTCATTGTTTATGTTTCTGTATCACCCTATAAAATAATACAATTTTACAATACAATAATGCAACAAAGAAATTACAGTAATAGGAAATCAACTTTTATACTCATTTCAGAGCAAGATATGGTAATTTATCTGGACAAATCCTTTTAAATCACTGTAATGTGATGATGCAATAACTTTCATTTCATTTAGGTTTCATTTTCATTGCAGCATCGTCCTGACAATCAACCCCTCCCCCAAGCCTGTAAAAACGATGATCCTTGGTTGTTCTGCACATAATCAAACGGCCTCCTCTGGTCAAGGTAAGCAGGTTGTGGCCACACTGTGTAAAAGAACATATCACACTGTCTGTTGACACTTGTCATTTTTTACATTCATAGCAAAGTTTTGCATCCAAAGAGCTGATAATTCTATGAGAAAGAAATAAGATCAATGATCTGTAACCTCTGCATTGTCTAAAGGTTATTGTGTACCATGCCCTTGTGATTTATGCCCCCTGCTCGTCTCATAAGCGCTTTCTAATAATGCATGATTAAGACCCAATCAACACCCAGATAAGCACAAGACCTTAATAGGTCGGGTGTTAATGAGACGCAAGAAATTGTGCTCTGAAACTGCCAACAAAACAGATGCACATGCCTGAGTGGTGATATAAAAAATCCCTTGCTATAAAGAAATTAAGATGGTGCTGTAATAATGTATTTCTATGAAATATGAACTTGTGCCTCATGCTTTTTATCTAAACAGAACCCACATTTTGGTACTTTGCAGCCCCATACATACTGTAGGTTTGACTTGGGATGTAAAAAACACTTTTATTTCTCTTCTTGCCTGCTTCACGTCTGAAATGCTGGCCTCCCAGGAACTCCTAAGCTATGTATTATCACCATACTGTGCGCCACACTTAATGTCTTCTGTAAATGTCAGTTGTTTTTACACCTTCATTCACAAGAAATTTCATCATCATGTCCTGGTTTGACTTGATCGCCCCTCGTATTAATACCACTTCAAAAGTTTTTTCTTACTCGTGAATGCCAAATGATATAAATGATCTGTACATTTGTGAGAAAAAATATACCTTGCTACTAATTCGTCTCTGATGAGACAGTGTTAGGACCAGTGGTCAGGGAGGGAGAGAAGGCAGAGCAGAGGAAGAGCAACACAAGAATAACCAAGAAAAGAAAGAAAATAAAACGTGATGGACATCAACAAACTCCCACAGATCCGGTGCTATGCCCCTGCCTCTCTCAATTTGTAGTGATTCAATATTCCTCACCCACAACTTGTACTATGCTACTAAGTTAGACCTGCATTTAGAAGTTGACATACTGTATGGACATAATGAACTGGAATGTCATGTTAATTTGACTTGCAATTGGCTTTGAACTATTTTCCAGTGGTGGAATGAACGTACAATAAACTCTCACTCGCTATACCACTTATCCTGTACAGGGTCGTGGGACACCTGGAGCCCATCCCAGGGAACTCGGGGTATGAGGCAGGGTACACCATCATAAATCCATCGTAGGCCACACAAGCACACACTACAGGAAATTTGGAAACGTCAGTTAACCTACTCTGCATGTCTTTGAACTTGTGAGAGGAAACCTACTAAGCACTAGTAGAACATGTAAACTCCATGCACACAGACCAAAGGCTGGAGTCAAATCCTCGACCCTGGAGGTTTGAAGCCACAGTACTAACCATATTACGCCATCATTCCACAACGAACTGTACATTTAATAGAAGAAAGCTCCAAGAGTTTGAAGCGAAACTCCATTTGATTTGTACTTGGTCCAGACTTTAGACACAGCTGACTGGGAACAACCAACATCTTTTGCAACATTCCATGAAGATTTACCTTCTTCAAGAAGTTTGA
>JAQMYG010000019.1:8197029-8210202 GCA_030014215.1 Clariallabes teugelsi | reverse complement strand
TTGTGGCATGTATGTGCTTGTTTTTTTTTCTACACAATTAAACATTTGAATGAACATCTTCTGAGAGGGGTGATTCCCTAATTTTTGCCAGGGGTTGTATATAAATTAAAGTGAATTGGAAGTTGTGCTCCATTCTGCCCCAGAAAAACACCAGTTCAAGAAATCACGAAAGCCCAATATCGCCATACTTATTATATAAACTTCTGACTGCAACTCTACTGTACACATCTTTCATGCATAATCATCACTGGTGCTACTGGTTGCCATGAAAAAAAACATTGCAACTTTGCTTGCACTCATAGACCTATTTATCTTGTTGTTCCTTCTTGCAACTTGTGTACTGTACAGCCAATGGTTTATTGTTGATTGTTGAGCTGGACCGAACCAAATTACCACCAAGACCACTGTGGGGAAATACAGATTGGATACAGATGAATGTAGATGTGAAGTATAAGTAGATAATATTATGCTACTCCAAAAATAACACCATGTACTGTAAGTCAGTGTGTGTGGGTGTGGTAAATGACAGAAAACAGGTCCCATGATGCAGCAGCTCCAGGTTTCGAGCCTGATGCCAGGATTTCTGTCTGTGCATAGTTTCACATGTTATCCTTGCAGGTTTCTTATTGGTTCTCTGGTTTCCTCCAACTGTTCTAAAACAAGTAGGCTACACAACATTGGCTCTAGGTGTGTATCAGTGTGTTAACATGGACTGGAGTTCCCTCCAGTGTGGATTCCCACCTTAAGGTCAGCGTTTCTGGTTTGGAAGTCTGATTCTGCCATAGACTGATAAGGATAAAAACAGTTACAGTAGATAAATGAACAAATTAATAATGCAGATAATCAGACACAGACAGTATCACTGCAATAGTGACGTTACACTTCCAATAAGTATCAAAGACAGAATTGTACACCAACTAGTTTAATCATGATTCTTTAAAGCATTGACAAGGAAGTAAACAATATCAATCCCAAACCCATATGTAAAAGTGTTCCAGTGTCTGAAACTTTCCATCTAATGGAAAGTCTAAATCTTTGCTACAAAGCAAAATAAACATCTAAATATCTCTTGTAAATATAATTGCACCAACTCTAGGAAACTTGAAGGTTTGTATGAAGATCGACTTCTGTCCCTAAAACATTTTAATTGGTCAGTGGATAAAATGACATCCACGGTCAGTGGAATTACAGGGGGGTTCAGGGTCAAAGGGTCAGCTGATCAAACTGAGAACATACTGGTAAAGCTGATCAGTGAAAGCCTTCAGAGAGAAGCGCCCTAGCACCCTTTCCTTTCCTGCCTTCCCTACGCGCTGCTTAAGCTCCGGCTCAACCACAAACCGCTGCATTGCTTCAGCAAAGCTCTCGGCTGTAGGCTGGCACAAGAAGCCCGTCTCTCCATCCGCCACAGACTCCAGAGGTCCTCCAGAAGCTACAGCAATCACGGGGCATTGCATGTACATGGCCTCCACGGGTACGATTCCAAAGTGCTCACCGCTGGGCGTGTAAAGGACACAAGTGCTTTTGCTTAGCAGTGCCACCTTCTGGTGGTCAGAGAAAGAGCGCAGAAAGGTGATGTGTTCCTCCAGGCCAAGAGAGGAGGCTAGAGAGCGTAGTTCGGCATAGTGCTGAACATTCTCGGCCACGCGGTCGTCGTAGCCACCTGCCATAACCAGGTGGACCTGTTCCCACTGCCGAGTCGAAATTTGTTCCTTCAGAGCAGCCAGTGCTTGCAACGCTAACGGCAGGTTCTTCTTTCTCTCGTAGCGATTTATTGAGAGAAAAATAAAGCGTCGGTGCTCGGGGATCAACCCGTCAAGGTCCTCCACGTTCTGATCGAAAGAGGATGTGTTCAGAGAGGGGTAAAGGACATCTGTTTGGATCGCAGACAGGTTAGGGAAGGTCCGTTTGAAGATGTCAGCGGTGAATTTGCTGTTGACTACGATGAGGTCGGCCATGCCTGTTGTGAACTCCTCCAGGCGGTCTATGGGCACGCGGTAGAGGCGCTTGAGCAGAGAACGCCTCTCGGTTAGCAACTGGTCGGGGAAATGGCAGTAGAAGAGAACTTTTTTCCTGTGGCGTGTCAGACGCAAGACAGGAATACATGCAGACACCTAAGAGAGAGGTTTGACAAAGAGTTTAATAAGCAACTTGAGAGCATAAGGATAAATCTTATGTTTGGTGATAATTTGTGACAATTTTCCAAAAGTGACTTAAAATTGATTTTGCCACCAGATCTGGAAGAGCTTTTTTTTTTTTTTTTTTACATTTCAGCTTATTAGGTTGATGTGGACTGGAACACACAGGGAAAGACAAAGAGAATGAATGTTTACCTGGTCACAGAAAATCACATCATATTCCACTCCGCTCAGAAACACCAGGTAAAAAGCTACATAAATCATACGCAGGTAGGCACAGAGGGCGTGGAAGTACCCACACACGCTGGTGGGCAACCAGTCGCCGACACACACCACGGGCAGGTCAGGCGACAGCGTTTCTGAGAAGCAGTGCTGTGGATCGTAATGCGCCGTCCAGATCTGGACACTGCATCCACGCGAGCGTAGGGCCACAGCTGCATCCACCACCAGCCGCTCTGCACCTCCTATTCCCAAATCAGGGTGCAAAAAGACCACTCGGACCATGCTGCTGCAACATAACATAAATCAAAAGATTTTAAACCCATTTATCAGGACTATTTATGTACAGTATGGTCTAAAGAACATGTCAGGCAAGGGTCTGCTCAAAAGGTTTAGGCTTTTTGTATAGCAGCATTGTATTTTGAAACTGTGAGTTCAGTGTTTGCTGCCTCCAACTCTAATTTGGATTTGTTTTTAACATGATGCTAAATGTCACATAAGAATGAGTGAGTGAGAAAACAAGCTTTCGGTTAGGTTTTCTTTGTTTTTTTTTTGAGGAGCCAACAGCATAATATTACAGTGATTCCTTATAGTTAATAATTTTTCCCATTAAACTATATTTGTCTTATATTTCAGCATAAAGATATTTAATGAAGCTTTTGTTAAATGAACATGGCCAACTCTGCAAATTTGTCACTAAATCATCAACTTCTCAACAACCAATCACTGATTGCCATTGTTCCCCAACAACCAATCACTGATCACTAGAAATGGGGCGGGGGCGGGGTTTGATTCATGAATCGTTATTCTATTGTACTACATAACAGATTTTGTGCCGGTATAGAAGTTGAGCATGGCCATGTGCTTACAATTACTCAAGATGCCTGTAAAAAATGTTTTTAAAAAACATCACAGTTTCTTTATAATCCTAGAGGTTTCACACTCTGAACAATTCTCACACTTGCATCCCGTGTCGCAGGAGTGAATCATTTGCTAAGTTTGTTTAGAAATAATAATTATGACAAAACATACGTGATGCTCAGTAAAAATGTAGCTTTTTTGTTAAATTTAACTTTAAGTAAAATGTTAAACTCTTATATTTGATGTTAGTTTGGATTGTTTAAATGCTGTGCTTGGTTTTTCATTCATTCATTCATCTTCTATACCGCTTTATCCTGTATTCAGGGTCGCGGGGGGCCTGGAGCCTATCCCAGGAAGCTTCGGGCACGAGGCAGGGTACACCCTGGACAGGGCGCCAATCCATCGCAGGGCACACACACATACACACATTCACACACCCATTCACACACTACGGGCAATTTGGGAACGCGTGCTTGGTTTTTAAGTGAGAAAAATTATTTTATAAGGATTGGGCTAAATACCCACATTCAATTCAGTTGTTGAATAAAGCTAAGGTGTAAAACTTTTTTTTAAGGTTCAAAGTTCTAAAATTTTATTTTAAAAAGTAGTTATCAAATATGGATATTTTATACATTTGTGAATAAGATGTGTAAACATCTTATTATTAATCGATTCTGCACATACTGTAGGTTAGTCATAATGTCGTATCAGGAGGTCCCTGATGAATCCCATCCCTACTGATCACTAAGCATCCCAACATCCCATCTACTATATAACCATAAATATAGCTTCTTGGCTATAGTTACAAGTGTTCCATCCATCCATCCATCCATCTAGGAACCTCTGTAGTCCAACTAGGGACAGTCGAGGCCAATGGTGACCGTTGTATGTATTCCCATTTTTACAACCGTGGTAGGACCTCTGGTCAAAATTCACACACACATTCACACAATACGGGACATTTTGGACGCTAAATTAACTTAACCTACATGTTTTTGCACTGTAGGAGGAAACCAGAGTACCTGGAGGAGCCCACCAAGCAACTTCATGCACATAGACCCCGATACGGGAATCGAACCTGGAACATGGAGGTGTTAGGCGACAGTGCTCACCATTAAGCCACCTGTTACAAGTGTTACAATGTAGCTCATCCATCTGTAACCTTTTCCTTCGTGTCTATTCCCAAACTATTCACAATCACTGCATCATTGTGCTTGAATAATGATTTGAATATTCGTGTTAATACATTAATAGTTAGGTCTGTAGCATGAGCTAGTCTGCCATGGAAAGGTTATGCGAAACTGGTTCTGTTTTTCAAAAGGCTGGGTTGGGCAAGTCATGCCTTATATTTAATCACAGATTTATATTACAAATATTTGTAGATTTCCTGTATTAGGGTAAGTTTTAATCTGACCAAACGCTTAGCAAAATGTAAAGAACAGCACCAAGCTACATAGTCTAATAGAAATAGATGTCAGAATCGTTCCTATTTAAACAGTTATAATAAAGTTGTTTTATAATTTTATAAGATTGAGAGACATGACGAGCTCTCAGTGCTGTACAGCTGATAGGAGTACACGTCAAATACACGAATAAGACATAAGGTTAAAATATGTTACCGCTATATTAACATGTACTATTAAGAAATATTCAGCCTGAACACTTACCTTCAATTGCTGTATTAGTCTACACTATCAGTCTGACTAACCGGCTGCCATGATGGCTCAAAAAATCCACATAGCACATTCAACCCAGCAATAAGTATATATGAATAACGGAAACTGCGCTCTGCTTGAGCCAAAATGTCTCCACTTCCTCACCAGCTCGGGCACGTCATTACTTCCTACACTGGTCGCTCTAACTTTGCCTGTAATTTTGTTCCTATTAAATGTCAAATAAAATAGTTATACAATACAATACATAATTAATAAATATATTTTTAATTAATATAGAACTACATTGTTAAAATTAGTCTACAGCATTTTAAGTGTTAATAATTTAGTTTGTTATAATTTAATCAGGCGTGAGACGGGCTGCTATGCGGGTCCTTCCTTGAGTTGTCGTGGCCTTTTCGTTAAGTCGTCAGCAGAAACACAGCCCTGGTCTTTACAGTCTGCTCATTCTCAGTGACCATCGTTTTGCTCAGGTCTTACTCTTGAAGTTTCTGGAAAAATCTTAAGACAACATGGTAAGTTCATGAAAAGAGAGTTTAATATTGTATAAAGCGTTTAAAGTTAGATATAAGCGGTTTTACGGTCAATAAGGGAACGAATGTAATAGCTGTAACGGTCAGCTTTCAAACGGTTATATAGAGTATAGAGTATATATACACACACACACAGGTCATGTTATTAACGTCGTTCTGTTTAATGTAGCGTTTTGTAACAGTTAGTTCACACAACCTAAACCTCAAGTATTTTTGTGTAAGATTTCTACGTTGTACAGATTTGCATACGTGGCTTATGGTTGGTGTTCCACAAGAGTAATAAGTCTGTGCCATTAGCTTAACTTTAATATATCACACACACACACACACACACCTGCTCACTATATGAGTTATATATGGTGGTATTTTAAACATTATAATAGCCTCAAGCTTATGTGCTTTCTGTGTAGTGTTTTAAAGCTCAGATCTGAAATTTCTCCCTCTGTATAAAAGATTTCAAATGTTTTGGCACCCACCCCTTTAATAATAATTCTTTTTAGGATTAGAACCAGCAACTGAATCCACTGCCGGTCCCAAGCCTGGATAAAATAGGAGGGTTGCGCCAGGTGTAAAAACCTTTGCCAAAGTTGTGTGTGGATCTGATGCCCCGCACACAACTTGTTCTGTGGTGTCCCCTCGATGGGAGTCCACCAACAACTTCTCAGGACTAGAATAAACAGCACAGAGTCTGCATCATGGTCCGCTGCCTCGCGCAAAGCCTTACGATCTCATTCTCTCAGTTTTTGTCTAAGTCTTTGGTCTAAGATATCCTCGTACTTCAGTCAGTGATTAATGTTTACCTTAAACACCTACTTTTGATTTCAGCCTGGACCCGCAGCAAGCGCATCAAGTGTCGGCGCCTCCGGCCGTTCCCCGAGCAAGACGGTGGCCCCGAGATCAGCGGGATCCACAGTCAGACAGAGGTAGGAGCTCTCGCCAAACCTTACATCAACATTATTTCACTTTGAGACTCAACATTGATTCCAGATGATCAAAAGGGCCCAGTGGTTAAGCACTTGCACTATGGATCCCAGCACCACCAAGCCACAATTGAGCAATCCCCTTAACTCTCAACTGCTGAGGTGTATAATGAAATAAAAATGTAAGTCACGCTGGACTAGGCCGTCTGCCAAAATGCCACAAATCAACAAACAGGACCCTGGGAGTCTCAGTGAAGACAATACTGTACGATCTCATGCTCTGAAGATTATGTTCATCTATTGGTCTAATACATCAAATGTCTAACATGTACAGAATGTGTTCTCAAACTGCAAAATGTGACTTTTTATACAAATCACAGTATCATCATGCCTAACTAGGGAAAGTTTACAGGGCAGCCATTCATCACAAAGATCATCATTAACAACCAAACCCAGAGATCAATGAACACGCGTGCATTATTTGATGTAAAGTTTTAGAAGAGTTAGTTATAAGCAAAGTTGTTGAGTGGACACAACCCAGGTACTTGAAACAGTACAGTAGCAGAGCTGATAAATATGTGTAATTAAATCAGTGGATTATAATGCATTGATGTTGAAGTCCCTTTGTAAGCAAGCACTGAGGGTTCGAATCTCACTGTGAGATGTCTTCTTTCTATGCTTGTTTGCTTTCCTCATGGTGCTTCGGCGTTCTCCAACAGTCCACCACAGACATGCAGAATAGACTGATTGGCAGATTGTCTGTAGTGGACTATTGGGCGTTTGTGTGTGCGGCCTCTAGGTTGCAATAAATTGGGGTCCTCAAGAATGTACAGCAGAATGTCCTTACAGCAGTCACTGCTGGCATAAAGTCATAGGTCTTTACAGCCAATTACAGTGTATCATGTCTAGACTTTCGATTATATTTTTGAGCATTATTCAAGTGAACAGTATCAAGTCTGATTTGTCCTGAGCAAGTTTATTGCGTACATCCACACTCCAGTCCAGTTGGTTGGGGTATTGCACCAACTGCCCATAAATTCAAAAGAAGAAGAGATTTACAGAAGATGGAAATGTGAATCAATTCTGAATCCTGATCCATCGATTCAGTTTACTGAATCGACCAGCAAAGGATTGATAAATTTCAAAATCGTTTAAATCTCACAGCTCTCCTGCTAACCATCAGATAACGCTGACCGTTTTGGATTAGAGTAGACTCCTGCTTGAGCATAAAATCAGTAATAATTTTTCTGTTGGAATTTTGGGAAAAGTTGAAATACATTTAAGCCAATACAAAGTCTTTTATTTTCAAATACTTATAGAATATATTTGGATATAAACAACTGCATACGTATTTACAATGTACTAAATTAGTTTTCTCATTAGTATTGTCATATCAGTTCTGTATGTATACTGGGAACACTACAGTGGGCCTAATACTGAACCTAATGGGTCTCCTTTTCAGTTTTTTTGCCTCTGCAGTGTCCCCATTGACAAAATGTGAGACCTTGAATACATGATTATGTTGAAAGAAAATGGCATTTTCTCCATTTCTGTAGACGTGAAAACACAATGATTTGAATACTCGCATGAGCACACGATATTAGGAGGGCTTTACCGAAAGTAACACATAAGTGGGTACAACTTCTTCATTAACTGACCTAAGTTGTTCAAATTGCAAATGTTAATAGAGTATCTCTTCCACTGTATAAATGTACTACTCAACGTAGTCTCCATCACAAGTCATGCGTTTGTCTCATTGTTGAACCCAACTTTCGATTCCTCTCATAAATGAAGAGGAGGAGAAGGGGAACCAGCATTTGAGACGAACCATGTACTGGGCGACAAAGCGGATTTTCAGATGAGAGAGTTGGGTTCAACGATGGTGAAAATGCATGGCTTGTGATGGACACTTTATTAAGTAGTATATTTGTATAGAGGAAGATTTACTCTACCAACATGTGCAATTTAAACAACCTAGGTCAGTCATTGAAAAGGTTGTACTCATGCGAGTATTCAAATCATTGTGTTTTCATGTCTACAGAAATGCCAAAATGCTCTGCCTCGTACTTCAGAAGTTGTACTGTAAAACACCTTGAGTGTAACCGTACAGGAAACAGTAGAGGAAAAAAAAAAAGCAGAAAAACTCCCAACATGGTCAGTTTTTCTAAAATAAACTAAGCTTAAGGAATGTCCTTTTTTTGATGGAGTTGTTTAAACAGTCCTGATTAGATCAAACACCCAAAACAAGAGTGATCAGTGTTTTCCCCTTTAAGAGTGATTAAATCAGGGTCGTCAACTAAGAGTCAGTTTCAGTCCGAAGAGTAGCATGAATCCGGGTGGTAGAAAGGTCTATTTATTTTTATATACATGCTTATAAATATATATTCCCTTTTTTTTTAAAAACAGGAAAGCGACTGGCAGCGGTACACGGTCTGCAGGCAGAGCTACAGCATCAGCAGGTACAGGTGGCATGTGGCGCTTCTACACCGAGGACTCGCCCGGACTCAAAGTGTAAGTGGATAGAGACACACACACACTGTGTACGAAACTGCTTATTCTGCTGTCAAGCATTTGTAGTGATGAGCAGAAAGGAGGTTTGTAATTTCTCACACCAGCGTGTGAGACCAAATCATACGACCATTTTCAGGCATGTTGAAACTATGTTCATTTACATAATGTGACATAATAGTGCTTCTTAAATCTTCTAAAAGATTGAGGTTAACTATCTAATCAGCAGATGTAAATTATCGTACACATGTAGATAAGTAATAATAAAAAATCAAAAAAGATCATTAAAAAAAAAAGAGAGACTCAAATCATGGCACTCTGTGTGGCTCTGATTGCTGAGACGTCCTTCTGTGATATTTGCAAAATAGTTGATGTGAATTTAAAATTTTTACTTATTTATTTATTTATTTTTTATAAGGCACTCTTGCCAGGAAGTAAATAGCATCGATTTAGACGTTTAAAAAAGTAAAACCTCCTGAAGCAGTATTCTGTACAGGTTATGTTTTCAAACTGTGCCGTGTTTCCGAGTGACACGCTGTGTGTATATGTGTGTGTTTGCTGGTTGATGGCTGGCCTGGGGGAGGTGTTATGTTATTAGTCAGTATTATTTCAGTTTGATTTTTCTCACCACACACACACTGACATTGCATTGCTCTGAAAGGCATAAAGCATGTTTTTACCAAACTGAAATTTCTGTGTTTAACCCACACACGCGTGTTTGACATGTTTAGTATCAGAGCGGTGAGGCTAAAGTGGTAGCTGATGCGGTATTGTTAAGGATTGGAAGCTGGTTAAGAGCATTATAACAGACCGAGAAGTTCATGATGATCATTCTGTTTTAACAGATTTGCAGAAGCCATATCCTTATTACCTACCTCACCTTCTGTACATCAATCACTCTCACCCCTGTGCATTATGGACCAATACTCTCATTTACCACATTTGTAATTGATTGTAATTAGGCCAATTATGCGCTTTATTTCTTTATTATTTCTTAACTGATTTCAACAAAAAACACTGAGGAAAACAGCTCTGCCACAAGGGGGTTTAGTTCCCATACCCCTCTTCTGTAATACATGGATTGGCCGATGATGATGTTAATGAAGATGATGGTAATAATTATAATAGTAATATTGTGATGATGATGATAAAACCCTTGCAGGTGGATCTCATTTCCACTCACTGATTTTGGTATGACTTATGTGGCCTAAAAATATTTTTCCCGCCAAAATCAATGAATTATTGTGATCTTAACATCGATCGAAATAATTGTGATAATCACTTAGGCCATAATCATGCGTAAAAGTGATATTAATATAAATTACAAAACTCTGCTGCTGTAGTGATTTACTGCTTTATGTTCATAAGCTGAAGTAATGAATAAATGAATAGAGATGCTTAATCTGTTAACAAACATTCACTCACACACACACACACACACACATACACAGCACCTCATTTTTAATTCATCCCCCAGCTCAATAGGAAGTGACACAGAAGGGAGCGGCAGTGGGGATCTGCGAGGTTTAGCATTTACCAGGATAAGCATTAAATTTTAACGACAGGAAATTGGCCTCTTGGGCTCAACCCCATCTTCATTTGATCGTTCTTGCCGACTGGCCTCCTAGACAGAGGTGTGTATGTGTGTGTGTGCAGTAGATAATGCTCATGTGCTACATCTCCATGTGTAGTTCTGATTAAAATAGTTTTTTCATTTCTTAAGCAGAAGTACAGGTATCTGCGTGTTAATACCAGTTCTTTGGATAGAATTCAAACTTTCCTTCACTGCCATATTAGCAGAAATTTAGTTTAAAATATATTTATACTGGTTTATCGTAAATCTGGTTACTAGTGTCTAGTAGGCCATAGCCCGGGTTTGATTTCCGTTCAGGGAACCAAAACCTGCCACTGAGGGGTCGTATGAGCTCGTAGTGCCACCAGAATAAAACTGGGAGGGGGCGTCAGGAAAGATACCCAGTGTGTAAAACCTGTGCCACATCAAAAATGCACAGACCTGGTAAATTACAACCTGTACATTCAGTAGAAACTAGACAAAGGTTCAAATCTGCAGCTACTGTATGTAGCTTAAGGGTGACACTGATGATTTTTGGCATTAAGTTTTTTTTTG
Source organism: Clariallabes teugelsi (assembly GCA_030014215.1). Lineage (NCBI taxonomy): Eukaryota > Metazoa > Chordata > Actinopteri > Siluriformes > Clariidae > Clariallabes > Clariallabes teugelsi. The sequence continues at coordinate 8,199,225 of JAQMYG010000019.1, read as the reverse complement.
CACTTTGAAAAAAAATTCTTTGGGAGTTGGGAAGACCAAACATGACAGCAGGGATTAGAAATGTTAAAGGGAATGAAAACTGGAATTTTAAAAAATTATATATTTTAATGTAGTTTAAAAGAAGCAGGGTTGACTCTAATAGTGGTTACGGATTGGAAGGTCGGTGGTTTGAGCTTCAGCAGCGCCAAGCTCTCACTGTTGAGCCCTTGTGCAGGCTCTTACCCCTTTCTGATCCAGGGGGCGCTGTATCCTGTTGACCCTGTGCTTTAAGCCCAGGTTCTTGACTGGAAAAAAAAAGATAATTTCACTGTGCTTTACCTTACATGTGACAGATAATTAAATTAAATAGTTAATTTTAAAATCAAGTTCAACCAGGTAGAACTTTACCAGTTTTTCCTGTTCGTGTAATTTTTAAGAAAAACATATCTTAAATTTAAGCATTTTCCTGATGAGCCTAAACTCCTGTAAACTGGAATTTTACATGTGTATTTATGTAAAAAGCTTGTTTCTGTGCAGAACAAACACACATGATAAATACGGTGAGGAACGTGTGTGTTCATTATGATGTTTTCCTCATATCCTTTATTGGCTGAAGTTTGTCTCGTATTATAAACACACTCCTCACAGGTGTGTTCCACCACAGGTCGAAGTGTGTGGATGTGCAGCCGAGGGGCCTCGTGATGAGTTAATCTGCGTGATCTCCTTTTCGCCAGGCTGAGGGGTGTGTTTGTGTGCGTGTGTTTTGGAGCTTAATTAAAGTCCTGTCTGAAAAGGTCACATCAATTAAAGCCTGGGGGGGTGGGCCTTCGGTCGGCATGGTTACACTGCTGCCTAGCGACCCAAGGGATGGTCAGTTCCTCTTTTAATAAAGCCGCTCGTTAGCCACCCCACTCGTTAGTGCAACGCCACTCACTGCTGTCTCGTAGCCTGTGTGCCCCTCCCCTGTATCACATGACCTCCGTAAGGAGAGCTGATTGGCCGGGGGGGGGGGGGAGAGAATCATTGACAGGCCAGCGCCGTCAGTCAAAGAAGTTCTCTGTGCCGGGGTTAAGACTAATCCACAGATAGATTTTTCGCTTTTTGAATGAGAGAGAGAGAGAGAGAGAGAGACATGTGTAGAAGATCTAGAGAAAGCTTTTTATTGAAAAACATTTTTAAGGAAATAAAATGAACAGTTATTCCATGTGTAAATATAATCATGTGATGTTTTCACCACTAGAGGTCCTTCTGTTAACAGGCACTGTGCTTTAGATAGTATACATGGAAACATCTCACTGAGTTACTCTGTTTCTCTCTCTCTCTCTCTCTGTCTTTTCTGTCAGTCTCTGTCTCTGTTGGTGTCTCTGTCTGTGTGTCTGTTTTTATCAGTTTGGTGTCCGTGTTTCTCTCTTTCTTTCTTTCTTTCTTTCTTTCTGTCAGTGTTTCTCTCTTTCTTTCTGTCAGTGTTTCTATCTCTCTTTCTTTCTATCAGTGTGTGTCTCTCTCTATCTATCATGGTCCATCTCGCTCACTTTGTCACTCTCTTGCTGTTTCTTTTTCTCTGCTGTGTTTTTCTCTCATGACATATTGGCATGAATTGTAATTAACTCTTGCTAAAGCATTAACAGAAGAAAGGAAACAAAAAGTCTATAACAATGGTCATGGTTGGTTTTTGTTCACTTGTTCTGACAAATACCATTTTCTCTCTTTCTCTCTCTCTCTCTCTCTCGTTCTCTAGTGGCCCAGTACCAGTGCTTGTGATGAGTCTGCTGTTCATCGCTTCCGTCTTCATGCTACACATCTGGGGGAAGTACACCCGTTCCTAAACCCCCTGACATTTGAACTCTGACCTCCATGAGATGATGATAAAAAAAATAAAAAAATCAGTGATTATGAATTAAGCCATTGGACCCGGACCAAACTCCGCCCCCTTAAACAGGAAATCCTGGTTCACGTGTTTTCATTTCAGAAGAGTAAACAAGGTTTTCTTCCCTGCCACATCTTTTCTTTTATTCTTTTTTTTTTTAAATCTCAAACAGGACATGTACTTTTTTTTTTTTTTGCAAAATTTTGTACAAATGCTTGTGTAAACTTGTACAATAATAAAAACAGCAAAACATTTTGCCTGTAGTATGTTCTTTTTTTTTTTTTTTTTTTTTCCCTTTTTTTTTTTTTTTAAAAAACAACAAAAAAAAATAACTTATTGATAGTGATTTT
>JAQMYG010000019.1:8173096-8192268 GCA_030014215.1 Clariallabes teugelsi | reverse complement strand
TACACAGTATAAAATGTAACATGTTTGAAAAGACATGAGAAATAAGTAATCTTATCTACTGGGCTCCTAATACACACGAGCACACACACACACACACACACACACACACACACTAACACATTCACACGTGAATTCCTTCAGAGGAAGAGTCACAGAAAAGTGTTTAAATAGGTCAGTGCATTCTCTTTTTTTCCCTCAGCCTGTTTGTATTTATGGCACCTTCTTCTGCCCTGTTATTAGCACTAACTGAGCTTAGTGTACTCGCCGTCTATCTTTATTCTCCTCTTTAAGTCCAGGTGGAGCTATGTGTCTGGTAGCAAAGTCAGTTGTGCAGTTTTTTTGTTTCTTCATTGGAGGGAAAAACTTAATGACACAGACCGTTCGCTCTGTAGAACTGGGATAAAGTGGAAATGCAAATGTTGTGTTAAAAGAACTCAAGGTCAGGATGCTGCCATGCTTGTCTTGTGCCTTTGTAACAGGCAGATCATTATCTTGGCTTAAACAGACTAACTGTGTAAAAGTTTGCATCAAGAGAGCAGAAAGATGTAGCCAGGTCTAAAGCACCTTCAGCATTTTGAGCACACACACACACACACACACACACACACACACACACACACACACACACAAGAAAAAAAACAATCCCATCTCTGACATAACAATGCCACCTCACTCTTCAAATTACCTTGAAGAAAATCTTTCAGATACGCAAATTGTTTAAGTTTTATTGGAATTAGATTTAACAAATTTTTTAAAGCAAAAAAGCATGATTTTTTTGGGTTTCAAAACGTTTACAAAATTACTGTAGGTATCTCTGTTATATATCGATGTTGCAACAACTATTAACTACACGATGTTGTGGTACCTTTGAACAAATGACCTCAATACACTGTGGCGAATACGACTTCAAAACAACATCTATTAATATTATTTCGTTTTATTTTCCAACTGAAATACATCCATAGTGCTGATGTTAGTTTTTAAGCCATTTTTCTGACCAAGACTCGTACCTGTATCGCGGTAGTGAGAGCGCTAAATGCTAGCTGCTGGTTCGCTGGGGAAATTGCTACTAAGCCTGGTAAATGTATACATATTGCTTTGTCAAACTTAAGTACTAGATAACTGCAATTTTTCAAAATCATTGCCTTGGGAAGCATCTGAAAATTTTTTTGCATGGGCAGTTTGCGCAAGTTAGGGATGTACAGGTATGTGCCGCTTAACGTTTTTCAGGTTGTGTGTTGATAATGTTGATATTCTGTTGTTTTGAGGTTGTGTATTGCTTCTCAATATTATTTCTGGGTCGTGCGTTCAAAGTTATCTGGAAAATTCAAATTTTCATGTCCTGTCTTCATGGAACGTTTGGGTTCATGCTAGTAATGAAATTATGAAACGTGTATCTAACAGTGTGGGATAAACTTTATAATCATATCTTTTCTAATCAGGGATAGGACAAAAAACATGAATTAAACTCATACTTGATACTCATTTTGATAGCTTATGTTAAAAAAAGAATTTAATGAAGGAAATATCACTTAGGAAATACTATTGTGTCCTCTTGACACTCATGAACCAAACATTCACAGCTCAAGTGCGGGACATCTTGTTATCTGGACCCCTTGTTACACTTTTTGTAGTTCCCATTTTTGGGCACTTGGAGCATTGGTAGCGTACCTTTAGCGAGGTAAATGGGGCAGTGCGCACACGAGCATGCAACACACCAACAACCACACAACACAAACATGACAAATATGACCTTTATATTTACACAAGGCTTAAAAGGTTAAAAACTTTAAAGGGTGTGTGCTGCGTCTCTTTGAAGATACCCTAACAGTGTTTCCCTTACATACTGTAAATGTTCACTAGTAGAACTTTATTATGAATCCCCCCAAATAAATATTATGTTTCTAAGCGTGTGTTAAACCTTTTTTTTTTTTTTTTTTTTACAAATGAAACCAAAAAAATTGTCTTGATGGGAATTTTTCTAATTATTATAGTCAGTTTATTTCAGCTTTCCTCCATATACCAAACATGAAGAAAATTATAATCATTAAAAAAACACATTTATTGTTCTGTTGTCTGTCCTTTTGTGTACCTTGATTGGACAACATTTGCTTTGTCTATCTAGCCTCTAAAAGCATTTTCGGGGGAAAAAATGAGGATATTAGAATATATAATCCACCTCATTCGAGTTCATTGCACCTATGACTGTACTTCACATGCGTCACCTCAGTCAGCGTCGATGACGTGTTACGGATGTGTCAGGAAAGCAGGCTGAAAATTATCTGCCCAATGCACCACTTTCCAGTTTACTTATCTATACACCATTTCTGTTAAGCATTCATCAAAGTCACTGCTAATTCTGTAAACAAGTGAATCTGCATCCGTTAGAACAATAAATTTTACCTTGTGCATTTCATGGGCGTTTCACATAAGCTATGGACCGTATGACCCCCAGAGGCCATAATTTTGAGACACTTACGATGTTATAGCCACTAGAGGTGCAAAACTGGAAAGCTCATTTCCTGAAGACCCCATCAACAGCCATGGTGGAGTTTCAACTAGGGGTGCTAAACTGGAATATTGGTCCACTGGACATCACTTGACCTTGTGAACACCTGACGTGACCATCACTGCACGAATCCACAGTCTGGAACTGAAAGAAATCAGCCTCACTTCTTTACACTATTACTATTCCTTATGACCACTGGTGGTGCTGTTGCCTTTGGTTCCACTAAGTCCAAAATAATGAAACGATCAAATACGGCTGGCAAAGTTGAGTCTGCATTTACAGTACTGTGCAAAAGTCTTTTTTAATGCAAATTACTGCTGTGGAGCAAAGAAAAATGTTTCTTCTTTCAAACGGTAAATAATGAAGCAAAGTCAATAACTGGTGTGACATGCCTTTGTTTAAAATATAATCTCAGGTACAATTTGTGCAGTTTTACTGAACATCCTGCAGAACCAGCCACAGTCCTTCTGAGGACTTTGTGGCACTTGCTTCTTTTTTCATGCATACAAAACCCTGACTTTATTTTTATTTTTTTTTGTCTGAAGAGTGGTCTTTTACATAACATGCTTTCTTTTCTGGCCTGTAAGATTTAATTTTTTTAGCTGGAATACTAATGTTTGGAATTTAGTTTTTTTTTAATGAAAGTCATAAAATAAACATATATAACAAAGTTAGTACAACAAAAAAACATCTTTTTATATTTAAAAAGACAAGGTTAGGGCTATATTATAGCCTATGAATTTTTTTCACACTTAGACTGAATGGCCTTCTGGTCAGAATTTCTTACAGAATTATTTTTTAAATCGTTGCCTGTTACACCTTTAATCCAACATGTACAATCAAAAACCTGGCCCATGCTTGCAGTGCATAATGGGAAAACAGAATAAACTTGTTAAGAAGGTTTTTCTGGTTAGAATTCCGGTGGTCTTGATGTGAATTGCAGAGTGATCGGGACAGCAGGTTCATATCGTTAGACCCAAACAGGAAGAAGGGGTGGTGTCTTGGTGGTGAACTGCTCCTTTAGCACCTTTAAAAGCCAAACTTTCCTACAAAGCAAGTCTGCATCATACATTTCCTTCTGCACATTATCACACCATGTGCTTATTGAAATAATTCCAGTTGTTTCAGGTTAAGTTTCCCTTAAGTCATGTATGTAAAGGATGTGTAAAAAGGGCAAAAAGGTAGTAGGCGGACGGTAGACCGTAGTCAGAAGATCAAGGACATCATGTCCCTTGACAAAGATATTTGTTCACACATTTGTTCTCACTTGGGCTAAATAACATTCTGGTCATGATGCATCCTGATATGCAAAGTGAAACACCCCACACAAACACACACACACACACACACAAACTGCTCCCACTCTTGTCTGTCTAGAATCTGTTGCTACGAACATCATGAAAACAAAACACGAATGAGTTAAACCGAAAATTTAATTATATCTGCTGAAAAGAAAAGAAAAACGTTGATGAACAGCTTCTGATTCTTTAAGTAGAAAAGTATTCTTACATTTTTTTCAAGTGTTATAAATACAAGGTTCACACACAAACACAAAGCCTAAAATCACACCAAAGAAGCAATAAACATGGGGCTGTCTAGCATAACTAGCATGCTAATCGCTAGCTGCACAACACAAACTCTGGCAATAATACGTCTTGTTTTGAAGTAACATCTATAAACATTTAGAATTGTCCTTAAGCGTGTCTGAAGCTGATGTTTATGGATTTTGATCTTTTGGAAGTCAAGTAAGTGAAGCTGTCACACCTTATCTTAGTTCAAGCTAGCATCGGCTAACCTAGCATCAATTCTGCTTTCCTTCATTTGGGTTTTAGTGCAGGGAAAGCACAAAATAACAGCATGTTGAAACCACAGTTTGACACCTGTGACCTAAATCACAATGTAAATGTGTATGTGTGTGTATGTGTGTGTGAGAGAGAGAGAGAGAGTGTGTGTGTGTGTTTGTATGTGTGTGTGTGTAGACATGGTGCACTTTTTTTTTTTTTTTCAAAGGCCCCCTTTTTGCACCTTATAGAAGACAATAAAAGTGCTAAGACATTTGAAGACTTGAAGCTAACATTGTCTTTATCACATGCTTTATTTTCTGCATCCATGGCCCAGTTCTATGTGTGTATGCGTGTGTGTGCTTATGTGTTTATACACTCATAATGTACGGCTCAGTGAGTTTTTCCAAGCAGTATTGGAATCCCCGCTCTCCTCAGGGATCCAGGATGAGCAACTGGTGTGGAATGGCGGAAGAAGTGTGTGTATACTGTGTGTGTGTGTGTGTGTTTGTACGTGTGTGTGTGGGCCCATGCCAACAGAGAGTGCCTGGTTTTAATGGATCATATGGTTGATAAAGCATGGAATAGAGCGCTAGCCGTCATCGATCCAACATCGAGGCCAGTACTTCTGCACTCCTTAGGGGACACACACACACACACACACAGGCATACAAACACATCATTGTACTATCCTTGTAAGGACCTTCCATTTAGTTCTTCTTCAAGAGCCATTTCATATCACATAATCTATGTAAGGTACAAACAAATTCTCAATTTATTATTATGAAAGTACAAGGAACCAATATCATTATCATAAATTATTATTTCTATGATTTCTGCAGCTAGCTTCTCGTGTATTCTTCATGTATTTTTTTTTATTATTATTTACCAAAAGGAATATGCATACTATTGCAGTGGCATTCAGGTTTGAGTCACAGAAACTAAATCTAACACCAATAACATCAGTTCTCGGGATAGAATTTCCTGCCATGCTCATAATAAATGCTCAGGTTATTATAATGAAACATGCAAATGAAACAGGTTAGATGTGAACTACTTGGGTTCTCAAATTCAGTGTTTCTGTGAAACCTCCACAGCAGGGCCCGAAAGTCTATATCAGCAGAAGCTCTAAACGACAACGTCTCACTTCACAGCATTTGTGTATTAGCTTTTACATAAGAAAATATAAGAAATCTTTATTGTCATTATACTGGGTACAATGACATTTTGCATGGGGTTTCTCTTATAAAGATCAGAAGAAAATGAAAAATATATACTATTAATATATCTGAGGTATTGGGGATGTGGCAATAAGTCCCAGTCGGCACTGTGCAAGTGGTGGAATGATTGTGTGTACGGTTTCCACAGACAGCGTCTCGTCCGTAAATAAGTTATTCGTCGCTTTTTCAATTCCCACTCGCTAAATGTTCATTGGAACAACGGAGGTGGGCTCTGAGCCACCTCATCCTTCACAGATGTACGGATTTTTTTTTTTTTTTTTTTTTTTTTTATAAATCTCAGGACTTTTAAAATTTTTTACCTGTCTAAGAGTCTCATCACCATCCTGAGCTTAAGGTTTTCTGTAAATATCAGTTTTATGCCTTCATTCATGAGAAAGTTCATCACAAGTCCCGGTTTGACTTGGACACCTATTATATACAGTATGTTCTGTGTATGTCCAGTCTGGGATCTTAGAGAATTATGATAAGATTACTGACCTTAGATCATCACAAAGAAAAGAAAAATAGTTAGAAGTACTGTTCTATTGGATCTTCTGTTGTCCGTAGTTTTAAAACCATCTTGGTCTGAAATTAAAAGAAAAAAAAAGTTTCATATAAAGAAAAATGCCTATGGATCCAGACTTTTGATGAGCCAGTCTGCATACTGTATATTAAGTTCTATATAAACTGGTTTTAAAAATTCAGAAACACCATGTTTAATATAAAAACATGAAAAGTAGTAGTTCAGCAGTCTAGAGGAATTATAACAGTGAGTGAACAGCCAGCACTTTGAGGCCAGAGTGAGTTGGAGAGGTGAGGATATGGTATCACCAGCTCTTACTTTGAGTGCTGGCAAGCTGTCAAAGTGCACTTGGCACGGCACAGGCTCCGGCTGAGAGGGTAAAATAAGCTCTCACAAGCCCCTTCCACCCGCCTTTCTCTATCTCTCTCTTTCTTTCTCTCTCTCTCTCCTAGACTCCCTCTCTCTCTCCCTCTCTCTCTCTCTCTCTCTCCCCCTGTTCAGGAATAGCCTCTAGCAGTGCACTGAGAAGGCAGGAGCGCCCGCTCTGATGATGCCCCGCATGTGACTGCTGCTGGAATGTGGCACAGGGGCACAAGCACGCGTGTGTATGTGTGACCAACCGCAGTATGCACTACGTGAGTGTGACGTGAGGGCCACGAGGAGACCCCGAGCAGGACAGTATGAGCCTCCTGCCCTCTATTGCTATTACTGGCTGTGCTGTCTAATATTAACCTCCCATCCCTGACATGCCATGGTGTGTGAGGGTGTTGTGTGTGTGTAGTATTTTTAGGGTGCTTTTTCCACTATGCGTTAGGACACACTGTCAAGAGGAGTGATCCGAAACGGAGCCTGTGTTATGAAAGTGGGACACGAGCTATTTAATACTCACCTACTCACATTATAAGCTGCACATGATTGTAATCATATCACACTCTTCTTAGCACATGTATATGTGATGAACACGGATTAGATGGGAGCAGGTGATCTCTTATTCACAGTCAGCTGACTTTTAAAACAAGAATATGAGAACTCGTAACCTTTAAAATATAAATACAATATTAAAATAAAATACAAATCGTACACATAAAATATTATATTATTAATCGTATAGACAAAACAACAATAACAATTTTAACTTTATTAATAAATGGCACATACGTTTTTAACCAGTTGTTAATGTCATCATAGCAGGAAAAATTATTTCCTGTTATCACTTATGTCATTCCCTCATTTCTTACAATTAATTCATCAAAAATTCAGCTTATCGTGTCATGCTGAGAATGCAGAAAGCATAAAAACATCTGTTCTAAAGACCTTCCTGTTTGTGGTAGAAGACTTACTGACACTGGAGACTCCAGCTATGCAGTATCTAGACCACTTCCTGTGTCGGGTAGTGGGGTACACCCTGGACGGGGTGCCAAACCCATTGCATGCAAAAGTGATGTGTAAATGTTAGTGCCCCTCTTTTAATTTTATGTTTTTTGTGTAAAAACATAAAAATCATTTGATCATAGAGGGTCTCAGGCAAATACTGTACAACCTTAGATGAAAAACGTATAACTTTTTTCACCGTGCCAATTTTTCTTTGAGAAATGAGAAGCCAAGAAGAACTTTTAGCAGCAATAACAATGACTTTATCAGTCCCTAATCCACATTGTGGATTAATTTTGGTCCACTCTTCTTTACAACATTGCTTCAGTTTATTGAGTTTTTCGGGAATTTAGGGGGAATAAGGGAACTTATACACACTTATCTTAAGGCCCTGTCACAGCATTTCCATTGGGTTGACTTTGATTAGGCCATTCCACTAGGCCATTTTTAACACCCTTGACTAGGCCAAACCTTTTTTAAATTTTTTAGCCAATTTGATGTAGATGTACATGTGTATTTCAGATCATCCTCCTGTACCTTGATCCAGTTTCGACCAAGCTGTCAGACAGATGGCCTCACATTTGCTTCTAGAATACGCTGGTATACAGAGGAGTTCATGGTCAACTCAATGACTGTGAGGTGCCCAGGTTCTGTGGCTGCAAAACAAGCCCAAATTATCACACCTCCACCACCGTGGGTATGAGGTGTTTTTGCTGAAATGCTGTTTGGTTTTCGCCAAAGGTGCTGAGCATTAAGGCTAAACAACTCAACTTTGATCTCATCTGTCCAAAGGACATTGTTTCAGAGGTCTTGTGCTTTGATCAGATGTGTTTTTTTGCAAACCTCAGTCATTTTCTTTTTAGATGGAATAGACTTTCTCCTGGCAACCTGCTTTTATAGAGGTCTGCACACCTGCTGGTGGTAGCAGCACCTGGCTCCAAATTACTCTCTTAAATCCTGTGGAAGCAGTGATTTAGTATTTTATTTTGCTTGCATGATTTTTTTTTAATTATTATTATTTTGGCTTTGTTTTTGTTAAATAAATAATGGCATGGTGAAAAAGTTATGTGTTGTTGTTTGTCTGAGATTTGACTAATACTAAGCCACACTATGTTCAGATAATTTTTATTATCTAAATCCCATAGAATTAAAATAGGGGGCACTTACTATTACACGACTGTACTCTGTGGGCAATTTGGAAACACTGATCAGCCAACACCACATGTCATTGGACTGTGGGAGCAAACCAAAGTACTTGGAGGAAACCCAACAAGCATGAGGAGAACATGGAAACTCACACACACAGATTTGAAGGAGGTCAGAGGCAACAGCGCTAACCACTAAGCCAATATTCCACCACATTCAAAACTCTGTCCATATGTATTATATAGAGAAAGCATAACCATTATGCATTTCCTTTGTTAAAAAACACACATTTTTCTATTCTATATGGTGGCAGCACAGTGGTTAACACTGTGGCCTCTCACCTCCAAGGGCAAAGGTTTGAGTCCTGCCTCTTGAGCGCATGGAGTTTGTACTTTCTCTTCATGCTTAGTGGATTTCCTCCAGGTACTCTGGTTTTCTCCTGCAACCAAAAGAGATTAGGTTAACTGGCATTCCTAAATTGCCTGTAGTGTACTGTCCAGTATGAATGAATGTGTGAGACTGTGTGCCTTGCAATGGATTGAGAAGTCTCCTGGGATAGGACAATCCTGTACAGGACAACCGATGTAGAAAATGAATAATAATAATGTTAGATTTTAGTTTAGATTAAAAAATGTTAGATATTAAATGTATAGTCTAATAGTACTTCAGCATTAAACAAGAACACTTCCAACGGCATTTTTTGTACATATTCTAAACTTTAGCATGAATGTAACAGTGAATACATATCCAGTATTTATTCTTTACATGTGCTTAATATATCCAACTTATTCTTTATATTACTGGTGCCAGCACTGATATCTATAAAAGAATGAAAAGAAAAAATTAAAGGGAAAAAGAAATGATTGCATACCTGGTACTCGGTAAATAAAAGATTCTATTTATAGTCCTGAAAATGAATATTTCCAAGGTGACAGCACTTTCTGTGAAATATGTACAATTATATAAATAATACATGGTTTAATGACTGTTGTCTGCCTTTATTTGTAATCAAATGATTATATTAATTCTAATCATAATTACAAGATTAAATGAATAATTATAGACCAGATAAGCATTTTGACCGATTTCTTCCCAACTAAAGTTTCTGGCATTCCTAACCACAAGCAAGCGATCCATTTTATCTGCTTCAACCATGAATCCCTCTGTTTTTCTTACATATCTTTTTTTTTTTTTTGAACTTTCATTTACTTTTATATTTGTAACTTTTGGCAGGGACTCTTATTCAGAGCGAAATACATCATACAAGTCTCCATTAATAAATATACTCTTACACTGGATCAATAGGTTATTGACTAACACTTAAATTATTTGGTAATTAATAACTGTTTCTTGTCTGACAGGCTGCGTGGACAGAGCATTAAGAAATATAATTCATGAATTGCCCTAATATGAACTTATAACAATACACTAACAGAGATGTTTTTGGAGGAGCTTCATCAAAGTCTTCAAAAGAAGCTGTTGTCAAAAAGCTTTACTTAAGTCTAGGGAAGTTTTTTCACCTATTACATGTGTCAAATTAGGATGCATTCCTGAGTTCCTGAATTTCAGCCTGAAGGTTTATTAACTAAAGATTGTTAATCCCATTTACAGCATTTGGCAGACACCCTTATCCAGAACAACCTGGGGCCTTCCGACCAATAGTCCAACACCTTAACCAATGAGGTCCCACTGAGCTAATCCCAGCGAGGTTGTCAGGAAGTTTGTCAGAATTTAGTACCCTGTGTCATGGCTCGGGGGAAATCATAGGCAACAAAATGTTCTAAAATTTTAAAGAATTTGAAATGTAACTGATTAGAAAAAAAATTGTAGCACTATGTACATTATTCATATTTGTATCGTAACAGTTTTTTGAAAATTTGTACAGTAGGTAGCTTGCGTCTTGGGTAAACCATCACATAGTCTAAAACTAAGACAAATTCATTCGATTCGCCACTATTTTACTACTTTAACTTAAACTTTAAATCAATCAATAATTACTACAGATCTGCTAAGAACCACTGCGGTCACGCCACAAACATCACATGCCTCCACACGGTAGTGTCATGACACCAGTCATTTTGAATGATGGAGTGTTTCATGGATTAAATACAATGAAATAATGCTTTATTTCTACCACTTAAATAGGAATGTATGGTATGCGATGGACTGGCATCTGATCAATCCCCATCAGTGGCACCTGTCCTAGTGCCCCAATTGCCCTGGGATAGGCTCCAGGAACCCAGTGACCCAATACAGGATAAGTGGTATAAAGATTGATTGAGTGAGATTAAATAGGGAGGATAAAGTGATTAGGAAAATAAGAATGTTCATAAGAAGGTTTCCAAAATGGGTATCCAGATCGTTTTTAACAGATGACCTGAAACAGGACATGGACTGTGAATATGGATGCCTTCTATGAAGTCCATGACCACATAAAAAAAAACATCTTGGCAAATTGTGTGTGTGTGTGTGTGTGTGTGTGAGAGAGAGAGAGAGAGAGAGAGAGAGTAGCAGTGAGGTTTTGTAGAATAAATAAAATGGTAATCACCATTGGCTTCTACAGTCCCCAGTTGGACTACAGAGGTTCCTAGATGGATGGATGGATGGATGGATGGATGAATGGATGAATGGATGTTTTTTTTCCTGGTTTGGAGCTGAGTCTAAAGTACATTGTAAGCGATTTGCAAATATGTCATAATATTTGTTGTTAATGCATGGCAAAATCATAGGAGATCTGGGCATCATGAAGACGAGTAACTAAGATGAGGCAATTTCAATGCAGCATGCTCTCAAGAACAGTTCTGGTAAGTGTGAAATACTGTAAGCATGTTATTTTTCTCTACTTACAGTATGTGCTGCTAGCAATGACCTCCTTGTGCTGAATTTTATGTTTAAGATAATTATGTAAGCTAAAAAGTATGTGCACAAGGTACCATGAATTATACTTTGACTCACTGATGTGAGCTGAGATGCACTTACATTGTAAGTCTTACATTGTATATTACATGGCATCATACGTGGCATTCGTATCAGAGCATTTTTTTTCTTTTACAAATATGAGCAATATTAAGTAATAGTAAATGAGCATGTCATTGTTACCGGTATTAGTGCATCAACGCAAAATAAACCTGAACTGTATACAATACCACTTATTCAAGGCAGTGTATTGTATACAGTTCAGGTTTATCCCCCTGAACAAAACGTGTTACATGATCTACATGATACATGAATACAAATCCACCCGTTCCTGGAAGACCACAGAACACACCACCAACAATCCTGATCAATTTTCCAGACAGGAAATAATGACCTGACACAACAGTGACAGACAAGCTGTTGCATTAAGACTATATTTGCAACAGGAAACACAGATAAACAAGACAAGTTATTGGCTTTAACCCGCTTGAAATCAAACCTAAATAATCATGGGCTGATCAAACCTGTATTTTTCCTAAGTCACACGCCATACTGTAAGGTTTTCTTTTCTAAAGGTAACCTGTAATTTTTCAAAACAGCTGCCTTGAGTATATGATTTCCTTATGCAATGTAACATATTTAGACTCCTACATGTGCTAAGACATCTGAATGTGTACAAAGTAAAAGAGCAATAATTACAGTACAAATGCATATAATAATTCAGACGGTTATTAGCTTATCAGAAGTGAGTCACACTCTGTCTGGGCACAAAATGTTTTAATATGGAGGTTACAAAATCAGGACCCTCTAAAATGGTGTATAGTCTACAGCAGTGGTCCTCTAATCAAGTAAGACATGCATGCAGTTTGACAACAAAATGAGATAACTCAATTTTTGCAGTTTTGAGAAGAAAAACCTTTTTTTTAAAGAAGCAAGAAGTATTTAAAACTTCTTATAAAAACTTCTTATAAAATATTTTGTCACAAGGGTGTTAAAAAGCAGAAATTCCAAAATATTTGGTCAAAAATGTTTACGTTATATACAGTAAGTGCGAATTTTGGAATATTGTAATTTTTCAAAAAGCTGTAACTCCACTTTGCACAGTTTTGTCACAATGGATAAATCAGACTGCAGTTGTGTGTTTGTGGTTACTGAAGCATGCAATTTAGTATCACCAATAAGTTTGCTGAGTTTTCATTAAAAAATCTAGCAAACTCATGCTTTGGCCGTGATTTCATAGTGAGTCAATCAGGAAGTAGTGGTAGCAAATTGGAAGAAAAAAAAGTCTTTTACTGCACACAAAGCCTTTTTAATTACAAAGATTGTTGAAGCTCTTGAGAAACATTATGAGCAATTCCAAAACTTCAGTTTACAGCAACCTCAGCCTCTTCCTCTACCAGTTTTAGTTTCACTTCAGTACATGATGACAGATCACTATCATAGTACAGTACAGGCATGCACTGTTTAACCAAAAACTTCCCAACAGAGCATGTGCATCTCAGGGCTCTACAGTATCCCAAACAGCTTTATTTAGTATATAACATGGTGTTACCGTATAAGTTTAGGTCTTGCTTTCCTGGAAAGCTCTTCATGAGAGCCAGTTTCATCACGGTGCTTGACGGGTTTTGCAAATGCACTTGACAATCGTATTCTTGCAAGAACTATTCCATAACAGGTTACCTTTATGTCTTAAGATATCAACTGACTGTTGTTGATGCTACTTAATTACCTACTGTAATGCTGTGTGTGTTATTTCATCTTTTTTTTTAATCCAGTATTGTTCTAGAATGTGGAAAATTCTCGGCTTCAACATTCTCCAAAAACACTTTCAACACATTTCAACCACTCACGGCGACCGCTGGATGCACAAGAAGTATCACAGGAAGAATTTTCACCAAAATTAGTTCACAGAATTTATCATATTCTGCTGTCAAACTGTTCACATGTCTCCGGAACTGTACTGGAGAGCTGAACATCATTCTTCCTAAAGATATTAATTTAGTTAGTGGTGATGCTGGTAGAGAATGCTGGATCACACTTGTAAAGGGGTACGTTGTATGTTACCTCAGTCATCATACTTTTGCATCATGTTCAGCTGTTCCTGTTGGTTGTTGCAATAGTATATATCTTGAATAAGCTTGCCAAAATGGTTCTGTTTATCTTTTTTTAGCATCACTCCCACGACCCCTGGGGACTCCCCACTTTATGAACATCTGATCATACAGTACTCCCTACGTGATGTCTAGATGTGCACATGATCTTACTTGTTCAATAGAAAAGAAAAAAAAAGATCAATTAGTATGCAATGACCATATGACAATTACACTACCTAACCAAATGACAGTTCTGTCCAAAAACAATGAGCTGAACTACACTTGACAGCAGAGGTAAGGAGTAAATGTAACAGCAGCTTAACAAGAGCAAACAATCAAGCCAGTTGAATGACATGAGGGATCCAGCATGCAACTATTAAATCAGGTCTGCTCTGCCTTCTAAATCATCAGTTCAAGTCTAACTGATCATGAAGATTCGTTATGTTTACTACCTAACTACACATATTGCCTCTCTTTCTGATCTAACCGCTAACCAATACACCCCCCCCCACACACACACACACAAAAGACACACAAAAGACACGTAAAACTGTAGACTACTGTACTACATGTACCGTGTGTGTGTGTGTGTGAGGAGTAGGTCTGTGTGTTTCACTTGTCTCGGGTTGTTTGATATTCTAAGTGAAAAGTTGGCCGTCACACTGAGTTCGTCTGTGCATGCGGCTAGAATGTGTATCCTGACGCCAGGGTTTCCTTGCTAATAAAATATGTATTACACACAGAATAACATCCGTGTAGTGCAGTGGTCTCTCTCTCTCTCTCTCTCTCTCTCTCTCTCACACACACACACACACACACACATAAAAGTACATCTAATGCATTTTAATACAAACCGTGTGAGTATGTGTGCATACAGATGTATATATTGGTGTATACACAGTATGTACACTACCAGTCAAAAGTTTGGACACACCTGATTTTTTTTTTCTTTCTGCATTGTTTAACAATGCTGACAGCGTCCAATCTCCTTTAAATAGTTGATATTGGGATGTGTAAAGCCTTCTTAACGGCTCTAATCTGAGGTGCTGGTTGTTAACTGGTGATTTCTGAGGCTGGTGATTCTAAATGAACTTCGCCTTTGCAGCAGAGGTACGTTTTGGTCTTACCTTCCCGGGAAGATCTTCATGAGAACCAGTTTCATCATGGTGGGTTTTTACAAATGCACTTGCAAGAACCGTTCCAGAACAGCTGACCTTCATGTCTTGAAATAACACCTGAATGTTGTTGTTACTTAATTACCTAATACAATATGTGTTATTTCATAGTTTTGAAAAAAAAATAAAAAAATCCAGTATTGTTTCAGAATGTAGAAAATAAATCCAAATTTGTGCCCAAACTTTTGATTGGTACTGTACTGTATTTGCTTTTTGTAATTAGATGTGTGGTGCAAGTTAGAACATTCAAATCAGTAAAAAAGGGAAAATTTCAACCATAGCGATAGGACTCACATGGATATCCTGAAGATTCATGTCTCAGTTAATTCTCATCTCTTTGAGAAATAGCAGATTTGTACAGAAGAAATTGTGGTATGTAGGAACCGATTGATGCTGTAATCATAAAGATTAGTGATTTTCACTAATCATTTTCTAATTATACAAAAAAAGCTATATATATAGCACATTTCTTAAAACTGACTTGATATTTTGTTCTAAAAAGCTATCTGAGACACAATTTTTATTACTAGTCAATAGAAATTCAACAGAGCAAACAATCCAGGAGCTGTAGCACCTAAGGCCGCTTTCCCATTAGGGGAACGATCGCTTCATACTGTGCTTGGATATGATTGGTTCCTCTTTTTCTGTTGCTGCCCAGCTTTCACATTATTAATATTCTTATGTACCCGAGTACTCTTGCGTATTTACTCTCTTATACAGCAGGTGGCAGTATGGGTTGGGGAAAAAAGAGAAAAATTGTCACTGCTGCAAATTATAAAGGAATGAGGAAAACTTGTTCTGTACATAGATGAGTGAAAGTGTAAAAAGTACAAGTGTGTTGATTGATTAAGAGGAAATGAGAAATAGGTCAGGTGCAGTTAGTAACATCTGGTCCGGTTCTGGAGCGAAATTTGTAGCTTTCTGCATCAGTGGTAAAGCTAGATGTAACAACTTGTAAATAAATTGTAAAGTCAGTTATACTTTATGCATAGCTTGTATCATTTATAGCAAAATGCTGTTTAATAGAGTTATCTGTTAAGGATCCAATTGTTTATCAAGCTGCTCGATCCTTTCATGCAGTGTCAATACGAGTCATTTCTAGCAGTTTTCTAGTAAATCTAAAGCACTGCAGTCTGTACTTGATGTAATGTTTCCTAATAAGCATCAGACATGGAGAGTTGTGAAAGTGTGTTATTAATTGTCAAGTACTAAACGTTCCCTTTTAGGCGGCCCAGACATTAGAAATCAATTTTTCCTGTCATTGGAAATCCCTATAGAGGGCCGCGCGTGTGTGTGTGTGTGTGTGTGTGTGTGTGTGTGTGTGTGTGTGTGTGTTTGTGTGTGTAACTATACATTTTATGCAACCTCACTCTCAGATCCACCCACAATCTATCACATCTCAGAAGTGCGCATCTCTGCAACCACTTGGATATGTCATGATGCCGTCCCAGTTGTCATGACATCATCAAAGGATTGCACGCACAGAGTAGCGTCTGACACGGCCCACATTACCACACACACAAGCTTCTGACCCAGACAGATCTAGACCATTGCGCATCAGGGGTTAGAGGAATGCGAAGATTCTGCCAGAATTTCTTTTGCGTGTGTGCGCACATGCATGAGTGTTTTCCCAAGTCTCATTCTCCTTCCCTAACTACGCGAGAGTGTGACATCATGGCTACGTCGGACACAAGCTATGTCCACGACATCTGGTTCGGGTTCCCGCGAGACAAATGGGAAAAAAGGCAGTTGCATTCATACACATACTCATACTCACACACACACACATACACAGGCCTAGACATTTGGAGGCATATAAAACACCAAAAAAACACACAAAAACCAGAAGATCAGAAGTTACCGTAAGGACTGTATCTTTGACGTTTCTCAGCCCATGCATTTTCGCCTACATTTCGTATCACACTATCATCAAGGTCCAGTCACACGCACCGAGACGCTCACGCCATGCGCACCAAATCATGGCCTGTCAACCACAATCTGGGAAGTCTTCCACTTGACCACAGGAAACTGCACTGGAATGAGAAAAAAAGTTTTTTTAAGGGAAAGGAGTTTTTAATCTAATCTTATTCGGCGCTTCTGTAGCGGAAATCCTGAACCGCAAGTTGTTAAAAAAAAAAAGAAAAAAAAGAAAACTGAAGGTTGTAATTCAAGCTTAATGTCTTCCTGTTATCTCATTATACATAATCTGCATGCTGATTTCAAAACAGTCAGTAAACCATGATACTTTACTACAACTATACTGCATGTCTAATAGATGATAATACATTAACTGCATTCGAGAAAAGTGTTCACTCCCAACTGATATTTAACATTTTTGACAAGGCCGGAGCTGTCATATTGTTTTAAATTTGTCATACAGATTTATGGACAGGAACGCAAAATACATGAGTATTTAAAGTCATTACAAATCTCGAGGGGCTCGTCCTTTCTTATTCAGCCGAGGATTGTACATTATACATCAGTAAATACAGCAGCTCCAATGTAATTGAACAGATTAATTACAATTTTTATCTGTAGAGTGTTTTAAAAAGGACATTGTCGCATTGTAGCTTTATAGAAATAAAAAAGTTTGGAAATGAAAACATTTTTTTTACTTCATTAGTTTCTCCCTAATGAACAACGGTAACAAGGAAAAACTCCCTGAGAAAACATAAGAGCCCATCCTCATTTGTGTCAAACCATATAGTGCAACCGTAGCTGTAATACACAGGGGGGATGGGGAGGTTGTAATCCCACCAAGAATCAAAACCAACCAGTACACCCCTGCCCAGCAAATATCATATCATAATGATGAATTAAATTTACTAACTAGTGTTAAACATGATAAAGTGGTTGGATTTCCTGATTCGTTGTAATGGGCAAGCGAAGAAATCCCAAAGCACCCTTTTCGTCCCTGTGTGAGACTTGACTGCATCCACCCCATGCAGGCAGAAGCGGTAGCAAGCGCTTACATGATGAAAAGAGGAAGCGTAAAAGGCCAACCGGCATGGGTGGAGATTTTAAGCCCCAATGTTGAACCCAAAGTTACGCCCTTGAGTGCAACCAGTAAGCTCTAATATACTGTAAGTTCTCAGCCCATTTGTTCATACAGAACCTAAATGATACATTTTGAATATCATATTTAAAAACAATATGTCCTGATTCCTATTAATCACTAAAGTAAATCATTTGACTTTTTCCAAGAAAACAGTATAAAGAATAAACACATAAATATTAAAATAATGACATGGACGACCAACTGGACTTCCAACTGTATCTGACTGTTGACACAGATCTTAGGACACTCATTGCGGACTTTGCACAATCATCTGCACCATAATAATCACGAACAATCATCTGCACAACCACTGGAACAATCATTTGCACAATGTGCACAAACAGTTACAGCCTTGCACACACACTGCAGACTTTTTTCTCAAACATATTGCAGACTTTTTCCATACACTTGCGTAATTTACACACTACGTGGACTATTTACAGTATACAGTATATTTTTTCTGATTTTTATATTCTGCTTTTAATTCTATGTTTGATATATAGAATTTTTTACACCTATTCTTTTTATACTAATATGTATTTAATTTTATTTCTATTTTATGTTTACCTTTACTTTTTAGTGGCATTCTTTGGGGGGACAACAAAGGAAGAATTTCATTGTACGGGAGGAACATGTTTCTTTACTCTGTATATGACAATAAAACTTGAAACATGAAACTTGAAACTTAAATATACCGATCAGCCATAACATTACAAGCAAAACATGTGTAGGTTCCCCTTGTGCAGTCTGGGCAGAACAAAATAATGAATCCAAAAACAAAAAAACTAATCTGAAACAAAATAATAAATTCACAAACAAAATGAAAGAAATAACCAAATAACGAATCCAAAAAATCGGTACCTTTTCTAAATTGTCTGAATTGTCATTTTTTTCTTATTTGATCATTTGTTTCTGGATTAGTTATTTTGTTTCCAGTTTTGTTATTATGTTTTTAAATTTATTATTTAGTTTTCAGTTTTGTTATTTTGTTTTCCAATTTGTCTTTTTTTTTGGGGTGGGGGGGGTGGGGGGGGTGTAGGGGGGGATTTTTCATTTTGTTTCTTTCTTTTTTTTTTTTTTTGCACTTCTCGGCCATCATAATAATCTAATCTTCTATTGCTAATCTATCTATCTAATTTGTCTATCTATCTAATCTTCGGGCAAAAGGCATGGCAAACATGCATAAACCACATGGGCATTTTGGGAACACCAACTAACCTAGCCTTCAAGTCTTGAAGGAAACAGGAAAATAAAACATAATATAATTGTTATAATATAATATAATATAATATGATATAATATGATATAATATAATATAATATAATATAATATAATATGATATAATATAATATAATATAATATAATATAATATAATATAAT
>JAQMYG010000019.1:8126988-8138494 GCA_030014215.1 Clariallabes teugelsi | reverse complement strand
TTTTTTTTTTTTTTTTTTTTTTTTTACTTCTCTCTGCTGCCATGAGTATGTGTTTTGTGTTTTAGGGGGAACTTAAAACCTCGTGTTCTCTTTAAAGTGTTCAGACAAGCTCTCTGAGAGATAAGCCAGGTAAAGCCACTCTGCTGGGAGTGGGTGATTTGAGCAAAAGGCTCATTTCCCAGACCCACAACGGTCACAAAACACAAGGTTTGTACGTGCATGTGTGTGGTGTTTAGGAGAGAGAGAGAGAGAAAGACAATATTTCCTTTATTGTACAATAAAACTGATCTAATGTCACTTAGGCTTTTAAAAAAGAACAAACCAAACAGGTTTAACAGGCCATTGCATTCAGCCCTGATTTCAGGTTTCTTTATCTTAACGTGTATACTATAAAAGAATTATTGCTTAAAAGAGTTAGATACTCTTAACTTGTACTAGGAAAAGTAAAATATGAGTCAATATGTGAAATCAGATTGTGCCTCAGAAATATGTAATAAACTCTGTTGAAAGACGATGGAAATACCTTACCTACACACACACACTGTATGGTCAAAAGTTTGTTGACACCATGTATGGTTCTTCCCCAGACTGATACCGCAAGCTTGGAATGACATAACTGTATAAATGTCTCTGTGTATAGGACTTTCTTTCTCTGGAACTAAGAGGAATGAACCTGTTCCATCATGATAATGCATGAGGCCTTTCCACAAAGTGATCTCCATGAAGACAGGGTTTGCCAAAGTTGGTGTGGAAGAACACAACCTGCACCTCTAGCCTTCTTACAGTGCCTGCTATCACTAATGCTCTTGTAGCTTAATGATGATTAAATTCAATTCACGACAGACACATTCTAAAAATCAAACATAAAAATCTAGTCAAAGGCCTTCCCAGAAGAGTGGAGGTTGGACTACATCTGGAACGGGATCTGCATACAGGGGTGATGGTCAAGTGTCCATATACTGTATATATTGTAAGTATAAACTCACTCACTCATTTTCTATACCTCTTATCCTGTACAGAGTCTCAGGAGGACCGGAGCCTATCCAAGGGGCCTCGGGGAAGGGCGCTAGTTAATTGCAAGACACAAATACACACACACACACACACACGCTACAGGCAATTCAGATTGCATGTCTATGGGCAGTGGGAGGAAACCAACCAAACAACATCCACTCACACAGACGCGAAGCAGGAATAGAACACTCGAACATAGAAGTGGGAGGCCACAACACTAACCACTACGCCACCATGCCGTCTGACAAAAATAAAGTTATGGTTTAAAAAACAGAACTGGCAGTAAAGCATTAGCAGTACACTACTGACAATAAGTCAGCTTAATTGTATATAGCTTGCTGTAATGGGAATGACGATAAAGAAGATCTGTTTTTTTTTTTTATATTTAAGAGCAATCGCTAACTAACTGACTGTTTAGACTGGATTAGCAAGTCAATAGCTAATAGCCTAACTAGCTAACATGCAATCTTCAAAAACAAATGTTGGCAGTTTCATTCAAAACAAAGAAATCAGAAAAAACACTATCCTGCATTATGAAAATATTTGGTAAACGAGCATATATTCTCATAAAGTCATTGCAAACCACCATTTTTTTCACCCACCATATCATCAAATCTGGACTTTCTGGACAGTTATGAGAGTAAAAACACATTATTTCTCTATATAGACATGTTTATATACATGTTTCCCAGGGATTCACTATTTGGATAACATCAAGGTAGAAAGTTTTCTCAGTATGCCGGAGCCATGATTGGACATCCTGCTAAATGCTGGCCTCCCAGGAACTCCTTCAATGCCCTAAGCATGTGGAAATCACTTGTTGTAATGTTCAAGTGGTGATCAAACCAGGCAGTCTTTCTCTTCAGATCATTCCCCTTCGCTGAACGTTCACTAGAAAGACTTCAGTAGGCGCTGAGCCACCTCGCCGCGGATCGTCATTCACAAACATATAGCCTTCTTTAAAATGTTTGTACTAAGTCTTCTGTATATGCCAATTAGTTTTACACCTTCATCCACATGAAATTCCATCACAAATCACTGATTAGCCGCGGATCGTCATTCACAAACATATAGCCTTCTTTAAAATGTTTGCACTAAGTCTTCTGTATATGCCAATTAGTTTTACATCTTCATCCACATGAAATTCCATCACAAATCACTGATTAAAGCGGTTTGATCTACATTGACATTTTTAGGAAATTAGGCTGTAAAGTTTGGAAAAAATACCATTCCTGCAATGTTCTAAAAACATTTATAATAATAACTGTTGTTCAAGTGTTTATACCCAATCAGACCAAAGGTAACTATAGAAACGTGTGTGTTAATGTTTCCACAGTTACATTGTAGGAACACGTAATGTTATATAATGTTCTCAGAACAACAAGAAATCCTAACATTGAACAACATACAAAAGTTAAAAACCCAGATATATATTTTTTTTAAACGTAAAGTTGTTTGCAGGTTGATTTCATTGTAGGTATAGAAGATTGTTTTTAACTTTCATAAGATTATTTATCACAGAAAAATCCCTCTCTGTCCAAACATTTAGATAAGAGATACACCACAGTGTTCACTCTTCCACACTTCTGAATCATATCCTGATAGAACACAGACACACACTCACCCACATTTGTACACACACACACGTTCGTATAAAGTGAGAATCAGCAAAACACTCATGGTCAAATCGACAAATCCCTGAAAAGCCTATTGAGAATTTAATAATGCATCAATGCAAATGTTGGTAGAAGAAAATTGCAACCAGTTCGATTAAATTTTTATTCATTCCTGAAAAGCAAAACACAGTGAAATTTATGCATCGCTTTGACAAATTCTTAACAAATGTTTCTTTCTTTTTTTTTGATGGTTGTATAAATGCTCACATGATCAAACTCACTTACTTCCTGTTTGCATGTTACAAAGAGAATGCAGTCAGCTCTATTCAGCTGTAATATCAATAGATATGACAGTTACGGTATTTATATCTGAGCTATAACACATTTTATTCGCTTCCTTTAATAGAACTGTCTGCACTCGCTTTGTAACAAGCAAGCAGGAAGTAACTGGGTTTGATCATGTGAGCATTTATACAACTATCATGAAAAATGAAACGGGTGGTAGAAAATCAAAGCGATGCATAACTTTCACTGTGCTTTGCTTTTCAGAGATAAATACAAATTTACTCCCACTGGTTGCGGTGCAAGTGGAGATTTATGGATGCATTGAGAGAGGACATGAAGTTAGTTGGTGTGAGAGAAGAGGATGCAGAGGATAGGGTCAAATGGAGGATTCGCTATGCCGACCCCTGAAAGGGAACAGCCGAAGAACAAAGAAGAAGAAGAACTATAATATCTATTGATATACTATAAATGTTGTCCTTTCACATTAGATTATGCTCACAGGAGACATATCACACAAGTGTGAGCATGCTGGCTCATTGTCAGTACACAATCCTAACTACCATTCATGGTTTTTAAATTGTCTCAAAGGTAAGCCATTGTCGACACAAAGGTGGGTGAGATTGAGTTGTGCTTTCTTGGTTGGTAATAAAGGAAGATAGAGTGAAACTTATGATTTAAAAATGAACTGGATTTTCCCTTTGACCATTCGTAAAACTGATTTGTGAGAAGGTATTGCTTAATTCTACAGAACTACAGAGCCGAGCATGAATCGAGTCATGGGTTTCTATTAATGGACTTCCATCTCAATACATCATGATTTTAACACCAGTGACTAATTTAGTGGGACTTCATGTAAGTGTAGACACATTTTTTTTTTTTTATCGTGTTGTTTTGGTGACACAAATTTCCTTTTTAGCACCAAGTTGGGGGTTTGAATCTCGTCCCTGGTCAGTGTGCACCTACAGTGGTCCTTCTACAGTCCAAAGACATGC
The DNA here is from genome assembly GCA_030014215.1 of Clariallabes teugelsi. Taxonomy (NCBI): domain Eukaryota; kingdom Metazoa; phylum Chordata; class Actinopteri; order Siluriformes; family Clariidae; genus Clariallabes; species Clariallabes teugelsi. Next base: position 8,134,587 of record JAQMYG010000019.1, on the reverse strand, counting down.
CATGTAGGCTGATGTGTGTGACCTACGGTCAACTTGGGGACCCTACACAGGGTAAGAGGTTTAGATCATGGAAATCTCAAGTGAATAACGATTTTTGTTAATAGCATCTATAATTTAAGTGATAACAGGAACTAACATGTCTCAAGGATGGTCCACAACATTAGACATAACTGTAAATGGATTTTTAAAAAAATGTTTGGATGTGTCATTGGTAAAAAAAAAAAAAAAATGCAATATTGGTAAACCACTTCAGGATATGATGTCATTGGAAAATAACTAACTTCAGGGAAATAACTCTGCTTTAAATCAGACAACACTGCTCCAGCATATCATTATTTTCCTATAAGATCACCATAACTTCTTTCATTCTTCATTTAAGTACACTTTTACACCTTTACTTCAGTGTATTACATGACATCATTAAGACAAAATATCGGATCCTGTACATTAACAGTATCGGAAAATTAACCAAATGTTATGTGACGGGATCAAACTTTTCACTGACATTGCAGCCTCACTAAACTTCACGTTTTTGACACATTAATCATCAACTGACGCCACAGGAAAGAATGTCAACATCGAACGGTACGTGACAGAGCAGAAACTGGAGATTAAATCTCTCATAAGCATAGAGATATGCGCATAAACACACACTGAATATAATGCTTAATATTCAGACTAGTTCTCCTTCTCTTTATTTAGAAAAATAAATAAATCAGGCATTCCCATTCTGGTCTTTCATTTGTGTCCTTGTGCGGAAACGCGCAACTTATGAATCATCATATGAGAATCGTTCCGAGAAGAAAAATTGTCAGCCATTATTGGTTGGAGACAAAAGACCACGCAGTTTATACAAATAAAAAGAGAGCGTTTTCCAGATATATTCTACAAATAACCACGGGGCTAAACAGAGAAGGAAACACGCCCACATGAAACCCACAAGTTTGAAAGGCCTAAAAGAGCGAATTGCAGAGAATTTAATTTAACGATAGTGATATAAATATTCTTTGAATCTGATGGGAAATTACAGAAAGAAGATGAGAGGTAAAAGAAGGTCAAAGTTATGTTTTATCAGAGTTGATGCATAACTATTAAAGCTATTATTTATTTTGTATTGCAATTTTTTTTATTTGTATTACATTTTTGTGTTGGATTATCTCAAAGATTCTATTCAAATTTAACATTTATTAAAGCCATTAAATTGGAACCCAATCAAGCCTATAGATTAAAGACCCATAAACAGTGTTATTGTCAAGTGCAAAGCTACAGGCCGGGTGTCACAGGAAAAATAAAGGACGATATTCAGTACAACACCTTGATTGTGTGTGAGATTTTTCTTATAATCTTAAGAAATTAATAGTGAGTAACTGACATTTCAGGCAAAATAAAAAGTTGTTACCGGCAAAATTGGAAAATCTAGTAACAGGTATTATGATGGGATTCAAATGGGGGCAAACAAACCAGTGAAGTCATATGCTGAAAAAAAAAAATCACATATCAACATATTTAAATTAGGGGCAGAATTTCCATTCAAGAAAAAAAATGAAGTTGACCAAAAATGAATAATGGTAAATAATGCTAAAAACTGGTATGCTTAGGTTTACCCATTAAACAGATTCAGATTAAATAGATTTACATTCTAAACTTAATGTAGTCACATTGCAAACCACCAGGCACGGTGGATTAGTGATGAGCACCGTCGCCTTGCACATCCAGGTTCGTGGTTTGATTCCCACCTCCCATCTGTATGCATGATTGGTGCTTGGTAGGTTTCTCCCTGATATTCTAGTTTTCTCCCACAGTCCAAAGACACAATGATTAGGCTAACTTTGCAGTATTGTGATGTGATCTGTTGATTTGTACCGAAACTTTTAAAATATTTACACACTCATAGTCTATACCACTTACACAGGGGACACAAACACATGCTCATCCGCACACTACGGAACATTGGGAACGCCAGTTAACCTAATCTGCATGTCTTTGGACTGTGAGAGGAAACCAGAGTACCTGGAAGAAACCCACCAAGCACGGGGAGAACATGCAAACTCCATGAGGCAGGACACAGAGGCGGGAATCGAACCTTAGAGGTGCAAGGGGAAAGAGCTAAGAACTAAGCCATAATATTTATATAGTTTTAAATCTATACAGAAATTCTGTTCATTTTTTCTTACGGAAATGTATTTTTGTAGACGTACAGGGCGGCCCAAATGTTTGAATCAATATGCAAAAATTATAGATTTTAATTGATGACTTCTTACTTTGCAGTGCTTGTGTATACACTGAACACAAGAACATTAAATATTTCTTATTGTACAAGCAGAACTGATCTTGTTGCTTAAAGAGATGCAGTGATAGATCTGGGCTGATTCTGATTGATTACTGACAGATGACTTCAAAGAAAAAAGTCGAGTGGACTTCAAAGATAAAAGTCTTGTTCTAAGTTTCTATAGTACATTTCATATGCGGGAATAAATGCCTATGGAGCCAATGGAAAATGTATACAAATTTTGGCATTACTACATTAAAAGCTGCAACTCGTTTTATATTTATTCATTATTCACATTTATTATTACATTTATGTTGAAATGTATTATGTTTGTGAGTAATACATTAGAAGTCATAGATTTGCTTTTGTAATCTGTGGTTCATTACGTTTGTGGGCTGTTATAACGTTAATACCAACACTTCTGTCCCTCACTTAGTGTTTTGTTTCATTCTTTGAGAATGTTTTTAGAACTCGATGAAGTGCGGGTTACTGAGACAGACGAATAAAATGAACGAATGAGGTTAATGTAACCTGAACACCAGAAACCTCCAGAGGCCTTCATTATACTTAAGCTACTCTGAGAGAGTTTGTAAGAGTAGCATTGTGGTACTGGTTGTGTGTGTGTGTGTGTGTGAGTGATATACTCTGGGGAATCCCTTTTTCAAGAGCAGGCTTATCAACTGAGTCATCTGTAAACTGAGGGGGTGAAAGTATTTACTCCTTTTCTGAGTAGAAGAATGTATTTTATCGTGTGGAGGTCCTGTGTATGTACACGTGTCTTTTTTTTTTTTTTTTTTAATCTCTGTATTTAGATGTATTAAAACATGTTCCTGGGATAGGCTGGGGGATCCATCGTGACCTGACTCGAGTAAAGAAAAGGAGAGAATGAAGGTGAATGTGTGTCAGAGTGTGTTGCATTTCTTCTAACTATAATAATAATAATAATAATAATAATAATAATAGCACTGTGAAGTAAACATGAACAAGACGTAGTCAAATATAATCTTAAAATAGGCAAATAATATTCATGATATAAATAATAGTAATAGAAAAAAAAATACAAACATAAGATAATAGATTCATTTATATTATCAATGATTCCAATCTAATTTGTATTATAATTACAATAATATTATCTATAAATTAAAAATGTCTTTAAAGTGCAATGATAAATGTATAAAAATATAATAGTAAGTAATAATAATAGTAAGTAATAATAATAATAATAATGGCGGCACGTTGGCTTAGTGGTTAGCACTGTGGACTCGCTCCTCCAGGGTCAGGGGTTCGATTCCCACTTTGGGTCTGTGTGTGTGGAGTTTGCATGTTCTCTTCGTGCTTGGTGGGTCTCCAACCATAGCACAAAAAGAAATGCAGATCAGGTTAATTGGTGTGTGTGATTGATTTAGCATGTTCGGGGTAGTCCCCATGAACAAATAAATGAATAATAATAAATAATAAATAAGGTCAATAATAATAATAATATACTGTATGTAAATAAATGAAAAATAGAATGTCATGAAATGGAAAGCTAATTAAAAGCTAAAGTGAAATAAATATGGTGATTACTGCTTGTTTTTAATTAGTGATAAATGAAAGTGAATGATTTATGTCTGGTGCATAAAAACACAAAACCTCCTGGGTCTGTCTACACCTCTTGAGGTTCTTACTTGGAATTGGCTGCTGCATTTTGCCCAAGTTAGCTTGCTTTAATGGTAGGAAGACCTATGAGTAATCCGTTGCAATAGAGGAACGTGCTTCAACGTGTCTGTCTTTGTTTTTTTCTAGTAAGGATCCTTCCAGCAAAGTTGCATCATCAGCTTGGCATTATGTAAAATGTCACTACTGCTTAACCATAGAACACACAAAAGCAGCGTAATCACTTTTGGGAAATGGGCAGGACTTACACAGGTACGTGAAGTCTGATGAGGGATTAGAACCAATGATGGGAAGTCTACCACGCAGTTCTGGACACATCATCAATTCGAAGTTTCTGTACATGTATCTATTTGAAATGTCACATAACATTTTGTTGTATCATTTTGAAATGATGAGCAATAGCCTATCCCTTTCGTGAGAGCGTGCAATAAGTGTGTAAATATCAGAGTCAACCATAAAGGTCAGGGTTCTGATTCACTCAATCAGGTGAACTTTTATTTTTCTCCCACACGATACTTAATACTATTTTGTTTTTTCTTTCTTATTGTATCCACCGTGTGAATCCGACTGTGGGATTCTGCCTGAAATTAATCAACAACATGGCACATCAATTAGTCAAATACCCATCAACAGATCATTTACATTTAAGAACAGTGACTTCAGGTTAGAGAAATACCATCTCTGTGGAAAAGTGCAAAAAGAAAAAGATGTCCATAGAATTAATCAGTTCAATTTCCTGCAGCAAGAGCATTGCACATATTACGACTGTAAATGCTTATATTTTTGATAACATGAACAGTGGCTTAGTGGTTAGCACTGTCGCCTCACACCTCAACGACTGAAGGTTAGAAACTTACCTCTGGTTGGTGTGCATGGATTTTGCATGTTCTCCCCACTGGTTAGTAGCTGTAATATGATAATGAAGAACTGGTTGGTCAGTGGGAATTGTCAGATAATTTAATAAGAATTGAAGAGATTGCCTGTTCTGGAAGATGACGTAAATAAAACTACATCTATTAATACTGTTTCAGTATATTTAAGAGGCATTCAAATCAAAGGACCAAGGACTTTTGTGCAGAATAAAAGAACACATTTAGGAGAGTAAACAAAATTCTCCTGCTACACTAATGCACTTATCCCAGCGTTTCACTAGTGCTTGGACACCATCAAGGTAGAAAGGTTTCTCAGTGTGATCGAAGTGCTTGCTTCACGTCCGAAACGCTGGCCTCCCAGGAACTCCTTTAATGGCCCAAGCATGTGGAAATGGTTTGGAGCAATGTCAGAACTGTAAAGTGGTAAAATGCTCGCCCTATCATCCGGAGATCGCGAGTTCGGAGGAAACACGTGATAGTCTTCGGCCCTCCCGAATGACTGGTAGTAGTAGCCTTAATCTGGGAGCCCCTTAATGTGGGAGCCTCCTCCTAGGGAGAAAATCGGGGGGGGGGGCTTTCTTTGGCTTTCTTTAAAATGTACAGCGGGTAAGAGTTTCATCACCGTATTTGAAGTATTCTGTAATTGTCAGTCAGCTTTATGGCTTCATTTACAAGAAATTTCATCACAAGTCCCAGTTTGACTTGAACGCCCCTTCTACTTTCTATAAATTCATTATACATCCATTTGATAATTACTTTATCAAAAGTATAAATAATATTTGTCGGCACTTAAATTAAAAAACTTAAATTAAATTTGATGCAAAAAAAATAAATCTTAGCTTTTTCCATGCAGTCACATATTTCCCAAGTGATTTTTTTTTTTTCTTGGAATGAAGATGAGATCAAAGTACTGGTCATGACTGTTGCAACGCAAGATGATTTGTCTGAATTTTCCTTCTTATTAACCCACGTTATCATTATCAGTTTATGTCAGCTTCCATTCCTACTGTGCTGTCACGGAAAGGAAGGATTTGTGTGTTCAATAATATCTACAAACACCACCTAGTATGTAACATGCTCGTGTTTTCACTTGCCAGAATGAGTCATGAGTGGCAGTGAAAGTCATACAGGTCTTGAATACTTTACCTGAGAACACCTGCTGAGCAATCAGGAATGCTACAGTGTAAGTCTTAAATCACTAAGAGAAAAATCGAGCCAGACGCCCACAAGGTTCACAGACAGAAGCTTGCAACCAACTCTGCATTTATCTCGATCTTCAAAGAATGGGACTGCATTGTAAATATGGGTGTGGAACAGCGTGACTGGGGCTTTTCTGTCTTTTGGAGGAGGCATTGAGTTCAAAGGGGGACACAAACAGGTATTCATGCCTCAAGACACATCTGACTGTCAGACAATAACTGACATGCTGTTTACTTCAGTTCTTGGAAATGATCAACAATTACGGTCATGATTTAACTGTATTAAAAAGCATACTCTGGACAAATCATTTTTTGCTGTTTAACACTTACAAGCAAATCATTTTATTGCTGACATGCCATTTATTTCAATTCTTAGTAAGGATCAGGAAATCCAGGCATGATTCAACTGTTTTAAAAGCACACACTTGCTAAAACATTTTTGCTGATTAACACTACAAGCAAATCTTTTTAAGACAACAATATATTGAGCAAACCTTCATTTACTGTTCCGGGCATTTGCCATGTATTTCATAGTTTTCTGAAAATATTTGGGCTGAACTGATCCAGCAACTCCTGGTTTGAAATTGAAACTGTCAATCATCATGTCAACTTTCCCTATTAAACCACAGTTTGGAAATTCTTCTGCTTAAAAATGGATCATTAAACTAATCTGTTTATCACCAGGTCCGGGGGGGGGTCTCTCCAGGACCCTGCCTGAAATAAGGCGACGGGTCCGAAATGAAAAGTACAGCAAATATTCTGGTTAAAACATACACGATGTGACTTACAGCAACATATTACAATAATTTTGGATGAAATATTCAATTCAATTCAATTCAATTTTATTTATATAGCATTTTTAACAATGGTCATTGTCTCAAAGCAGCTTTACAAAATTAAAATAAAATTTATGGAAGTGTGTATGATATATGTGCAATATAGGCTGGATGGAAACAAACTAACTGGTCAAGTTAAAATAAGTGACATCCAAAACCAAACAATTTCAATGACATACCTAAAGTATGTGAAAGGATGGTGTGCAAAGGGTGTGAAAGCATGATAACTTACATTCTTAGTTCTCCCTGTTTCTGCGTGGGTTTTCTCCATTTTTTTTTTTTTCATAAATCCCAAAAACATGCCGGTAAGTGAACGTTATGTTAAATTGCCCCTTTGTGTGCGTGATGACTGATGATGGACTGGCACCCCGTCGAGTGTGTATTCATATCTAACGCCCACTGTTCCTGCCACTCTGGTGATTAATCTAGGTGTATATTAAAGATGAGTCAGAAAATGGTGTACCTGCTTTTTGTTTGGAAGCCTATAATCTTCTTTATTGTTGACTAGTGTTGATGTTGCAACATCAAATGCAGGACAGGTATTGAGGAGGCATTACATTGCCATTCCAGAAGGTGGTTTTCCAGGAATGAGTCAGTACGGTAAATGTCATTCTGCCATTCAGACACCACGACTATCAGATATACAGGATTGCCTCTGCCAGGAAACGTTGGAGTTCATTTTATTTGCAGTGACAGATTTTAATCGTCCTGCTGCAAATGTCGTAGATGGCCATTAGTGTTTGTAAAAAAATAAAATAAAAATA
>JAQMYG010000019.1:8120872-8123966 GCA_030014215.1 Clariallabes teugelsi | reverse complement strand
TAAATACCTCCCACCTCTGGGTCTGTGTGCATGGAGTTTGCATGACCTCCCAGTGCTTGGTGGATTTCCTCCGGTTTCTTTTCACAGTACAAAGACATGCAGATCAGGACTGTAGTGTGTGAATGAGTGTGTGTGTGTGTGTGTGTGTGTGTGTGTGTTCGCCCTAAGATGAATTGGCACCCTGTCCAGGGTGTACCCAGCCTCGTGCCCTAAGTCTCCTGAGATAGGCTTCAGGCCCCCCACAACCCTGTACATATGATAAAGCGGTATAGACGATTGAGTGAGTGAGTGGGTGTAATTAAATCTTTGTGATTCATTTTCTCATTCATTTTCAAATTAGTTTTGAGCAGATTGATCTGTGTACACTAGCCTTTTCTATGTATATCTTCCTGATTGCTTATAGCAAGGATGCTTTTGAATAGTGATGTAGTGAATCATACATTTTCATCAGATAAATAACTCCAAAAAGCACTTTAATTACAAGCTTCTTAATCTTTAGATCAAAATACAACCATAACATAACATCCTGCTTTTAAGAGTTTGAAAACACACCCTCCTGCGCTGTTCCACACAATATTTTTAGCAGAGTCAGAAGATCAACCACCCCTTTCTCTCTCTCTCGCTCTCGCTCTCTCTCTGGCATGGAGCATATGTGTATACTGTACCAGAGAGCTGACCGGGGGTGCGCGCGCGCTACAGTGCAGGCTCGACGTCACCTCTCCCATGGCGTCATATTGACGTAGCGCATACCAGGCTGCCTATGTAGAAGGCAGACGCGCATAAATGTGCTATTAGACTTTCTCTCTCTCGCGCAGCGCGACACATAAACAAAGGCACATTGCAACTTCATGATCCCGGCGCGTCTGTCTATTTCTCTCTCTCTGTTTTCTCTTTCTTTATGATTTCTTTTCCGTAGACACTTCAATCCAGTGGAGCTGAGCGGATCACGGAGTACTTTTTTCTCACTTATATTATTTAAAAGAAAGAAATTAAAATACTTTTTTTGGTTACTGAAGAGAACTGATCACTTTTTTTGCGATTATAAGATCTACTTCATTCAGCATAACAGTTTTTTGGGGCAAATTCTAGTGGATATGCACAGGGAATTATTAAGGGTCTAAAAACATATGTAAAGACGGAACCGTCACAGCAAACAAGTAAGTGAATCTATTTTTTTGATATTTTTCCTAACAGCACAGCAAGCTCAAGATGGTAAATAAACCGAGTTTCATTTAAGATTTTTTTTCCTGAAGCTGTTAAGAAGTTTTAAAAAGTTTGTTCTAACCTGTTGAGCGCACTTTGGGGGGGGAAACAACAAAACAGAGCAGTGTTTCTCATGAATCCCTCTGAATCGCCGATTTAATTTGCGAAGGATCGGTATTATTGCGGGTTGTCATGGAAATGGGATGCCGCTTCTTCTTCTTCTTCCTTCACCCGATGTAGGCTGTTCCGCTGAAAGCTCGTGGTCTCACACCGGGGAACGCAAGGCGCGCGCTCTCCAGCCTCAATTTTTTCTAAACGCATGCTGGGGTTTGCGTGCTTCACCACTTTCTTTCTGATCATCTCATTCATTCATTTTCTTTCTTTCTACTTCTTTTAAGTATTATTATAATCATCATCATCATCGTATTTCCTCTCTCTGGTCCGGGGCTAGGGAGAGGTAGGGAGAGAGGGAGGTCGCGCGCGAGCCCACGACGCGTGGACCGACCACAACCGTCCCGTACAGACAGCACCAACAAGCAAAGCCACGAAGTCTGTAATCTGTTTCTCGCGTGTTTCTTTTTATTTTTTAAAAAGATTTTATACATTGCATTATTTACTCGTCTGACTATTTCACTATACTATCCTTTTGTCACCACACTGTATTTCGTGTAGATGATTATGATTTTTTTTTTGTCTAGTGTCATATTGCACACATGATACTATAATGAAAGAACGCGGTCAATAATAGAATAAAAGGAAACGATGGAAAATGTCGTGCAAACTTTCATGCATATTTCATCAATCTCTATCTTTCATTATCAGAAAACTGTTGCGTTTGACAACTGATAAATAATCACGCCCCCTCTTTATGAGCACACACACACACTCTCTCTCTCTCTGAAAATTGAAGGAACTTGAAGTACAGTTAGTTTCTGAATCACTTTGCAGCAAGGTTTGTTAACAGATATTCCGGGATTTCTACATTCTGTATGACATCTAGTGATCATAAAGTATATATATATATATATATATATATATATATATATAGTGTAGTATAGTATAGTATATATAAGTTATTCAGCAAATACAAACTATATGCTCTCTATCTATACCTGGTTAATGAGAGCCAGAGTTGCTTGGTGAGATGTGCAAAATGTCTTGTCTTTTTTTTTTTTTTTTGCCTTTGGCTTGTCCCCGTTCCCTCAGCTAATTTACTGTACTTGTGTTATTTTTTTCTTCATTCCTTTGTCAGCTCTCTGTCCTTTTACTCGTCTGTTTGCCTCTCTCCAGCGCGCTTATTGAGCGAGGAGGCGAGCGCGTGCTTAAGGGCTCTCATGCGGTTCTCTAGGTTACCGGGGGCGCGAGCGGACCAGGGGCTTTACACATACACACTCACACTCACTCACACACACACACAAACACACACACACACGATTGCAACCTGCTAGTATCTTATTGCTTATCGAAGCATCCTATGCGCGTGCTTTCTGAAAACAACATGCAACTATTCCTCCCAAAAAAATATTACTAACATGTGCCAGTATTTTTTTTTTAATTTTTATAAAATATATATTTTTTAATCCTTCGGGCTTGGAAGGTGGTTTTCATCAAGTGCACACCTTTAGTCTTTAGTACCTGAATTTGTAGGTTGGCTTTCCTCTTTAAAATGCAATTCAATCATTTTTAAAGGTGCACCGACATTCCCAAGTAAAAGGTGCAATATCCAGGTACATGGTACGACCTCAGCAACAAGGAGAGGTTTAGAGTTTAGGACCCTTTCTGTTTCCTTTAAAGGGTCTGTTTCTATTTAGATAAAAGCACATCAGCTCGTCCTGAGAGGGAACCTTTAAAGGTTTTGTGAAGAAGAGTAAAACAGGGGTTTCTCTAAAAG
>JAQMYG010000019.1:8103372-8115872 GCA_030014215.1 Clariallabes teugelsi | reverse complement strand
AAAATGCAGTTCACTGCTCAGGTCAGAAGTGAGGTCTGGTGAATGAATTAACCAGTAAGTATGGATGCAGTTTTGTCACCTGATGTGCCAAGACGCTTCTGTTCATTTTAAAACTGGCCTGTTAGTGTGAATACAATCCGACCTTTCTTTTGGTCACGTTTATTTTCCCTCAGGACGGTCAACTTCGCTAGCATTTGCACTTCATATTTAAAAGCGAGTGACATAATATCTCACCTGCAAACAGCTTTTGCTTTTCTTGCATCTGATTCGTGGAAGATAATCTGACAGCTCAGCCAATTTTCTCCCAAAATAACTGGCTAGGTATAAAATATTTTTGGAAACAAATCTGTTAAAGCTGGCATCTTGTTTGTTCTCCTTATATTGACATATCTCATTTTAACACAATAAAAAAAGTCAAGACAAATAAAAATGTGTCACTGACTAATTACTACCTGCACTAATGTGTTTCTGTCACACTAACTCATGTGCCTAAGGGATTGTCTTTGTTCTTTACTAACTAAGTATAATGCTGAATGTCTTCTTCATGTTTTACAGAAATATTCTTAATTTTAGCTCACATTTAAAGTACAATTATGTCATTAATACCCCTGACTTTGGCTTTGTCCTTCTCTCGCTACAGACATGCCCTGTGTTCAGGCCCAGTATGGCCCCTCCCCTCCAGGGCCCTGCTACTCCGCCCAGTCCTTCGTCTATCCCGGCGAATACCACAGTAGCGAGCTAATGGCACCGGACTACGCTAAATGTGACCTGGGTGGAGGGGAGATCTCAGCAGCAGCAGCCACCACGTCGCTGCCCAGTTTTAACGTGTTCGTCGAGGGGGGCTTCGAGCCTAAACCCTCGTGCTTGTATCAGATGTCTGCAACACAGCGGTCCACCATTAAGAAGGAAGACGACAGTTTTGCATCAGTCGAGGAAGCCATGGCCTCCGGCTCCATGTATTTCAAACAGTCTCCACCTTCGACTCCACCCACACCACTCCACCCTGGCCCGGCTGGTACCTCTTTCCTGTGGGAGGAGCCTCACGGTCTACCTCTGGTGCCCCAAGCATGCTCACGTTTCGCCCATTTCTATGACCAGACAGCACAATCCGTGCCCACTTCCAGCAGCTACGAGGCGCCCATGGGCTTGCAGATCAGGCCCGAGCGCTCTCCTTCGTCTTCTTCCTCGCACCCGCCGCCCGGCCTCGAACCGCACTCACATGCACACTCACACGTCTACCCATTGAGCGTGGGCAAACCAGGAGGCCTGGGCTTCCGTTCGCTTGGCATGGGGCCATGCCCACAGTCACTCCTGGCAGAGAGCTTGCCGTCGCCACCTGGACGTGCCACCTCTGGAGAGGGCACGTGCGCCGTGTGTGGCGACAACGCTGCCTGCCAGCACTATGGGGTTCGAACCTGCGAAGGCTGCAAGGGTTTCTTTAAGGTAAGGAGTGAAAATCACAAATCGCACATTACACATAAACAGACAAGCCATGCACAAGCCTTATAGGGGCTGTATTGGGTTACAACACACCCAGAGAGGTGGGGATTAGAGTGGCTGAGATGGCTCAGGACAGTTGGATCGGAAAGTTTAAATCAGGAACCTTTAAAGTTGTACCACCGGAACATTTTAGAGTTATAAGAGGAACCTGATCACACTCTCCTGTTAGAATGCTAGATAAAGTCTTGTTTTGCACTGTGGCTCGTGCATTTCCTTGTGCGTATTGGCAACGTGTGAACCTATTAAAAAACTATAAAGACATATATTTGAGATTTTGCAGTATTATTTCCAATATGACACTCATACAAGGAAACAAAAATGATTGTAAGAGATCACAACAAACGAGCTCGCAGGGATATAAAGATACAGGCTTTACTGTTTTAAAAAGCATAATGAATAATCATTATATAATGAAATTAATTCACACGTCTTATGGTAGATAAAATGTAGAAATACATATCAGTATTCAAAAACATCACTTAATGCTCAGTTAATCAGTTAATACTAATAAATTAGTTCCATATTGTGATGTTATTGTATTGCGTCTGCTTGCTGTCGGTTGTCATGTTGTACATTTTCGAATGCCCTGCATGTGTGTGGCGGTGTGTTTGCACTCCGGCGGTGGCCGGTGTTAATTGTGTATTCATTAACGCCCCATTCATGTTGCTCGTGGGGTGAATAGAGCTCTCGGCTGAAAAGTGGCGCATACACCCGACGCCCCTCTCTCCTCGAGTGTGAGGCTCAGGGTTAACACACTATTGTTACACACTCAGCAGGCTCCTTTAACCAAGGTTGTAGCCTATTGTATTTAGAGAAGGATGTGTCGATGAGAGCAGGGTGTGTGTTTTATGTGTGTCTGTGTGTGACTGAATATGGATGTTCTTGGAGTAACAACAGAAACGTTACGCATTAAAACAATACTTAAAGAGAAAAGCCTTTTCTGGAATTACACAAGCCGTGCCGAGTTCCAAAAAAAAAAAAAAAAGAAGCGTCAAGGGTTTCGGTTTGAAATGTGAAAAGTATGTGTGCTGTGTTTGTATGTGTGTGTGTGTGGCTGAGTGCTCTCACAAATCGTCTGACCGGCGGTTGCCACGGCGCCTGTGAGGGTCGTCTCCCCCGGCGACCAGCGAGAGGTGTGACAGCGGCGCGCACTTAAAATACAGCAGCCTGGAGCTGTGTCCAATATCACACACACACACACACACATGCAGAGAGAAGACACATCAGTCGTAGGCAAAGGCACAAAACAGATGAAAGTTCATCTATATTTCCCATGTAGGCAGAGACTATGAAGGAAGGAAATAATGATTAACAGAAAGTCTAAAGGAGAATAAAACATAAAGACAGAAAAGAGAGAGAGAGAGAGAGCGAGAGAGAGAGAGGAGTTGAAGGATGACTTGAGAGAATGGTGGGCTGGAGATAATTGAATACAGCCTGTGGTCCTGTGCTGAGCTAATCTATCCCCGTTCAATTAGTTTCACAATTTATTTGTATTTAGTAATTAATAAAAGCAGGGGTTTCTGAGCCTCGGGCCTTCATGGCTATCCTTCTCTCTCTCTCTCTCTCTCTCTCTCTCTCGTACACACACACACATAGGCAAGTCAGACAATTAGCATACACACACAAAGCATCTATTCAATTATATTCCCCAGTGCTTTAGCACATAATGCAAACATTAGTGAGGGAATTTTAATGCTGTCCATTATTTCCTATTTAATAAAAAAAAAAAATTAAATGAAAAAAATAGTGACATCTTTTCACCTGTTAAAATGTACACATATACACCCATTTTGAACGTTCCTGCTTATTTCCCATAAATGCAGAGCATTGTGCCTAATGGATTGGCTGTGCACATTTGCCATCAAATTATTCCGCCGTTAATTATCGATGCATTGTTGGTTTCTGGGCATTTTCTGACCATTAATATGCACAGCTCATTGTACTAAATGCTCTTATTTCCATATGAATACACAACAATTTTGTATTAAGTAATGGCACTGAATATTAGGAAAAACTCAGCTCTCTGTTTCACTCAGTCAACTTTTTCACAAGTTTTTGTGATACACCGAGTGAGTCATTCTGTGCCATGCGCGAGAGCCATATTCAGAATACATGTAAATAATGCAGATGCTGCAGAGACCAGTTCATTCAGAAAAAAAAAATGATAATGATACACCTCCGTAAGCCACAGCAGTGGAAGAACTTGTGCGGAGCTGTCCTGCGACTCTGCATAGCTCAATTACAAGCGTGCAGCAGAGTGTGAGCGTTATTTTGTGTTGTAATGAAGGTGAGAGGGCAAGATTAGAGACGCATGTGGATACACGGGCTGGATGCACAAGACATAAAGAGATGAGCGGAAACAGCGTAGACACATGTTGTAGAGCTGGTCGGCAGCACATTTGCACATATACACACACACACACGCTTAACCAATTAATGATGACCCAGTTCCACCTCTTGCTCTTGAACAAACACACATTTCTAATTGCTTGCTCAGAGCAGAGTGAGAGAGTAAAGGGAGAGAAATAATGTCTGATTAGGGGAGGAGGAAGGGAGGAGTGAACGACGTAGAATCCCTAAGGAGTTTGGATGTGCGACGAGGCCATTAGCACATGTTACATGTCATGAATCTGTATCCGCTTGGGCATACCCGCCCCCAGGACCCTTCTGGGCACTGGAGCACAAATACAGATTTGGGGATTTATTGGGTGTTTTTTTGTCCTGTTAAAATACGGAGCATGATTTTATATGACTATATATTTTATACATTTAGATATGTGGTGAACTGTTTTCAGCTGTCCACAATGCAGTGCAACAATGAACATTTTAGTTCTTTAGTTCTTCCAACATACTGTAAGATTAAGCTAATGCCACGTTATCCGATTTGAGTGTGTGAAACCATTCAGAGCTCATAGGATAAAGTTTACAGCAGTGTCCTAGAAATGCCATAATCTGACTTGCTCGAACTAATCTTCACACCAGATCTGCTCTTTGAAGGTACCCTAAAAAATAAAAGAACTTGAATGTACAGTAATTCTGCAAACCAGTGTGTAATCCCATGAGCACTATCTATTATAGATGTGTGTGTTTATTAGAGTGTGGGTTTGTGCTCCAGGCAAGGCTTCAGACACCAGTAGACAGTCCTGTCTCACCGCTGTTCTGTGTTGTGTCCTATTAATTTAAGGAAAATCCGAAAGATTCTATGGTGCAATAATCGTTTGAGCTCTGCGTGTGCAGAAAGAGATAGATGCATAGATAGATAGTGAGAGAGGGGAGGCTTTTCACCTGTTGAAGCAGAAGCTTCGGGTTTCACAGTTCATTACTGCAACTACAATGTCAGTCCCGTCCGAATGCATACATGAAATGACAGACGTCGTCTGAAAAAATTTCTAACTCAAACGTCGTTTGGAAAACTAGTCCCGTCCGAATAGGGCTTATGAGGAAGTCTAGGAGTGCTCTGAAGGAGTGGCATGAAAATCAGACTTGGTTTGATGTAAAGGGGGTGTCTACTGCAGCCTGGGGCAACTGGGCCAAAAAAAGTCAGGTCACGCAAATTGCACAATATCATAAAAAAATCTGACGCACTGTTAACTCAGATGCTTTTATCTGGTGGTGCGTGGTGGACCACAAGTGCACAAAAGGTAACCTACAAACACCTGAAAACCACAACAATCAGTGCAGCGATAAAAATGAACGCTCATAACTTTTCAAAATTTCATTCACTAATTTAATTGTGCATATAACAATAAGCATGTATAAGCTACTAGTCTGTTCCTGTGTTTTCATCTTTTTATTTCTTTATTTTGATCTCATTAAACGAAGCAAATGTGTGACTAAACGAATCCCCTCTGGAACCATCTGGTCCCAACCTGCTTCCTCAACATCCAGTCTCGAGGCACCACTGTGCAGTTTAAAATGTCTAAAATGCTCAAGAAAAAAGCTCATGTGCATTAAGCCTTTATCTTCGCTATCTGAAATGATACTACACTCTCTCGAGAAAACAGTAAAAACAGTCCCTTTGGTTGTCACTGGGGTGGATGAGTACACTTTAAAGTGTTCTCAGTGTTATCTCAGGAACAGTGCACTACATCCACTACATTTCCAGGTGAAAGGTGCAAAGGACAAGGATGGAGGACACTTTTAAGCACGTGCCCGCACACTTTTTTTTCTTTTCTTTTCTTTTCTTTTTTTTTTTTTTTAAGAAATAATGGTCGGACAGGACAGGATGCGTGAAGAAAGACGCGCATGCGCAGGCACAAAGAAGAGGAAAGTCCTTAAATAGGCTAAAAAGGAAAGTCTGATTAAAGAGCGAGCTAATGAAAACCTTGACTCCCTGACAGACAGCTTGCGGTTTTGTTAAATTAGCGCTGTTTTCTTTTTCTTTTCTTTTTTTCCATTCAGTCTGTAGAGCTTGCTCTGGTAGCCGGTCTAAATCTGTAATGAAACCAACCCTGTGTGTGTGTGTGTGTGTGTTTTGCCGGTATTACGACGCGATTAAATGAGCCACAGATGTCGCTTGTGAAATTTCTGTTTTTATGTTTGTTTTGCGCGCGCTCCTGACGGCGGCGGAACTCGCCGGTCGCACGCATCTACATTTCAGCGCGCGCATCCTTTTTGTCCAGTTTAGGTTGTCGCGCGCATCTCTCTCTCTCTCTCCCGCATTCCTCTCTCTCTATCTCTCTCTCTCCAACTATCTCTCTTAATCTCTCTATTTCCATCTCGTTTTCCCGTCTTTCTTTCATGATGTGCACCCGCGTTTGTCTCTCTCCCCCCCCCCTTTTTTTTGCGCGCGCACAACTCAATTCGTGCAAGTTTGAATTCAACGCATTTAATTACAACTTTATTACCGCTCTTTCTCGCTCAGTTTTTTTTCCCTTACGCGTGCAACGTCTCACTCAGTCTCTTTTTTTTTGGTGCGCACTCGTCTCTCTCTCTCTCGGCGCGCGCAGACAACTCTAATATCATTTTAATAAGGTCGGTAATAATCTCGGCGGAGGAGAAAACCAGCCCAGCGGGGCCTCACTCTCGCTTCCTCCCTCTCAGTTACACACACACACACACACCACATAGCCCACTCCCTAGCGCAGCCACGAGCTGACCCGCGAGCTCCCAAAGGAGTGTTTCTGCGCGCGAGCGCGGCCTAGCTGCTCGCACCTCATTGTGCTAGTCACGCCGTCTCTCCCGCGAGCTCGGCACGGCGAGAAATTAATCTGATTAAATTATCCCACCCGCTTTACTATTATTATTATTATTATTATTATTATTATTATTATCATCATCCTGTAATTAAAATCTGACCCGAAAACCCAAATTGACTGAGGGAGGGGGAAGGGTGTGGGGGTGAAATGAAATAATGTGTTTATTGCCGCTGATTGTTCTCTCTCTCTCTCTCTTTGTGTGTGTGTGTGTGTGTGTGTGTACTCACAGAGAACAGTGCAGAAGAATGCAAAGTATGTTTGTTTGGCCAGTAAAAACTGCCCAGTGGACAAAAGGAGACGAAACCGCTGTCAGTACTGCCGCTTCCAGAAATGTCTGAGTGTGGGCATGGTGAAGGAAGGTAAGCTCTCAAATGCGCGCACGCACACGCACCCACGCGCACACAGAGAGACGCACGCGCAGTAGCTAGGCGATGTTTACATGCAGTCCAATAAAAGGTTTAACAAACGCAATGAGATTGCATTGATTCAATACAAACACACATTTGCTTTACTATTCTTGTGAGGATCCTGTAGTGACGTCATTCTTAACGCAGCTCTTTAATACCATGCCAAGTTCATTAATGAAAAGTAAACTGTTTCTTATTTTACTATTTAACATAAAAGCTGTAGTTTTTTTTTTTTTTTTTTTTGGTTTTAAGACCAACCCACAGTCAGATATTCCCTTTTCTGACATTTGAACATTTGAACATGCAATGTTAAACTGAAATTAAGGTAGTAGGAGGGGGCATGCATTCATTGAGAGAGAATATGATTCAGTTCTCAGTACTGATGTCAAGGAAATTTGATGAAACTCATTGTGTTCTTTCTACAAATAATGTATGGATCAGCAGAATGGTGTCCGTACATAGCTTTTCTATTTATCTCATTTGTAATTAGCGAATAACAGATTTATACAAATTAGTTATTGAGTCAAATGCATAAAGACATATAAACCAAATAAAATTTTAAGCGCTTGAGGGGTTAAGTGAGTACAAATAGGTTTATCTTAAGTCACTTTATTGAAGTGCATTTAAATCAAAGTGAGATACATACATTTGCACAACATAGTGTGTTTCTTTGGGAAAAAACACTGAGCTACCCCAGCTTTACATTACCATCAAATTTATAACACCAAAGATCAGCTTCCTTTGCTGTTTATACAAACTAAATGCGCTGGAGCTCTACAGTTCCTCCCTGCACACGTAAATCCTGTTAACAGTTTTCCGCTCAACTTGTTGACTATTTATCACAGCAATTATGGCCATGAGCCCGGTGCATATGACCCCTCGTGGACCCGTGGTTAGAGACAGGAATGGACAGGAGGATCATCTGCACGTAAATCACTTAAAACACCACATACACACACCCTTACACTGCGGGCGTCAGGGATACGGACTCTAATAAAGCGTTAGTGCTCAGCTCGTCCGGCCGGCACATGAATGAATTAAAAGATAATAGGAATGTTTATCAGTTACAGGATTTCCATCACACACTTCGCCTCGTCAATCAGGCTTGATCCGCTGCTGTAATGACACGGCCTACGGCGCAGGCATGTATAGGGTGTGTGTAGATTGTGTTTATAATGGGACTTATGGGAACGTATGTCCGCTTCCTGCATTAGTGAGAGTATTGGTTTAAAGAACGCACACATATGTTCATGACTCTGCTGATTGGGGGAAATTGAGTGTTTTGATATTTTGATAAGCACAGTACTTACAATATACAAGTTGTTCACAATGGTTGTTCACATCACATTAATGCAACATTTCATGCAATACATGCGAAAAGACAGTGTTAAGGCTCAAAACGATATTTTATAATAATAAAGTAAATACAAATATATTCTTTTACCTATAATGTGTTAAAAGGAGCTAACTTGTGTGGTTCTCGACACATAATTGCAGATATCAATAAACTATCTACTCAAAGTTAAAAGCTCTGGTTTCCACAGACTCTCAAATTGTTTGGAGTTTGTTTCACGTCAGCAAGCTACAGCTTTTTTTTTTTTTTTAATCCAAATGAGAATTTCTTTCATCATGTATTTCTATACTGTATAAACAACATAATCGTACTGTATATCATAGCAGTATTACTATAAATGTGATTGGTCCTACATTGATTTACATCTCAAATGAAGTTTTCTTGGTGGGTAACGATCGTTTGTGATTCAGTGTGCTCTGTATGTGTTTGTGTGCATTTTCACAGTGGTGCGCACAGATAACCTGAAAGGTCGGAGAGGTCGTCTGCCATCGAAGCCGAAGAGTCCTCTGCAGCCCGAGCCGTCTCCCCCTTCGCCCCCTCTCAACCTGCTCAACGCTCTCGTCCGCGCCTACTCCCAGTCCATCCCCCGAGAGCTCGACTACAGTCAGGTACCTACGTGTGCCTGTGTAACGCTGTATGGACCCTCGCTGTCTTTGTTTCTCTGAACCCGTCTGCCCTTTTCTTTGTACCTCTTCCTGTCTCTGTCTCTTTCTTTTATGTATCTGACAATTTCTGACACCTTCTGCGTTTCTCTGACTTTTCTACTTTTCGCTACTTTCACAATTCCTTCTCTATTTCGCTCTGTTTACCTCAGTCTCTGCCCACTCAACCTTTCTCTGTCTCGCCCACACCTATAATTCAGTTTAGTTTCCGTGGCGTGACAAATAATGATACTTCTGCACTTTCAAAACTTGGGAAGTATTAGAGAATATTGAAATATGCAAAACAGTAGAAATGAGACCCAAAATGCTGAATTAGTCTAACTGTCCTTAACACATCGTCTTCGTCTCCGGTTCTAGTTCAGCGCAGTAGAGACGGGGACCTTAGTCGAAGCTCAGCAGATTCAGCTCTTCTATCGGATCCTCACCGGCTCCATGGAGGTGACGCGACGCTGGGCCGAGCGGCTCCCCGGCTTCACTGAGCTCCACCACGATGACCAGAGTCTGCTCATAGACTCAGCTTTCCTTGAGCTCTTCGTACTCCGCTTGGCCAACAGGTAGGGGGATGGTTCATGGTTCTGTGGTTCAAATCAGGATTCATTTGGTGTGCAAAATTTGGTGTGGCATCTCATAGACTCTTATTATTCTAAAAACAGATAATTCATCCTGCTGCAGTATTTTCATATTAGTTCTTTGTATCTTATAATACGAGGGCCGTTCGAGTCAAACTGGGATGTTCAAGTCAAACCGGAAATTTCTCACGGATGAAGGTGTAAAACCGAGTGACATTTAAATAAGACTTCAAGCAGAGCACGTCTGGAATGTGGAATGTCTGATGGGAAGAGACGCATCTGTCTGTGGCAACTGTACACACAGTGCGCCTTTCCAGGAACTTTGAGTTATTGACACATCCTCCACACAATCCTGTGGTTTCCACATGTTTGGGCCATTAAAGGAGTTCCTTGGAGGCCAGCGTTTCAAACATGAAGCAGGCAGAAAATTTTTTTACCAGCACTAGTGAAGCGCTGGAATATGCAGCAGCCGATTATATTGCGATATAAAGAGAGTTTATCACTCTTTGAATTGTGTTCTGTTATTCCGAACAATCCAAAATCCTGGTTTGACTTGAACGCCCCTCATATACTGAGAGCTATAACATCGGGTTGTGCTGGGAATTTTCCCGAATCTCCATGGTCTCTTCAGTGAAACCTCCGTGCTCTTGGACTTTCACTGGTTTGGAGGTTGCTACGGTCACTGAGCTGACCACCCTCGGCATGTGCTTTGTTGAAGTTTATGGGATAGCAACCCTCTTTAACTCTCACACATATACGTAGCAACCCTCCCACGACACACTCACATATACGTCATGTTGCTGTCACATGTTCCAATCCTTCTTGTAACTTTTTTGTTTACGGATGCAGGATTTTAACACTAAACTTGATCAAAGATAAATCTTTTTGCTGGCCATGACTCAGTGGCGGTCTGATTTCGTTATCAGGAAGTGGATTCTTTTTTTTTGCTCCGCATTTAGATAGCAATGCATCCAAACCTCATCTCTCATTCTCTCTCTCTCTCTCTTTCATGCTGATTCTTTCTCTAGGTCTCTTACTCTGTGTGTGCATGTGTGTGTGTGTGTGTGTGTGTGTGAGGAAGCAGGTGCAGGGAGGGAGGCCAGTGGGTGGTGCCGTCACAGCCTCAGTATGGGGCTTCTGACTCACCCTGGCCTACGTCACACATGCACTCGCACAACCAGCATGGACGAACTGTACATGAGACCAAACGTGCATCTTTACACTCATGTCAACACCTCTAACACACACATATATAAAGTTTTCACAGTGCCTCACAGTGCCTCACACACCCTTGTAATCGTTGCATATGACGTAAAAGTAAAGAATGCGGTTTCAGGAACCTGCTTCTCCCTTTCTATAGAGCTATGCGACGTCTGTGTTCGTCATTGCAGTAATAAATATATACGTCGAGTGAGGAAGTAACACAAATATGAACGCATTATCCGGATGGAACAAATAATGGGGTTGAAACAGAAACAAATACGGGTCTTTTTAAAAGCAAGGGCAATATTATTTATTTATTTATTTATTTATGTACTTACTTATTTTTAAGAAGTTTTACATTTGACAAAAAAAATGCGCTTTCATGTGGCCTGCAAGACGGAGAGAATGTTCATCAATGAACCTGGTTATATGATGCATACGCAAGCATATAGTACCAGTCAAAATTTTCTTAATTCTAAACAGTACTGGAGATTGAAATAACACG
Organism: Clariallabes teugelsi; assembly: GCA_030014215.1. Taxonomy (NCBI): domain Eukaryota; kingdom Metazoa; phylum Chordata; class Actinopteri; order Siluriformes; family Clariidae; genus Clariallabes; species Clariallabes teugelsi. Next base: position 8,104,474 of record JAQMYG010000019.1, on the reverse strand, counting down.
GAATTATGTGATTAAGTAACAACAACAACAACAACAACAGTAAGTTGTTATTTTGAGAAACAAAGGGCTGGAATATTTCTTGCAAGAGCAGTATTGTCAGGTGCATTTGCAAAACCCATCAAGCACCCCGCTGAACCTGGCTCTCATGAAAATCAGACCAAAACTTAGTTACCAGCACCTCAGATTAGAGCTGTTATGAAGAGCATAAGTAGAAGACACATTTCAGTATCAGCTGTTCAAAGGAGATTATTGCATATTTTCAAGTTTAAAGTTTTATTGTCATATGCACAGTAAAGAAACATGTTCCCACCTGTACAATGAAATTCTTCCTTTGCTGTTCCCCTAATGAATGCTGCTAAAAAAAAAGTAGAAAATAAGCATCAAAATAGAATAAATATGGATATAAAAAGAATAGGTATATAAAAAAAAAAGGATATACTGTATATCAAGATACAATTAAGCCAGAATATGAAAAATATGCAAAAGTATGAAACGAATATCGAAATATATATACAAATCAATTTTGGACACCTTCAGCATTGCTTTACAATGTAGAAAGGAATAAACATCACGAAACATCAGGAAAGACCAGTTGGTTAACAGTTGGTATAAAGTGTGCATTGTGTTCACTCCCTCATCTTTAGAAGCTGCCTGCTTACGGTCAAAGTGGTTTACATTAGGCTTGAAGTTTGTTTGTATGTTGGGAAATGGAAACCTGATTTACAGCGAGGTGCGAACAAAAGTAATAACCCTTTGACTATGTGTGACGTAACTGAGGCTGAGGAACTGTCAGAGGATGTATTCACTTATCATGTGCACCTTGCTGGCATTTCTAATTAAAAAAGAAAATGATTAAAAGATATATATCTTTTGGATTAGGACACTCCCATGCTCCAACGTTACTTAACCTTATGCTTTATCCATCTTGCATGGACAGTTACCAGACAGTAATTTATATTAATTCCTAATAAAAACTAATTTACATCAGAGTAGTCTCTGTGCTTTATCGATAAAAGTAAAAAAAGAAAGAAAGAAAGAAAAAAGGTTGAGCACAAGTGATGACTAGACACAATAGATTTGTGTTATGTAGTCATTCGGGTGA
>JAQMYG010000019.1:8085142-8103272 GCA_030014215.1 Clariallabes teugelsi | reverse complement strand
AAAGAAAGAAAGAAAAAAGGTTGAGCACAAGTGATGACTAGACACAATAGATTTGTGTTATGTAGTCATTCGGGTGATGACGATAGCACATGATCTTGTGGTAGGTGGTGCTGTTGTAGTGCCATTGCTCTTGGTTCTAAAAAAAAAAAAAAGTAAAAGATAATCTGCTTTAAGCCACTTACAAACAGCAAATATGCCAATTAGACAATTTAAACCAGTTAGCTCTGGTGTATGCTAAGGTTTTGTTTGGTGCATGCAGTGAAGAAGGCAGGAAAAAATGTGTCCCTTTCACTGCATTCTCAAGCGAACTTCAGTTTTTGGAACATAAAAAGGGAATCTGAAGTAGGGAAAAAGGGAAAGAAGCACGTTTGATTACTAGCAATTTCCCTTCTGTGTGTTTTTTCCCGAAAACTTCACTCGCATGACTATACTGGAAGAGCGTTACCGATTCCTTCACCTCCATTAAAACCATTATTGGATTGTCTAAGAAATAAAATGCACATTATGGCTTATTACCTTATTTATCTTTGATTAGTTTCTAGAACATCTTACAGTGCAGAAGATTTTAAATGTATTAATAATAACACCACATGGCTTTCTTTAAACCAAAAATGTTACAGTAACTGTAAATAAATAAATTAGTTCCATCAGAGTCTCTTTTTGTCCTCTATCTTTAAAATGCACGGGAAAAAAAAAAAAAAAAAAAAAACATGCAGCAGTGAAAAGCACTGAAACTGGAGACTCCTTCCATGAGTGATATTAAGTAATCATCTCCTTACAGAAATCTTTACTATGTTAATTATTAGCTATTAATCATAACTTTTATTGTAACACTAGATATCTAATAAGTATTTTGTAGCATCTCCAGTAGAGATGGGGAAAAAACGATTCAGTTAGGTCTAGTGTTTCTTTTGTGTGACAATTCCTGTATACCGACACTGACACCAGAATCAGTTCTAATTTATTTGTTAAGGTGGAAAAACTTCGCACTTCCACTATAATCCTACAGGTAGTACCATCTAAAGTGCTCACACACTGGCAGGCGGCACAGCATCCCGTGTAGTTGGAGAGAATTATTTGCAAAGTTCTGATTGTAAGCTGAAGCAGAAGATTGTACAACAGATGACAAGAAACTGTATAAAATTTGTCCCTATACTCTAAAAGCAGATCAATGAGGTTGAAAAATGCTAGAGTATTTTATATTCTTTTATAGAGTTTTTAAAAACAATTTTTGCAAGTTGCATCCCTTGTCCTGTCCTGGGTTTTCTGTCCCGCTGTGTCGCAATGCATTTGCATTCCATAATTGTGTGCTAATGAAGAACAGTTCACAAGCAGAAGCCAGCACTCCACAGGAAAACAAGAGGAGGTTTTTCCTTCCTAAATTGCAGGGTTGCTAGTTAAGAGGTAGCGAAGGAGAGCAGTGAGAGGAGGACAGGAGAGGAAAGCAGTACAGGCGAGATCCTAGGGGCCATTCGAGTTAAATCTGGTTCGTCATTTTAGACGAAACCACACCGAGCAAAAAATAAATAAAATGAAATGAACAAACTCTCTCCATGGGTCGTATCCCACATCCGAAAGAGTGAGGGAGCGAGATGAAGGGGGTTGGAGGAGGAGAACGAAATCTCAGGAATGTTTTAAAAGCTTTAATTACGAGATCTCGAACGTAATTAAGTCCCGTTCCGATCTTTGATGTAGTCTTCCCTACGCTGGCTTTCATTTGTGCCCATGGTAACTGCGTTCAAGACTTAAACCCGCTCCGGTCAGGGCTGCTCAGAGGAGATGAGACGGAGAGGGTGGGCACGCTTGTGCGCGTCGGTGCTCGTATGTAATCAGTCAGACAGACGTAACGGGAATAACGTTATCTTTTTTCTCTTTGAGAGGAAAAAAAGTGGTGATTAATTAAAAGATGAAAGTGCCGTCGAATGAAGTTCAGCCATCAAACAGCACCTTGAAGGTGGAATAAATAACAACAGTTCGTGATCAGTCTTTAATCCCCCTCTCTCTTGCTCTCTCTCTCTCTCTCTCTCTCTCTCTCTGTGCCTCACCAGTGCCACCAAAGCATCGGAAAAAGTTTATTGCAATCGATTTGCAGCTCAGGGAATCGTCTCAGGACAAAAGAAATGCAAACCAAGCAAACAATACTTTCATGAGATCACACACACACATTTTGTACTTGCACTTGTATTTAAATAGATTCACACTGGCATGAAAATTGTAGCTTGTTGTAGTTTGTTTGCCGACATCCCAAACCACAGACTACCAGCCTAAACACTCAAAATAGTCCCCCACTATAGGTAGTGAGAATTACTAAGTGGCACATTATTGCATCTAAGGGCTAAAACCATATTTTACAATACGACAATAAAACAGCTTGTCATGGTAGACAAAAACTGAAACGCATAAGAACGTTAAACTTGCATATGATTGCAAAGCACTGAAACTGGAGACTCCTTCCATTAGATGTAGAACTGCAGGCATTTATGGATGTTTGAGTTTTGTTTTTGTTTTTTTTATTATGAACGTATGAGTAGCTATTATGCAAATTGTAATATAAAGAAGAGATCCTATTGGCTCAGGTTTCTCAGTACAAACTTGTTTGTTTTAGGACCTTTAACTGTCTATTTATTTTCTTCATCTCGAACATTTTTGGTTACACTTCTCTCTGTGTCTCTATGTTTCTTTCCTAGCGATGCCTGCGAGCCTGAATAAATAACACTTCGCGATTGCACTAAGCCCTTCTCCTTTTCTCTCTCCCTCTCTGTCTTTCTTTGCTGCAGGTCGTTGTTGACGGAGGAGAAGTTTGTTTTCTGCACAGGCCTGGTGCTCCACAGGCTTCAGTGTCTGCGAGGTTTCGGAGAATGGCTCGACTCCATCAGAGATTTCAGCTCTCATCTTCAGAGTCTCAGCCTGGACTTGCCGGCGTTCTCTTGCCTGTCGGCCCTGGTGCTGCTCACAGGTAACACACACACACACACACACACACACACACACACACACAGTGAGAATAACCCCCAAAAAAGGCGGCCCTCTCGTTTTTTTTCTTTTTCCTCTCGACATCCCTCGCTCTCACATTCACACCTCTTTATGTGGCCGGCGCTGATTATCTCAGGTGTGGGACAGGTGATGGCCAAGACTGGGTTTAGCCACACGGGAGGACTAATCCCCTTTTTAATCACAGCAAAAGAGAACAAGCGAGAGAGAGATCAAGATAGAGAGTGGAAAAGGGGTTGGTCTATTTTCTATAAGGACAGCTGGGGATTATTGATTATTGGGTGGCAAAGTTCACATAAACAGGTGTGTGTGTGTGTGTGTGTGTGTGTGTGTGTTTGTTGTGAGAACCAGCAGGTGTTTCAGGTATTATGCACATGCATGACTGACACAGACGCTAGACAATAGGGTGAGCCAGGGCTTTATTTTAAAGGGGGAATGCTTTCCTACAAGGTTAAAAATCACCCCTTTGTGTCTCCAGCACAAAAAGATGTGTTGTTCTTTGTCTAATTGCATGCATGTAATTTGCACGCAGAGTTGTTTTATATGTATGAGAGAAATGATCACAAACTGATGAGTTTATGTGCACATAAAAATGCACACTTTATAAGAGCTTATAAAGTGCTAACCATCTTAAGTGATTGATTTAAAAATAATAATTGATGCACTAGATAATTGACTAGATCATATGCCGGATTTTATTGTATTTATTTACATTTTACGTCGTAGTTTTTAGGCATGAGAATCTCCAGGGACCACCCGATATGATATTATCACGATACCTAAGTGCCTGTTCGATTTTTGTATCGCGATTCTCTTAGTATCACGATTTTTTTAATAAATGTATAAAAATTAATTATTAAATGTTTTTCAGATTTTTTTTTACAATTCTAAACAAACTTTACAAGTAATTTGCTCGTACTAGACGGGATGATGTGTGTGTGAACAGTTTAGAGCACACCACCTGTAGGAGAGATGAATTAAAAATCTAGATTGTAACATTTTCAATTTTGGAGTCAATGAGGCAACACATGTACTGCCACATAAAAGAATCTTGATAAGTAGCTGAATCAGTTGTTCAATCAGTTTGATTGTTGAGGTCCACCAGAGTCAGAGGCTCATGATTAAACACACAAAATTACAGTAGAATCATTGTTATTAATATTAATAACAGGAGAAATAATAGCTGATTATCTATTAAATAAATTGCTGAAAGATGCCGAACTCAAGCAACAGACCTGTCTTTCCACGTGTCTCTTTAGCAGAATGTGTGTGCGTATGTGTGTGTGTGTGTGTGTGTGTGTGTGTGTGTGTGGGTATGTGTTGGCCTCCACGAAGCAGCACTTAGCTCTGTAGTGGGAGGAATCGAGCACTACTCAGTGGAGACCTGCTCTCCACTATTCCCCTTCTCTCTCTCTCTCTCTCTATCGCCCTCTCTCTCTCTCTCTCTCTCTCTCCATCCACTCGTCTACTCAAACTATCGACCCTCTAAAAGTGTCTGCGGTGAAAGAGAGCCATCGATCAGCCCCTAGAGAGCGGGAGAAAGAGGGAGCGAAAGTAGAACGAGGGACAAAGCAGCTGCTGAACACCTACGGCACGAGAATAAATAAAAGCAACACACACACACACACACACACACACACACACACACACACAGTTCTTATGTTTACACCCAGGCTAATAAACCTTTAACAAACTACCTGATAGCTTAATTAGAAAAGAAATTATACAAATAGAGCAAACTGATAAAGGGCAATTAAAATAACATTTATACCCAGCTAAACCTTTAATAATGTAATAAAAAAAGAAGAATAGGAATTTTTAAATCCAGTTCATGCCACAATTATAACTTTTGCTGAAATGTTTAAGAATTCAGCTACTTTTTGGTGTATATATAATTTATTTAACAAAAATTAAGCCAAAAAATTTGCAAAAAATACTAACTACCCCCACACCAACCAAACCCCCAGTTATTATTCGTCAACAATAAATCGTAGTCATTGTTCCCTATAAGGCTTTATCTCTCTCTCACATCATTGTGGAGGAATTTTGGTCCATTCTTTCAGTTCATTGAGGTTTTTGGACATTTGCTTATGAACAGCTTCCTCAAGGTCCCACCACAGCATTGGGTTGAGGTTCGGCCATTAAGATTTAGATTTACTGGTGTGCATCAGATCGTTGTCCTGACCCAATTTTGACCCTAGCTGGTCTCATATGGCCCCACATTTGCTTCTAGAATACGTTTGGATCCAGAGGAGTTCATGGTCACCTCAATGACTGCATGGTGCCCAGGTCCTTATGGCTGCAAAACAAGCTCATCCCCCCTCCACCACCGTGCTTAACAGTGGCTATTAGGTATTTCTGCTTAAATGTTGTTTGGTTTTCGCCAAACATGATGCTGATCATTAAAGCCAAACAACTCCACTTTTGTCTCATCTGTCCATAGGACATTTTTCCATAAGGCTTCTTATGGAAGTTTTTTGAACCTCAGTCATGCTTCTGTGTTCTGTTTAGACAGAAGAGGCTTTCTCCTGGCAACCCTACCGAACAAACTGTACTTGTTCAGTCTTCCTCTAATTGTGCTGCCATGGATTTTACCAGTTCCCATGTTCAGTGAGGCCTGTAGAGTCTGAGATGTAGTCTCTATTTTTGTATTTCTCTGAGCATGGCAAGCTCTGACCTTGGGGTGAATGTGGTGGGAGACGTCGACCCCTGGGAAGAATGGCAACCGTCTTAAATGCTTTCCACTTGTGAATAATTTTTCTAAATGCAGCTGATAGGAACAACTCAAAGTGCTAACTTCAGCAACTTAAAGTGACTTAATTCCTTGTGTTCCTTGTTACTATGGCAACAGCGACACGAAAACGCCACTGCTCGCATACGCGCTTCGTTCAGACTTTTAGGAACATGCACGTATCTAGGGATTCTTTTTTGTAACAAATTGTTAGGGTGAATAGAAACAGTTTGTGATCTGCAATTCATTTGGATTGATGAAACATCCAGCGTGGAGTGAGAAGTGTGTGAAGTAGGCAGGCTCGAGGCTTGTTATTGACACACCAGTGCTAAAGTGATAAAGCAGGAGCTTCACACTAACTCAGTGAGACAGCAGCTAGGAGCAAGTGTGACATTTTGTTCCTTTTGTAACCCAGGCCACACACACACACACACACACACACACACACACAGGATATTCTCAGGTCTTTCCATTTGTACCTTCACCAGCCACATTATCAACAGATGAGTATGAGGTGTGTGTGTTTATGGCAGGGGGGTGGTGGGGGAGGTGGATGGTAAGTCAGTCTGACATTAGGAAGCTGCTGGTGGTGTTGCGTTTACTAACTACATTAGTATTGAGCTCTAATCAGATTTGGCTGTTGAGGAACACCACATTATCTTACTAATTGTCCTGATTGTGTCCTGTGTTTATGGTAATGCTATTAGAGAAATAATCATGTCAGCGCCTTTATTTCCTGAATCCGTGTACATAGTGATAATTTGCCCTTATCCTTTGTAACGTTCGACACCTTTAAATATAATCTTACTGACCCAGTGTGTGTATTTTGTTTTAATAGCTGTTATTAAACAATTATTATTACAATTATTAATATACAATTATATTAACAATATTTATCAAAAGAGATCTTCTGTGTGTAGTGTATAAAAGAATAAGTATAAATATTAGCAGTAGGAAATGTTGGCCTACTTTGAGAGGAAGAGGTCATTTGACTGACACGGCAGTTCACCAACCACAGAGCTTTTCCTACTTCTTATGTAAGCATGCCAGATCATCTCATTTACATATCAACATAAATAAAAGAACCTTTTTAACGACAATGCAGGATTTGTCAAAATCTTAAACCACTCCTCATTTCTTCATATTTTGCTTCCAAAGAGCCAGACTTTATTGTATTTTTATAGACTTTTTGTCTCTCGTTTTCAGTCCAGACCCTGTACCTGAGCAGTTTCAGAGGAAAGTTTTTTGTTTGTTAAACCACACCATGACTTGTGAATCAGTCAAGCATAAGAAACATCTAACTTAAGGCATGAACCAGTGAAAAACAGGTGCAGCTGATGACAGATGATCAGGCCGGTGATTAGTACTTGTGATGCTGAATGAGTGGTTGAAAAAAATGAGAGGGGAAATGAGGTTGCTGCTGAGGTCGTTACATCAACAAACCATTTGTTTTGTTTGTTTGTATATTGCAAACAGTTGTTTGCATTTCCTTAATTTAACCTACATAATTTAATGAAATTTAATGTGAAGAAGTGTGGGAAAGAAATTCTCCCTTTGCTTTGTGGGTTTCCTCTGGGTCCTCCGTTTCCTCCTGCAGTGCTAAGACATGTTGGCTGAGTGATGTTTTCAAATTGCTTGGGTGTGTGTGAGAAATTAAAACAAGTTTATTGTTGGATTAATTGTTTTATTATATGGTTCAGCTTTTAGTAGAAATTTACGCAAGTCAGACAGAAAGATAGATAGATAGATAGATAGATAGATAGATAGATAGATAGATAGATAGATAGATAGAATTGCATTCAGTAGAACATAAAACTTGACCAAATGTACTTATTCTTTGCCTTTCTTTTTCTCCTAAGATCAATGTCATGGCCTCAAAGAGCCCAAGAAGGTGGAGGAGCTGCAGTCCAAGCTTGTCTGCTGCCTTCGAGACCACTTGAGCTCAGGCGGGGCCACAGGCGTGGCCGCAGCAGGCAAGGCCCCACCCCCAGTGGATGCCGTCCTGGGCCTGAAGGCGGAACTTAGGTCACAGCGTACTCAAGGCCTACAGAGGATCTTCTACCTAAAACTAGAGGACCTGGTCCCACCTCCACCTCTCATCGACAGATTTCTGGACGCACTGCCCTATTAATACAGACATGCCGCCCCCAAAAGCTCACCCGGGCACGCCCATGGGCTGGGGAAACCCTACAGAGAACGGAGCCTGACGAGAGACTTCACTGAACTTAAATTTTCTCTCAAGAGGCTTCAGACGTACACTCTTTTCCACCTCAGCCTCAGCAGTATGTCTGAAAGTGTTAGCGTGTGTATGTGTGTGTGTGTGGGTGTGTCTGGGAAAGACAGAAAGCAGAGCTGTGCTTTTTGGACTGTGGTTCTATGTGTGTGTGAAATGGAAAGAAATTAATCGAGAGATGAAAGGTTGAAATTTCAGTTCAGTCAAAAGGCAGGCAGTCTGCTCCACATACACCTACACACAGTTACACACGAGACACAAAGGACATATGAAAGGAGTGTGTGTGTGAGTGTATATATGCTCCTCTGCGGAACGCTTGAGGCGAAACCAATCAACAGACGTCCAGACAAAGTGCATTAAATTCTAACCACCGAATCACACTCCGAAAAACTGCATACAAGTGCAATTTACTAAGTGCTATTTAAAAAAAGGAAGAAAAAAAAATTAGACAGAAGTGTAGGAAAGAAAACACAGGAGTGTGTGTGCGTGTGTGTGTTCCATTTCTATTTCAACTCTAAATTATTTTACTACTACGACTCACCCTGTGAAGTAATGATATCAACCCAGGCAGATTTCTCACACACCAGTCTGCTCACTAACTCTTGCAACTCTTGAGCAAGTTCTACAGACTTGAAGTTACTGTAGAGTTTATTTTTTATCATTATTATTATTATTCTGGTTTTTTACAAACCAGGGAATTTTAGGGTTAGGAGTGTAGAGCTAAACAAGAGTGCAAGGGAGCATTTGGGCTGCAAGCACTTAAAAAAAGAAAGGAGTTAGAGATGGGGCACGGAAGGAGGGAATGATAGTGTGGGAAAGAGGGAGGGAGGGACGAAACATTCCGTGCTCATGCTCATTTTTATAAGTTTCTATTGTTAACACCGTCTATTAATACGGGGAGGACTGTGTTGCAAAAAAAAAGTTTGTCTTTCATTTGTACAAAAACAGATTATATGCATGGTTTTCTCTTTTTCTCGCCTTTCTTGCCTGTATTTATTTTGTTTGAGAAAGACGGCCAGCTCCTCAAAGGGCTCGGACACATTCACAGACTGGGCTTTTCCGCTAACATCGCCCAAAAGGCAACCATTTGTGACAAATGGAGAATTATATAAATATATAAATATATATATATACACAATACAAAACTAATATTTTGAAGTGTTTTTATCCAATAGATTTTTTCAAATCTTGTGGTACGAGTTGTGGATTTTTTTGTTTAGTTTTATTTTCTTTTTCAAAGAAAAGACAAGATTACAAAAAATGTCTCTTTTCAATTTGTTTGGATTAATTTTTATTTTCTCTTTGGTTCACTGGAGGCTCTGTTCAGCACTTTGAAATTATAAAGAAAAAAATGATTATTTTTGTCTGAAAGCGTGTGAAGTTTTGTTGCTGCAAGTACGCTGCGAGATCGAGGAAAGAACAATGTCTAAGGATGGAGGAGACTGAATTATTTACGGTGTGACATAATATAATACAATATAACTTCATATAGTTTCAAATAGGGTGAGATACACTGCTGCAAGAATGTCACAAAAGTGCAAATATTGAGTGATTTGCTTATGGAAAAAGTGAAATGATTGAGGACAATAGAAATAGAAAATTTCCATTAGAGCAGGGGAAAAAAATAGTAGTATAATCAGTTTGTAAGTGATTAAAGACAGTAATTTTTTAACATCAAAGTCTCTGCATATATCCTGCACATATGGAATTAATTTAAAATTTAGTTAATGTAATTACTTGTTATATAATATACTACGATAAATATTGTTATACATATGAACATCTTTACACAAATCTGGGTATAAGTAGAAAGGGAAAAAATTATAATTTCTAGCATTTCTTTTTCAGTTCTGTGCAAAAGTTTCGATCCCCCCCTCATTTCTTCCTATTAGATTACATTTAATGATGTATGTATATTAAATTAAAGAAATGTGAACCAATTTTCTTCTGTGACCGGCTGCAAAGTGCCTAAAGATACAATTCAAAAATTGGTTGTTTATGTAACAACATCAGCAGCAACCTCATTTCCCCTCTCGTCTGTTCCAACCACTCAGCATTCAGCATCACCAGTACACTAATCAACGATCTGATCATCATCTGCACCTGTTTCTCACTGGTTCATGCCTAAAGTTAGATGTTTTTTATGCTTGAATGATTCAAAGGTCACTGTGTGGCTTAATGAGCAAACAAACAAAAAGAGAATCCTCCGAAACTGCTCAGGTACAGGGACCGGAGTGAAAATGAAAGTCCTTCGGGGGCTTTTGCACAGTGCCGTGTATCTAAAGGACAGCCTGTGTTTATATATTCTATATTTGTAAAGGTTAATCTTATCCCTAGCAAGTTTAAAGCAACATGGAAAATTACAAAACACAATATAGAAAGAACTTTCATTTAATGAGATGTGTGTAGAATTCAAATGCATGAATTTTTTAAGCAGCTTTTTAAGTTTATGCTACAACTTTTCACAATGTACATTTATACAAGTGTATCCTTAGCACCAGGTAGCAAACGAACCCTGGTTACAATCATTAACCCTACCTCCTTAGCTACACAGGCCTTCCCTAATCCTTTATGTGTAAGTGTGTGTATCGCTGCTGCTTGTTGTCCCCCGAGACCCCATTACACTGATAGGGTATGAGTGTGTTAAGTATCAGGGAGGGATGATGATTTTAGGGGGATACCATGAATGAGAGGGAGCAGATCAGGCCTCCAGGCCTCATTAAACCCTATCGATCGGCATGGTGACATTTTAGAGGCGAATTACACACACACATATATATATACGCGGCTGCTCATTCTCTCTCTCCACATCTCCTTCTTGCTCAGACTTAACATGTCAACAGCAAGTACACCACCCATGCACGCTCAAACACACACATGCAGTAGGTAAATGCATGCTTGCGCACACCCACTCAGTAAAATGTCATGGTCTCTTGTTTTTGTATATGTGTGTGTGTGTGTTTTGTACCTTTGAATTATAAACAACTCTAATTGTAATTACAAGGATGTAAGTGAACTGAGTTTTAACCCAATTCAACTTTACAGCCATTATACTGTACATGCACACTAGCGTTTTTTAGGTTGGGTGTAAATTAATATAACAAAATATATAACACATGAATGAATGGACAACCAAAAGCATAATCTGATGCAAATATGATTAAATACAGCACAAAAAAAATTTATATACTACTAGCAACCTGAAATTTTTCTATTACATTTTATTTGCATAAGTAAAAAAAAAAATGCATTAATTTAGTAATAATCTGATTATTTTGATGACTGGTTATTTTGCAAATTTGACACATTTGTCTCTGAAAAGAAACAAAATGATCAGAATTAAAAAGAAAATGTAAGCTTGAAATTAGTATGTTTTGAAATATGTTTCATAATCTTATACAGTATTTGGATTTTTTATTTTATTTTATTGAAAATGCTCAATTTATATTATATTATTTATGTTGTAAATATGCTATGTTTGTAAGTAACACACACACACACACACATATATATAGTATATGGAAGAAACCCGGAGTACCAGGACAGAACCCACAAAACATGAAGAGAATATGCAAACTCCATGCACACAGACCTGAGACAGGTGTTTTGTGAGTTCCATCCGAGTACTCCGGTTTCCTCCCACAGTCCCCAGACATGCAGATTAGGCTAACTGCCATTTCTGAATTGCCCGTAGTGTGTGTGTGTGTGTGTGTGTGTGCGTGCATGTGACCCTATATACAGGATAACACAGTACAGAAGAAGAATGAATTCATGAATATTTAGAGCCCCGCGGCTGCACTACAACTATAAACGCTCTGCTAGCAAAAAATCATAGCACTGCAACAGCGCTAACAAAAACTCTGAAATAATCATGGAATTTATCATTGTGCAAGCTGACTCATTTCTATACAGTTACTGTACAGTTTCCAAAAACATGCATGAATATACAGTATATGCAATGAGTCTTTAAATTTTGCACCTGACGGCTATTGCCCAAGCTGGCAATCTGGATGCTAGTTATCAGTCAAAACTGCAACGATCATGTGACGAGATCCCTTTACAGGAAACTGTGTGTGTGAAACATTTTGACAAATATAACAGCAGTGATAGTAATACTACAGTGATAGTAATACTACAGCATCATACGTTGGCTTATATCCACCTCTATGCCTTCTATACTGAAGGGTTTTCTGTATTTTATATACAATTCTATTTAAATAGAAGTACCTATCCCCTTGCTTATTATCAGGAAAAGTTCATATCAAACATTAGAATGTTGGGGCAAAAGTGTGATCGGTGTGACTTTAACTGTGGCATGGTTGTGGTTACGAGATAGGCAGGTTTGAGTACTAGCGGATACTGCTAAGGTTGTCAGCTTTGCAACAGTAACTAAGCTACTTACCACAACTGACCAACATGAAAACGTTTCACTTTCTTTCTTTCGAGAATCAGGCCTTTTTTTCTGTTTATTGTTATTGCCAAGCAGGTATGGATAGCTTGTGTGACAGTTCGCCATATAAATGTGTGAAATATAGCTCAGTGGCACCGAGGCGTCATGTTTAGCACTGTGGCCTCGCACCTTGAGGGTTCAATTCCCGCCTCAGGTGTGTGTGTGAGATTTCATAGACGTTTATACGAAACCCAAAAAGCATACATGGGGGTAGAAATGACAGAGATCTGGGTTTTTTTTGAATGATGGTACTCACAGACCTAGTGATCCAGCAAGAGGATGCATTTCTGATAGAGACTATAAAGACCCCCATGAAAGCCACTCTGGTTAAATGAGTCTGCCAAATGCTGTAAATGTAAATCTATACTCAAACTGAAAGGTTACATTTACTCATACACACTCAGCCATCACTCATAACATCAACACCACTGCTAGGTGAACTGAACAAAACTGATCCCCAGCTATACACCAGGAAGCTGGTGACAGGATCAAGGGCACCCATGGATTAGCCATGGTCCACAGGGACCAAATGCTAGTCCACCAAAATGATAGAAAGCTGCCAGAACACCCAGTGCACCACAGCCTGCTGCGAATGCGACCCAGCATGCAAAGATCCCAAGGCGGCAAATCCAGCCTCCAAGCCCCTAGGTCCCAATCTGATTGAGCACCCATGAGAAGCACCGGACAAATATGTCCTTCCACAGAGTGCACACCCCGCAACCCACAGCACCTAAACGATCCGCAGACTACATTCTGGTACCAAACACCATAGCACACTACAGAGGCCCTGTGGAGCAAAGGGGCCAGAGCTGAGCAACCAGCACAAGGGGAACCCATAAAATTAGGTGGTTTTAAAATTAATAGTTTTAATTTTAACGCTGATTGGTGTCAGCGCTCCTTAGAACATTAATAAGCAGAAAAGCATCTTAGAATGTACACCAGATTAAGCCTCGATGTGGAGCAGCAAATGGCTACATCATGTTTCACATCAGTTTATGATGTAAATTATTGGCACACAAAATAGATGCCAAATTGGATACTTGCATGAATCAGCAAGTGCCAGGGTTCTTGTCATAATGGCTGTGAAATTTGGCAGGTTTTTTTGTGTATATCTAAATTTTGTCAAATTTTGCCCATCTTGTTGACATTACCATAGATAGATGGATCTCCACTCCACTCCACCATACTAGACATTCTTTTGTAACTACAGTAGAGTGAAGAAGTCAACATGTATTATGTAAGTCTGAACTTCAATCAAGTACAAAGATAAATGATCCAATCTGGTTTAACCTAGAGGAGGATGGCTTCTGTTGCTCCTCACAGGGTTTCTTGTTCTTGATGTTTTTGTTCTACAACACTCACTTGCTAATGAAGGATCTGTATCAATATTCGAATCCTTTAACAATGCCTACTGATATTTACAACTTGAATTTATAACATTGGCCAACATTAGTTCTGTTGATTCCTGGTGATCATGCAATATCTTGTAATGCTTATTAATACTATGATGAGCATTTATATGTATATATCTTGTGAACCCCCTATATATTATGATATGGAGCAGTAAGGAGTCGTACAGCCATACAGACAGAGGCAGGTGGAGAGCGGCTTGGTGAAGCTGTCAGTCAGGGAGCAGGCAGATCGATCCGGAGTGACAGGTAGCAGATCCCCCTGGAGTCTTCATTACAGCCTTCTATTAGAGCAAGAGGGGAGGGGTTTGACTGTGTGTGTGTGTGTGTGTGTGTGCGTACACTGAGCGGCTCATGCAATATTGATCAGCTGTTAGTGAGTTTGTTGAGAGGGATCAACAGGGCCGGACTCACGCTGTGACGAGTGGCAGCAGAGCTTTAACACAAGAATGAGCCTCAGCACCCCCTGCAAATGCTCCAAACATGTACACACACACACACACACATATATATATAATGCATTTTTTAAATGATGATCCCATTTACTGCGGAAAAAAACCTGCCCATACCTACCTGGCTCTATGTGAAAAAGTAATTGCCCCTAAACCTAATAACTTATTGTGCCACCCTTAGAGGCAACGACTGCAATCAAACGTTTGCAATAACTTGCAAGGAGTTTTTCACATTTCACACTATGGAGGAATTTGACCAACTCTTATAAGTGGAAAAAATATGCCAAAATAAATAAATTAATAAATTAAAAAAAACAACAGGAAGTGGCAAAATGTTCACATATTTGATACACATACATATACATATATAGCTTAATAATTTAATAATTTAGTATCGTGCAAATTGAGTTTTGTCAGTGACCAGTGGTATTCTAGAGAAAAAACAGTAACGATTACAACTTTATTTACAAACCTATTTCGTATACTCGTATATTTCCCCAACCCAATTTGATCATTTATCAATTCCCATGCACTAGCTACTGTACCTCTCTCCTATCACACAACAGCTGCCATCCAGAGAACAGTGAAGGCTCCCATGCGTCCTCCTCATCTACAAACTCGGACAGAAGTGCTATCTACCCTCTTCTGCATATGTAACCTAAAAGACCCTCACAACTGCCTAGTGCTACTGTGACTGATAAAGAAATGAATATCATCATCCTCCCACTCAGAGATCATTGACTCCTGATAGCTTCATATTCATATTTTAACACCGCCAGCACAAGGGTGCTGAAAATATTGTAGCATTCCACCTCATAAAAACTTTCAGGTAGGTAGCTGGATTGGTGAGTCTAAAATGTGTTTAGTGCCCCTGAAATCCCTTTAGGGTGTACTCCTGCTTCATGCACAGTGGTGCTGGGATAGACTCTAGTGTTATCCAAGGTGAACAGGATAAAGCAGCTATTTGTATTCATAGTTTGCTATCCAATCATTATTATTCAGTCCCTATACTAATCAGAAGTCTGGTCATTCCAAAGAGTTGGAAACCATATAAATGTGTAAAAGTACCAGCAATAGACCAAATATCATGCAAGCCCAATATCGAGTTCACAGTAAATCATCCGCGTAACTAAAAAGTCATCGTACCGACCGAACAACACTGTTAAGGCTGTATATATAATAAGAGGAGGTACTGCAGCAGCATCTCTGAATTGAGTCATAAACGTGTGTGGTGATGTTGCTGCGATGTGAGGTTATGTTTCAGATTTTTATCTCGTCCTCAAAGAGTTTCAGTTAAGGAGGTGAAGACACTGATAAATATAACAAGAAAGTAAGGGTGATCCCTGATTAAAGTTTATAAGGCCACCCCCTTTCTCACATCGCATGCCCGGGACTCCCCCGCTGGGGCAGAAAACAGAGTGAGTGGGCAGATCGGTGGTGGAAACGGGGTTGGACAAGTGAGAGACAGAACCACACCATGGCCTTTTATTATCTGACTTTTGTGGCACTCGATGTCGAGATTGACATCTTCAAACTGTCTCCTTGAGAGTTTGTGTTCGTTTCTGCCGCAGGCACTTTCAGTTTTTCCATCCTCCCACTACTTCTTTTGCTCGATCTCTATTTCTCGTTCTTTCTCTGTTTTGTTGTTCTCTGGACAGGATGTTTTCTTCTGTATGTGTGTTTAGACGGCCCACATTAAAGGCCGTGGACCCGATTTAACATTTCTGTTTATCTGATTACCCGAGCCTGGAGTTGGACGTAAATTATTATTTGATGACTAAATAATAAATTAGGATAAAGGTCACAGTCAGATCTAGGATTTGGAAGCTGAGTACACCACAAACCAGACTGATGAATCATAGTATAGATACAAATAACCCCAATAGTAGTGACAGCCGACGTGCTACAGATGCAAAAGCGCCCGAATATGAACTGAATCTTGTAAAGATTTCTAAACAGTCGGTTTGTAAACTGGGAGTTATCTACGGCGTAGGTTTGTCAAACCTGGCTGTGTGGGTGATGCTTTTGTTGTCTCTTTGAAAGCGGCGGTTGTGTCTGACCCTCCTCTTTCATGTGTGTTTTAGCTTGCGTGAGTGTGTGTTTGTGTGTGTGTGTGTGTGTGTGTGTGTAAGTAACTAAACCCAGAGTGCCAAAGCTTTTCAAGAAGCCCTAGGGAGCACCAGAAATAAAATGTGCATGAGAGTGAGAGTCAGGGTGAGAGAAAGCACACAGCAGGCTTTGGTTGAAGCTCAGTTCACACATGTGGTTAATCCGCTGGTGTTCTCTTAAGCCGGAAACACTGATCACTAGAGCCCAGAGGGAGGAGCAGGTGTGTGTGTGTGCGCATGTGTGTGAGTGTGTGTATGTGTGTGTCTGTTTATGTACAGTATCTTGGTGGGAACACTGTTAGCTATATCTCACAAAAAATTTTTTAACAAAAATGAACAGGTTTTCAGTTGCATATTGAAAGTACTATTAAGACTATTATTAGGTGTAGGCATAGTATTAATTAACTCATTCATGTTTTTTGATATTTATTAATACTCAATTGTGGGTTCAATCCTTATACCTCCAAGCTGCCACCATAGGATCCTTGAGCAAGGCCCTATCTGCTCCACTGGTGCCATATCATGTCTGACCCCGTGCTCTAACCCCAGCTTTCTACCAAGCTCAGATATTAAAAGATTTCATTGTGCACATTTCAACGTCTTCTTTGACTGATTGAGAAATAAGTAACATACTTAGTATTAACCAATCAGGGTTTTCACTAAACCCTTTATTGGTTGGTTGCTACTGTGAGCTGCTAGCAATCAGTTCATCACGCTGAGCTTTCTATCTTTGAATATCGTTAAGGGACTGTACGGTAGGAGCCGACCTTAGCGCCATCATTAAAAATGAGCCATAAATTGTAGGTTGACTCGCAAGAAACTTGCAAAGAATCTTACAGGAAGCTTGCATACAAATGAGCTTGCAGGAGGTTTGCATACCACAGTGCTTACTGCTCGCAGAGATGAAGTGACAGCTTTGCACGGTAGCTTCCCTGTACCACGCTCGCATAATCATTTGTGCTTACATCACATACTGTAGTATCAGTTATCATTACGTCACATACTGTAGTATCAATTATTTATACATCACATACTGTAGTATCAGTTATTATTACATCACATACTGTAGTATCAATTATTAATACGTCACATACTGTAGTATCAGTGTCAATATCAGGATGTTGGTATTGGGGCATTTTTCTGAGTATGAGTACAAGTAATTGATCATCGAATTAGTGTCAGAGTTTATTTGGGTTTATGTGTAAGCATTGTGACCTCAAACCTCAAATCTATGTTCGAATCAGACCTGTGTGTGACACTTGTATGTACTTTCTGTACTCTGCAGTGGGCTGACACCCCCATCCCATGTGCCCTCTGCCTTGTGCTTTCAGTTGTGGCTAAAGGTTTTGAGAATGACACACATCTTACGAATTTTTACAAAATCTGCTGCTTTATTGTTTTTAGATTTTTTTTAATAGAGGTTACTGTGGTATACTGAAGTATAATTACAAGCATTGTGTCTCTTCACCCTGGCACGCTGTCAATGCTGTTGATTGCAATCAATGAGTTTGTGAGAATTTGTGGCTTTTTCTTTTTTTTTATCTGCCTCTTGAGGATTGACCTTGTAAGTGTATCTCAATGGGACACACTTACAAGGTCTGGGTAGTTTCCTATCCATGGAGGCAAAATTTCGATGTTTTCACGCTTGGGGCAAGGTGCTCCATCAAGCTGAAAAATACATTGTTCATCACCAAACTGTTCTTGGATGGTTGGGAAAAGTCAATCCTCAAGAGGCAAACCCTCAGACAAATTCTGA